>MU269982.1:5302500-5520000 GCA_021432705.1 Caranx ignobilis
GGAGGAGACTTACTAATCAAGTAAAATGAACAATAGTTTTGAAACTAATTCAATTTACCCATCTTTGCTGATGGTCTTCTCTTTTGCCTTTCATAGGAAAAAGCACTTAAGCTGCGCTGCACGACTCTCTCTTGGCGTCCTCTCCATACACCATGTATTAATATTTCATTAATGACATTTCATATATGGAGTGAATATAGATTTTGTTGTTTAATTGTATTTCTATTGTGAAATAATTAAGCACCAGTCATGAAACACAGTGTGACAGCATATTCATCAGTGATGGCTAATGTATGGAACATAGAGTCCCTTTGGTTAGTGGAGGCTCGTGGTCATTTAGTGGGAACACTGTTATTAAACATTAGATTTCTAAAGGATGCACTACACTAATGCTGAATTCATTAGCCGAGTCACTCACTTCCTCAATTAGGGCAGAAAATGCACATCATCATGTATGATGCAATAAAACAAAAACCCCAACATCTATTAGGTAATCATTCTGTTAAACAATAAGATCAGCCATAATGTTGTTCCAGCTAGCTGTAGCTATGTTTGCAAACAGTAGCTTATACTCACAGATGCTGCAGACGTAGAGCAGAGTCAGTGTTGACGTTGGGTTCATTTTTTCAGCCACCTGATGAATGTAAAGTCAGTCCCTGGAAAACAAAAATCAAAACTTTAAAAGGGTTAATGAGAGAGGATCGGTGAAAAGCTTAGGGAAAACTGCATTGTTATGCAGTACCCTTTGTTTGTATTATCAAATACTACGATTGTATTATGTTTTTTGTTTCCTTTTTAAATCAATGCAGATTTAACAGCAAAGGGCTGAGAAGGGAATTTGTCATGTTTTTCATTTTGTTTTTACATAGGAAAAAGAGACTCATAAGGAGTCAAAATGATATTATTGATATTATATATATATGCAGAGTTACAGTTGTACTATATACACACACAGTAGGCTACACACACACTGTATAGATTGTAGACTGATAACCTCAAAACATACAACTCAGTACCTCAGCTTGACTGCACTGTTTGTTTCTGTTGTCATATGAGATGGTCAAAGAGCTGAAGAGCAATGCTGTAGCTCCCTCCAGTGTCTCAACAGGATCTTAGCCTCTCTGCACAGTAGACTGAATTAATTACAGTATTGATTTAACATTGTTCTTGGATTGTCTATCCCCACCGTTGGAGAGCTGGTCTTATATGGTAACTAGTTACGAGTGTGATTTTTCAACAATGTATGATAACATCACATGGCTTTTCTGTTTCTGACACTTAACTGCTAATGGTTGTATTGTACCCTGATGCAATGTTTTTCAATGACTGTATACCGTGACATACGACAGATACATACTGAAAACTGGAATTTAAAATAAAGTTGTGCAGTTCTGAGAAACACAAATGTGTCTGTGTGTGTGTGTGTAACTGTGTAACATATCGACTTGTTGTGCTTTATCCTCAGTCTAAGCAGACAGTTATGTAACTGTAGCGACGGCATTTTATCCCTGCTGCCCTTTCTATGTGCATTGTTTCATTAAAGATATTGAATGGCGAATGATGAAACCGACAATTATTAAAAAGAAAATTCATTTCTCCAATTGTTTAATGGATGTTAATCAATAGTTTTTTAACAGGGGACAAAAGCAATGACAGGACCCTCTGTCTGTACAGGCTGTTGTAAATAGCTGTCTTTTGCTAAAAGTGACCGAATCAATAACGGTCATACCAGGAGAAGTATTACATCAGCCAGTGCTCTCTCTTATCTCTTACCTTGACACTACTTGCACTTCACAGGAGCTCTGATGTTCAGAAACTTTTGTCCTGGGACTCGGGTGTTGATCAAATACATTGCTGTGTGTGGTATCTCGGTGTGCCAGCTGGCAGGAAATGATGTTGCTTGCTTTAAAAAAAAACAAATGACTCGCACACACACACACACACACACACACACACAAGCCTTTTTTTCCAGCTATATTTACTCACTCAGTGAAAGTGACCTGTTTAAAAGTCTTTTGAGGTTGCACAAAATCACTAGCAGTTGTTCAACCAACAGGCCAAATATACCCAGACTTGCTCAGTGTTTGCAGCAGATGAAGCGCACCCACACAGGTGTTTTCTCGTGTGGTGCTGATTAGCCTGCAGCCCAGGTGGAGGCCTGGCAGGCACAGTCACTCTGGCCTAATCAGCCACACTAAGTGAAATCACCTGTGTTCACCAGCACCAGCACAAGAAAACTGATTTGCTTTTAGCTTCTTCTTCATTTTTTTGCAGTGTAAAGTATTTTGGGAGCATTTTATAGGAAGAGTAAGGTAACAGTTCATCTAAAAGTCTACCGCAGTATTTCATAGCATGGGTGTTGACATTAAGGATTAGTCCTATTTAAATGTTGCCATGAACTGAAAACGGAAGCCACTGCCCTGTCTAAATACATGTTTATCCTGCTGTCATAATGTGAAAAAGACCAACAATCGCAGGTTCTTGTGGTATACATCAAATAATCCTTTGGAAACTTCACAAATGAACACCTGAAGCATAAAATATAGGCTACTTGTAATTTCAAGATGTTTTAAACACACATTGGAGCCAAGATAAGTCTTTATATGGCTAAATGAACTTCCTCTGTTTGTAGCTTGTGCAACTGAACTTGACAAACAAATACAAACACATCTCTGCCAAAGCTCGCAAAATGTCAACATCCCAGGCCGGCAGTAGGTGAACATCTCACATTGACCATGTTTAAACAGTTTACAGTCGTGCTAGCAGCCCTGTGACACTGTGCTTTTCAAGTTTCAGTTAGAGTTTCCAGTTGGCTAAGAAGTCTAACCCTAACCCAACTCGCAAACTCAGAGGAACTTCAGAAACCCAGAGCTCTCAATCCAAGATGGCTGCCCCCGAGTAGCATCAAGTAGTCAATAAGTAACAGCATCAAGTAACAATAGTAACAATTGTACTGTGCAACTTAGACACGCTGTTATGTTGCTTTCACATGCAAACCAACACGTAGTGTTTTGGTGTCAACAACAACAATGGCTAACAGTAAAAAATGGTGATGGTCCTGAAATGCTAACGTCTAAGCTTCACAAAAACAACGCTGACACACTTACATTCAGGAAGAGTTATGTTTAACATGTTGCCATCTTAGTTCAGTGTGTTAGCATTAGCAGGTTAAATCGGTGGTTGTTACTGAACGAGCCGTAGAGGTGGTGCTGATGGGAATGCACTTGCATTGAACACATGTTGGACAAATTGAAACTATGACCAAATAGTGGTGCCAGAGAAAGGTTAAAGGTGGTATAGCCTACAGCAATCAATAGCAAAACTTGCAGCTATCACCACAAGACAGCAAGTACACATATCATGGACTATGAACAGAGCGTCTTTATTGGAAAGACATCAAATTGTGAGAAACTGGCAAGAAGTGGCTGCTGTCTCTTCTGCTGAGCTCTTCAAACATGACTGTTCAGGTGTCACCTGCGACATGTTAGTGATTTCCAGGTAAACACAGCATACAGTTATGTACAGAGAAAAGCACATTCTTGCTGAAATATGATTGCACACAGACAACTTCAAAGTGCAGATGATCACTTAAACAGACGTAGGAGTGTGTGCTGAAGTGTGTGTCTGTTTTTGTATGTGCCTGCCATGTGTAAGTGCTTGGGTCTGCGCTCAGGATCTATGGGGGGGGGTCTATGCAGATGGATAAGTTGTGATTAGGTCATGTCCCTCCGGTGGTCTCATCCTGGCCCGAGCATGAGTCTCACAGTACAGCTGCCCCTCCACAAAGAAATAACCCCTTTGTTTGAGGTTGACATCACAGTCAGAGCACACAAAGCAGCCGGGGTGACGGTATTTATCCCGCGCTTTCACCACTGTCCCGCTGTATCATGAAAAACAGAGACAGAAGAAGAAGAACAGACAGTTATGTGAACAGCAGCAAAAACATTAGACACTCCAAATCAGGAAAACCTACACTGAGACCTCACAATGAAACTTTACCACAAGGTTGAACACCAGGTTGAACAGGGGTCAATTAAGCATTGTTGCTTGGTGTGAGCAGAAATGTGCAGCTTTGCATCACAGAAAACTAATATACAAATACTCAACTTAAGAGTCAAAGACACTGAAATAAACATTCTTTAACTTTCACAAATGTCTCCTTTGACCCAAAACAAAAGTTCCAATAATGAATAAAAAGCCGATATATGGTGGGATGGAACTGATTTCTTAAGACAGTGGTGCACAAAGACCGATCACTTACATTAGCTTATACAGCACTTGTTGATTTGTTTCAGTTTAGCTTTATGTTCCCAATCTGTATAGTTCATGAATAAATTGTTTACATAAAAGCATTTGATTTTATGTTTGATAACTTTTCTTTGTCATACATGTAGACTACAGCGCGTTCAAATGGTAATTCATGTCTGTACAAGCTATACACGGTTTGCAGTGCTGCTCTAGTAGACTGCATTGTTTTTGTAATTTTCTCTCATCCTTTGTTTGGATTGATTCATGCTGGGTCTGAATGTGAATCACAGATGATTTGCTCTATTTTTACTCACACAATCCCATTCCCACACTTGTCACAGACAGGCAGCTTCTGCAGGTTTCCTGTGGGCGGAGCCGGTTTAGTCGTGGGGGCTTTTACTGTCCTG
Organism: Caranx ignobilis; assembly: GCA_021432705.1. Classification (NCBI taxonomy): domain Eukaryota; kingdom Metazoa; phylum Chordata; class Actinopteri; order Carangiformes; family Carangidae; genus Caranx; species Caranx ignobilis. Next base: position 5,307,156 of record MU269982.1, read on the forward strand.
GTCACAATGGGACGAGTGCCTGCCCACATGGGAGAGAAACCACTCAACGAGACAACTCTGTACTCATACATGATTAGAGCAGATGAATATAAACAAACCACTTTAGAGACAGGAGACGGGGACACTTTAAACCTAAATGACACTTCCTTTTGGGCTGTAAGCCTAACCCAGGTCTGCGTCTGACACATTTTTTACATCTAAATGAATGAAGGAAAAAACACGAGTGGTTTTGTAAGGATGTATTGTGCAGCTCTCACACTGCACTCCTCACATAATGAGGGGAACACATGGTGTGTCATAATGACACATTGTGTGGCTTTAACTATTCAAGTTATGAGACTGCGTCAGTGTGCCAGAGTATATATAATTCGTAAACTGATGTTATGTCATCTGAGGGTTTTATATTTGTTCCATGAATATAGTTTCTGTGTCAGTACCAGTAGTACATAAAATGAGCAGCTGTTTGTAGGGTTGCTGCGGTTGAATCCCTGGTTCTTCCTGTTCACATGTGTATATATACACAGTACAACATAAAAACAACACTAAATCCTTGAATACATTTAAATCCCTGACACTTTTCATGAAGATAAAATTGCAGTAGCAATACGAACTGTATTGAATATTAATTCCTCCCATGTTAATCTATTAAACATTCAACACACTCGGCTTTATCTGGACTGAGTGAGCCTGATTTGTTCATACTTAACCAGTAGTGGAAGAAGGAATATGATCTTTTACATATGCAGAAGAAGCGACAGCACAGTGCAGAAATACTCAGTTACAAGTAATGCAAAAACTAACAACAACAAAAAAACAGAAGTATCATCATCACCTGTGCCTAAGATGCTCATTATGGATGAATGGATGAATAGAACTGTGTAATTACTGAAGCAGTAAAGGTGAGGCTTATTTTTAGCTCATTTACACACAGCAGGGAAGGAGTTAAACTCTTCTTGGGCTTAAACTAGGCATTTTTTTTTTTAAGTTGCTAAAATGGGGTTTGAAAAGTCACCATATCTGATTAGTGATGGTGAAATCACAGATTTCCAACTAAGCCCCGCCCACTACAAAGTAAAGCTCAGGAAAAGATAAACAAAAGTTAGCACTCCGCAGCTTTGAGGAAAAAGATGAATAAGAACACGAAATAAATAAATGTAAAACATCTGTTTGTATGTCCTTAAAGTGAAATATCTTTTCTTCATACCAGTTAAAGTATACAAGTATTTCAGACTGTCAAACTCCTCTACACTGGATGATTTCAACATGTGAGATGTTTTTTTCTGTAGTGGAGGAAATATTCTGTCCCGGAGGAGGAGGAAGAGCTCACCATCACTGTCAATAAACTCCTGCAGGGCTTTGAAGGAGCCAGACTGTCGAGGCTCCTGGGGCTCCTCCTGGTCTTTCTGTAACATCCGGTACACATCAGATTCCTCGATGCTGGTCAGAGTCCTGGGGCTGAACAATGCATGCATACACACACACACACATACACACACACACACACACACACACACACACACACACACACACACACACACACACACACGGTACCTTGTTACCACTTAATTTTCATTTAGGACGGGTTGCCTCCTGCTGGTGGCAGAAATGATGTATTGCAGTTTTAACTTCATGGACTGGACGACATGGAGCAATACGAGAAAGGATGTTGATTAATGAACAGTTTTAGTTGAGATTTATGCTCTTTTCATGCACATTGTTATAGTTTCTATCATAATCATGTTCTAGTCTAAAATGATTTCATATAGTCTGCTGATAATAGTGGCAGTGAATATATTACAACGTCCATGCAAATCAGCCGAAACTAGCAGAGAGTCTGCGTTGCATCAGCTGCCACGGCCCAAGTCTGACGTGATTTATGTCTTATTCAGAAGTTGCGGTTTAAGCCATGGAAAGATTCATTCCTGTGCGCAGTGGTAATATGTACTGTATATTCTCAGTGTGACACACCATATATCAGGTAGCCTAATGAAATCCACATGACTGCATGGGAAGGCTGAATGCTAACACACTGTGGTGCATTAAGCTATTCAGCTGACACCTTCAGATGGACGGGGTGATGGAGTGGCCTTCAGGAGGTGAGTCATGTAAAGAACAGGTGGGCTAAAGTAAATGTAACAAGAACTGAGGGCGAACAGGAATCAGAGAAGGAACAAGCGTCATAGCCACATAAGAGAAGCTTATATTTGTGTTGTTTGGCCTGAGGGGTGACTTTTCATAAACAATTAACTCATTATTAATGAGAATTACAATTGTGTAACATGGAATATTAACATTTTACTTTTGAGCAGTGTTTGCAGTTAGCATGGTCATTCATTTGTTGCATGTTTCTTCGCCTTAAGCTGAGGCTGATTAGATATTTTATGGTGTGTTGTCATGATTTACAGTGTTAGCCAAGAATGAAATGTGCAGGGATGAGTTATACACGCTCAGATGAACATGGATTTACAAAGACAGGAGGAAATACTGCTGTAAGACAGCCAACAGGAATAATTTACTGTCTGAGGGGTTTAAATTTAAAGTTAGGAGCCAAGATGTTATTGATCACACACACACACACACACACACATACACACACTGTTGTTTATATACGTGCAACACCATATTTGCAATATTATTAACTGTTGTGCAGTATAATATCTTAGTATTTTGTAACAATTCCTTTTTTGATTATTTATGTGTTACTATAAGAAATCATGTGTTTTTGATATAATTCAAAGTCTGACATGCTCATCATGTGATTTGCTAGATGAGATCATGGCCACTATGGCAAAATTATTGTACAACCTGTTGCTATTCTTATTAGATATGTCTGTCTGTCTGTCTGTCTGTCTGTCTGTCTGTGCATTAGCTGCCAAGATGCCGTATATAGCCTGGTACCAGAAACTGCTGGATGGATGTGCAGAGGTCAAGCTGAACAACTCACACACTGTTAGTTTGTGTGGAGCGAGGCTTTTAAAGAACTGGACTGCTGTGATCAGTCACCTCGCAGGCTTTTGGGGGATGATGCCTCGGATCTGGCCCTCCATGGCGTCCTGGATGTTGCCTGAGGAGTAAAGGCCTATTGGTGTATTGTAGGATGTACTGACCACCTGGCGTTTGTCATCGATGTTGGCTGCGGCAACAAACGGCTGAGCTTTCCGGTTGTGACCGGTACCAATAGGTTTATACTCCTGAAGAGACAGTAAAGGGAACAAGGGCAGCAGTGAGACAACGTGAGGCTAAATTCTGTGATAAATGTGAGTCCATTTCTCAGACTCTGTCACAAACCTGTTGTTCTGCCTCTAGGTTGATTTTAAATGGGTGAGCTCTGCCTTCCTCCACAACACGAGGCGACCACAGTCTGGACTCATTCCTGGGGGTTAAACACAGATCCTGGTCAGAAGGTCAATTCAACATGACTGATGGACTGACTGTTCAATAACTCTTCTGTATGTGTGTGTGTGTGTGTGTGTGTGTGTGTGTGTGTGTGTGTATGTGTGTGTGTGTGTGTGTGTTTGAGTCTGTAATCCAAGCCTATAAAAACATCAAAACTGAGGTTTGAACTAATGCTGACATGTCTGGTCTTACCACTGGTTCCCATTTTACAATTTCACAAGCAAAGTCAAACTGAAAAAGAAAAAAAAAGCAACTGAATGAAGCCAAATTCATAAGTCATAGCAAAGTCACTTGGTTTTTGAATGTGTCGTTGAATATTATATTATATTGTCCCGTTATAAAATCCACAAAAGAAATGCAGGAGCACGCTCACAGCTGCAGGAGGATTAAACTAACAGCAGATGGAGGGATGAATAAAAAAAGCCAAACCCTTAAAGGTTTCACTGACATTTGCAGCACAAGACTTGCATCATTTTCGGTAAGAACAAAACAAAAGCGTACTAAGATGTCTTTTAATAAACAACAGAAAAAAGTCTACACAGTGGTTCCTGTTTGGAGGGAGATCCTTGCAAGAGGTCCAAAGAAAAACTCTGATCCAATGTGAGATGATTGGCTGATTTCATGGATGATTTTTGCCTTTTAATATAAAATAAAATGAGGGAAAAGAGCAACACGTAAACACAGAGCTGGTGGAAAGATGTTCATTGAGTGTCTGGACAGAACTGCAGACATAAAGACGTGACCTGATGGACACAGTAGAAGAAGAAGTAATCCAATATAATACAGTAACAATGGGCTTCAAATGTGATTTAGACCTGAATCAACAGGTGCCTGAACAAAAACGGAGCAGTAACTTTCATAACTGTCATGTGATGAATTTCACTGTATTGTGCATGTGTTGATTTTACTATGTCCAACACCTGTTTGTGTTTTCTATTGTGTATTTCTTCATACAACCTTTCAACAGTGAGACAGAGCTGACTGGTCGACTCCTTTATCTTGTTCTGAGCCTCACAGTGCAGCATGTCTGCAGCGGAAACTCCCTCAATGGCCACGATGATGTCGCCAGCGCACAAGTTGGCAAGAGCAGCCTTACTGCCGGGGGTGATCTGCAGGAGATCAGAGCAAAGGGGTAAACAAAGATAACAACTGGTCTGACATGTCATCATGAGATGGTGACAAAGGATACAACAGATTAAATAGGAGGGGAAACATAGTTATAGGACACATTAAAGACACATTAAAATAGAGGAAGAGGAAACGGTGACAAACGGCACAACCAGTGAAAAGTAAAGTAAAAGTGAAATCCTGTGGCCCAGGGTTTACACTGTAAAATCCAAGAAATTATAGTATATACATATATATAGTACAACACTGGTCATCAGTGGGGTTAAAAATGCATTTTAGTTTTTAAAAGATGAGCTAGCTGACCTGACTCATGGCTCTGTACACAACATGAGGAGGTTTAATGGATGTCAAAGTCATGTGACTCTTGTTCTGTGGATTTAACTGTCACCACATCCCAATTAAAAGCAACATAATACATGATATAGGAGTGGTGTTTATCCCTGCAACACCTCTAGAGAATCTGTATCAGCACTTTATAAAAGACTTCATGTTGTTTTCCTCTTTAACTTGTCACCTGGAAACTTGAAGGACTTTTAGCTAATTCTCTTTGTTTGTTTCTATTTCCCATTTTTTATCTCACTCTCACTAATTATGAATTTGGTGTTTTATCCCCAGAAAAAATAAACCCATAAATAAATAATTTCAGTATAATTATATTCTGCGTTCCAGCCACAAACGAAAATAAGCAGCTAAGAGTCAAACAAGAGTCATCTGACAGCTCCACTGAGGTCATGAGAAGTTCGAGACCCAACCTCCAGGTCACAGGGCAGAAAAGGTTGAATATGTTACGTATTCAACAACAACAACAACAACAACAAACAACTGTTTTCCTTCTTCAAATAAATGTTAAATAATTTGCAGCTATTATGGATGAAAAACTATAATGTTTGAACGCAACTTGAACATTTTAAACCTGAACACCTTGTCAGTCACAACCCTTTTCAATAATACATGTTTACAATCAATCAGTTGTAATGTTAGAGTTTTTTTTTCCATTGAAGTCAGACAAAAATGCTGTTTTGATGGAAGCATATGATGTGTGGTTATTCTAAACATTGCTGTGACTGCTCAGCATTCAGAAACCCATAACAAATCCAATATCAGCTAACAACAAATTGTTAATTTCAAGCATGGCAAGAGCACATTTGAGAGGACAGCTGGTCAACACAACAGCAGCATCAACTTGCAATGCAAAAGCCACAACAAAGATGCAGTTTATGTTACTCATTTTGTCTGTGGTTTTTGCATTTGTGTTGTAGATTTTGAACTGTATTATGACCTGTCTGGGCCACCGTACTGAGCACTCTGAGGATAAACTTATTCTAATTTTACTTTCCCAGCTTCATGAGGAAGCTCAGTGTTGAATTCTTCTTCTTCTTATATTGTTTTTTTTTAAGTTTCTATAAAAGATCAATAAACTGTGAATGGAAATGTACTTTTCTTATTGGACTTTTTTTCATTTTATAGTGAATCCCGGAGAGATGTCTTCTGATCTGCTCAGCCAGAAAACAGAAAAAACAGCCTTTCCTACTGTTCCTCATCCAACCCATTCAAACAGCTCACTATCTGCAGATGGTGCAGCTTCGTGAAAACTTAAGGTCTGCTCTCCATCACTGGCGCGTCATCTCTTTGTACAATTCTCAACAATGAGGCCCCCGGTTCATGTTTCTCTTTGTTCGTCCTCACCTGGCCTGAATACAAAACGCAGACTCCTCTAAATAGCCTGAATCTCTCCCTTTTTTTCTGTTCATTCTCTCATTTTTGTTTTTACCATGTGTATTCTGCAGAAACACAGGCCTGCTCTTGGATGCAACAGGAGTGTTCCTGTTACACATGAAAGACATTGCCCTGGTTGGTATGCATGCATATAAACCGTCTGTCTCCCCGTCATGGAGATAAAATAAACACGTGCTGCTTCCCACTAAATGACAGCATCCAGATGGAATATGTGCTCTACTGGCCAGGAAGTGATCAGGATGAATAAGGACTCCCAGAGAAGCCATCAAGGTCACAGGGAATACCTCAGAAGGCAGCATCGAACCAAACCCAACATTCCCACTTAGACACTTACACAGGGCATGACCTATGCTCGGCCATATTACATTACGGGACATAGGAAACTTTGCTACACTGGGATGTTACACTGAAACTTGAATTAGGTCATCTGCCTATAAATAACAGTGGATGAAAGTGCTGAGGGGATGTCTCATGCTGCCAAAGAGGGAGCAGTAAATTACAGTGGAGCATTTGCCTGACTGCATGTTCTGCTGCTCTGATGTCGGATACCTGAATCCATGTACAGCTACGTACGCTTTTTATTGGATTCTTTCTTTTAGCTGCAGCTGGGTTGTCTTGTCTAACAGCTGTCTTTGTTCAAATGATGACCATCATGCGATCTTTCACTTATTTCTTTCTCCTTGTTTTCCTTCTTGCTTTCATCTGCTTTCCTTTTGCGGAGGCCTCCTGACTTTGTTTTTGCATTTTATTCTTTCCTTATTTGCATCTTCTTTTGTTCCTTTGCTTTCTGGACAAAACTGTAGAGAGGAACATGAAAGCTGAATTATTTTCTCTTATGATAAGTAAAACAAAAATCTGATGTAATAACTAAAACATATACAGAATTCAGTTACAGTAATAAACTGTCCATGAAAATTAAACTGTCCATGAAACATTAGAAAAAATGTGTCTTGTACAAAAACAGTAACACTGGATCAGATGACTGTGACAAACTAAAATGGGTCATTCTTTGTGATAAACCTGCAGAGATCCATCACCAAACTCTACAGCTCCCTTTAACTGTACAGGAGCATTTTAGCGTCTTTTAGGTCATTGTTCTGGTTTTAAAGCAGGTTTAACTTCACTTTACATACTTGATATAATAAAAAGAAAAAGCTGTAAGTAGGTGACTGGTAGAACATGACTGCTGCTAAAGAGTGAGACATTTCCCCAAGGAGCTTGTGAAGACCAAACAGAGCTAAAATTAGACTGAATACTGGATTTACAGTCACAGAGGGCCCAGAAACACAACTCTGAATGAATGAAGGTGTTTTTCTATCTTAGCTGGATGTCCTCACTGTCAACTATTTGCTAACTCATTAGCATCTATTCCTACTTTATATGGAGAAAATGTGTTAGCGTTGTTTGTGTTCAAAACTTGTTGTACTAACTCCAAGTGGCCACAACTGAGTGGATGTTTGAAGTTGGCACTGCACACACCGCTGGATCTGACACATGATACAAAGAAACATCAGAAATGTGAAATATTGCTTTTTTATGTTTGATTGAAGATGGTTTATCGCTAAAAGCCAGGGCAAATAAATCATGATGCACAAATGACGACAAAAATGGTAAAATGGTGTGCTCTTTAAAAACAGTCGTGTGATAGCATAACATTTAGCATAACATCACATAATTTGGATAAAACCTCACTTATGTCTTTCTTTTACTGCAGACTTGAACTTGTAGTCTCCACACTTGAGCCAAAATGACCATGATGACATCATCAGGGTTATTTACTCAGCTCCTCCAGAGACACAGAAGAAACTATACATCTGTTTTAACAGACTCAGTAATGCCCCCCTGTGACTTGAGGATCACATAAACCGATCCTGAGGTGCATGTTTTTATTATGGAGTGTCCCTTTAAGGCTGCTGTCTGCTGGAGGAGAAGAAGAAAAAAAAAAGAAGATGATGATAATCACTTGTGTTTACTTTCCTCGACCAGCTGGGAACGCTGGCCCGGGTCATAGAGAGAGGAGGATGTTCCTGACCAAAAATGGCAGTAGAGGGAGACACTGCAGATTCACTTGTGCTTGAATGAAGTCTGTGGCTTCACTGCAGAAACAACCCCTGCCATTTGTCACATTAGACAGTGAACACAAGTTACAGTTACTCAGTTATATCAAAGTCTTTTCTTTAATGCACATCTCTATTACCAGCACATTCTAACACATGCCTCTTGTATCACAGCTCATGTGTAGTTCACTCTAACTGATTCCTCTCTGCTTCTCTTTTTCCACTCCGCTCATCCCTCATCCACTCCGGCCCTCTCTCATCACTGTTCTCATGTGGAGCCGCTGAGTGTCCACTAACACAACAGGTGTTAGGTTATTGGACAGAGCCAGCGGTCGGAGCGTTTAACTGTACTTTTAGACAGTTACTTCCTGAGATCTTCCCCTAAATATAGACACACATAACCGCCCAACAGAGCAGGATCACTGGATCTCTCCACATCTGATCCAGGACTCTGGGGACACGACTCACAAATGAGTCCAGACACTGATGAAGACATCACCATTCCTACACAGGATGTTCACTGAAGAGTTATAGATGATTAATCTAATAGTCAAATGTGTATATTGATTATGGGGAAACAACTCTTTCAGTGCTACTACAGCTGTAATAGAATCCTAATGATGCTATTTATGCACCTCTTTGTTTCTGTATATTATTTTTATGTGTGTGATTATTCCCTCTGTTGATTTATCACTCTCTCCCTCATTTCATTTTTATATTTGGTAGTTTTGGTTTTGTTTACTCCATTAGGATTGTCTTCCTGTGAATTTAATTAGTCTTGATGGAGCCATTAACTGGAAGTGTGATGATAATAATGCCACAAATAGAGATAATAAAACTTGTTGTTGTCCTTAGAAATTATTTGAAGTACTGACACATACTGTTGTGATGTTAATAGAGGTTTTCTGGATTGTTTCAACATCATTTGATGAGAAGATTCAGTATTTGTGTTGGTAAACGTAACTTTTACCATATGCTTTATATCAGTTTTCTCATATTGTAAATAAAAGTGAATTAAAAAAAATCTCTCTAATTGTCACACTGGTCCTTTAAATAGTCTAAAGTCTCACTGCTTCTTCAGTTTCACAGTTACATTTGATCCAGTTGTTTGGCTTCGTTTCCTATCAACAGGAAATGCCATATCAGTTCCAGGAAATTATCCCTTTTTTATTCACAGATGAAGATAAATCCTGATCTGCTTCATCTCAATCTGCAGCCACGGCTCTTTCAAACTCTCTGCTCTCTCTTCTTGTTCAGAAAGAGTCTGTACATGTTTGTAAAGTTTTCTTCACTGATCTACACTCGGGGTTTAATTCCTTATCCATTGTGTAATCTGTCATCTCTCCGCTCCACCTGTGCTGTCACTTTACGAGGATGATTTGTTACGTGATGCTGCGCGTTGACCCTAAAGCCAAGGTTCACTATCTCCTGAACAGCTGCATGGTTATAATAGAAACATCACAACAGAGTGTACAACGTCATCATTACACACAAATCCATTGTTCTGAGTCAGCTGTCTCAGCTGTCAGTGCGAGTTCCCTGCGTTAAACCACTTTGTCCAAACATATAAAGTCAAATCCTGCATCTGGAAAAACTCCACCATCATGTTTCTCTGTCTTTCCTAGGTTCCATGTTTCTCACCAGGTTTTTCAGCCTGAGTTGATTTACATGCTCTGCAGTAACACACTGCGCTTTTAGGGGCTATTTTCCATGCTCCTAAATTTGCCAGTCTGAAATCCCTTCAGTGAAACAGCCGTATGTGTGTGTGTGTGTGCATATGTCAGAGTACAATGTAAGTTGCTATTTGTATCTAAGCCTCTTGCATTTACTGTGGCACAGGTGCAGACCCCATGCCCACAGACTCTTTCTCGAATGAACCCTCGTAGAAAGCTGTTGAAGCTGAAGTGAATGACTAAAATCACAGCAGTTTAAAACACTTTAAAGTCACATTCCTGTTTACACTGTTTGACATTTGGCTCAGTTTATAAAACATTAGAAACAGAGTGAAACAATCCCCTTTAGGCCCAGATCACCATAAACAAAGATGTGCCAGGAAAAGACATGAAAGCATCATCAGATGGTTTGTTTTGATAGAGAAGGGGGAAAAAAACTGATTCTGCAAACTGAAACTTTCTTCCACTCACTCACTCACTCACCCTGGAGATGGTCAGGGGCTGGTTGAAGTCCTTTCCTCCCACCAGGCGAAACCCCCAGGGGGCTGGGCCGTTCAGCACGACATTGAGTGGCATGACCCTTTAAAAAGTCTCCTGCCGCTGTTAGACAACAGCACGGGGGCAGTGAGCTGCACGCTGCGGGGAGCACAGTGAAAGAGCAAGGCACTATGAAAGTGATGGAGATTTTGAACACACTTTGGGGGAGGAGTGCGGTGATGGTGGTGGTGGTGGGGGGGGGGGGGGCTGCAGGGGGAGGAGAGTGGACAGACCCCACCCCAGCAGTGAAGTAATTTGTCAGATTTTGGGACCTGACTCCTCTGTTTGTATCCTACCACCGGCACTGGCTTGCCAGTTTTCCAACTTCTTGTCAAGCACTTTTTTTCTTATTTCTTTTTCATACCTCTCTCTCTCTCTCTCTCTCTATAAATAGAACCAGTGTGTAATTGTCTCTCAAATCAGGTGCAACTCAAACTTTACTTATCTCACCCACAACCAGTTTTGGACCACACACTTCATCATCACCAAGTAGGTATGTGGACACTTGTGGACAGAATGAGGATGTAAACCATGCACCCCCCCCCATCGCTTCTCATCCCGGGCAGTGCGGAGTCTAGTCTGGCTGGTCTCCTCTCTCTCTCTCTCCCTCTGGTTGACGGGTCCTGCTGCTCCTGTCCTTATTTGGTCTGGAGGCACAGCTCCACTCTGAGGCCTTGGAGGTCCTACTAGCACATTCCAACCACTATTGATCTGGATGGGAACCAGGACTCCCCACTCCTGAACTTGTTAACAATACAGTTTCATTTCGAGTCCAACCTTTCAACACATCACATGTTGTTCTCTTTGTTTACACCACAAACTGGATCTGTCGCACATTATTCTTCATCCTCAGGCCTACACAAGAAAAGCTCTTTGTTTATTATGAAGTGCTTTCTCCTCCTACCCTTTCTCCTGCTGCTTGTACTTTCCCTTCATGTCTGCAGAAAATCCCAAATGATGAAAATCAACCAATGGAGTTTATAGTTCTACTATACATCACTGTCAAAAAAACAAAAACAAACTGTGAGTTAGGCATGTTAATCTCAGTGAGCAGTGACAAACCCTGCTGGCTCTAAGTACGGCAAGTTTCCAGCGAGCAGAAAAAAAAAAAAGTACCAGATTAAAGAGTTTAAATCAAATCTGCACCACAAGATCCATCATCTGCTCTTCTGTGACAGTGCTTCAAAGTTTACCAGCTTCATGGTTTTGTTTCTGTGGTTACCATGGCAATGTAAGGCCTTGATAAATGAGAAAAGTTGATGATGATGTGCTCATACGCCAAAATGTCTCTCTGAGTAGAAACACAAAACAATGATTGAATGAACGTCACGTTTGTTCTCTTTTTCCTGAACAAAAGCATGTAAGCACATGTAGCAGTGTTTTAGCTGATTACCCCTCTACAGAGACATTCTCTTATAAGGTCATTAAAGATCACAAATAAATATTACAAATAAATATTTTACCTAACGGACTACTATGGATTTCATTGGAATCATAAATATTATTAGTATTTCATATATATAAGCAATTGTATTATATAATATCTATTAATAGTTATATATGATCTACAATCTTTTAAGGCTGAGTCAGTGATTCATGAGCAGCAGTTTGTCCTGTAACCACACCCACCGGTGATGCCACAGATTACGACACACACACACACAGCTCACAAAAGTGTAAACATACTTTGTACTGTATAACTTTTGCCAAAAAACAATGACTCAGAAAAAATATTTTTAAATTTTAGAAATTAGAAAAGAAGAAATGATGTATCTGTGACCTGTTGTCAAGGATACATGATACATATGATAAGGATAGAATAAAAAGTACTGAGAGATGTTGTATAATGAATAGCTGCACTTTTCTCTTTTGATGACAGTAAAAATAACACTATATACATATTTGTTCTTTTTGTCCACTGGAGGTCAGTAAAAGCAAGATTTCCAGCTTTCAGCCTTTATGATACAATCCCACCACCAACTGTGTGTGTGTGTGTGTGTGATTGGGTATCACCAAACCTCAGTGCTCATAGAGAAAAGTGGGAGCATGTAGGGGTCAAAAACACTTCAGGGTACCTTTAAAAGTCACGTGACTTCCTTTTCAGTCATCAGCAAACACTGGGTTTCTTAATGTATCTTTTCAGCTGAAAGGAGAAAAGAAAATGGAAATAGTTCATCTACCAGCTGGATTTTATTAGCAATACAGCCCCATAAAATCAACCAACAAATGCTAAGATATTGTAGAAATACTTAGGTCCAAGAGTGTGCATTGAATTTTATATTAACATGAATAACATATAAGATTTACATTTCTTCAGTTGCATGTATAAACATATCAGGAGCCAATTAAATGTCTTTGTTCCAAATCTGTTCCTATGTATCAAAGGCTTATTGAATGTTTCAGCACTGTAGAGGTTATGCACACTGCCATACACCTTCCTGATGTTTTCTAGACTACATAATGCATAAATGATTTTTTTTTGCATCACAGAAGAGGAGTTTAAATACAGTATACATGGCTATAAAATAAGTGAGTTGGAAGTAAGGCAGCAATCACCAACTCTACTTAATCTACCTACAGTAACTTCAGTTTAAATACGTCACTGACTCCTAAAACAACAAATAACTGGAGAGAGAGAGAGAAAACAAAGACCTACGTGCCTGGCTACGGTAACAGCTGTCCAGAAAAAAAAGAAGAAAAAAACAGTGTGAGTGGAGATTAGCACCACTGATGACAAATAACGTGAAGAAAGAAGGAGAGGAAACCAAATGTGATGGTGGGTGAGAAAAAGCCGACTTTATAAAGCAAGTGGATGTTGGCCATTTTACAGCTCTCATACAAAAGGCTTACAAAAACACCACAGACAGACAGATACACACACACACACACACACATACACAAAGTGTTCTCACACCACATCTGAAATAGTGGATGACAGGGGGTGGGTGGGTGGGGGTGACATGGAGGACAATGAATGATAAAACAAAATATACTTTTAAGGTGCTTTAACATTTGTTTTGCTGTCACTGTTCATCCTCTGTGAGAGAAACAAACAACAAAAAAAACATAGATCATATTCACTGAGCATGACACGCTAAGATGGAAATTGCCGATAATTTCAAATAGTATTTAGACACATGAACAGTGACACACTACCTACGCACTCTGACAACAGGGTTAAAAGAAGCCAACAAAGTCAAGTGGAAAAACTGCAGTTACACGACTGAAGTCTTTTGATCAAATCCCGTCTCATTCTGTATCCGACTTTAAATTAACTCAACATAAAACAACACGACACCTGGTATAATTCAATGCAGCCCATCCACTCTCATGGTAATTCTCAGTCTCGGCACTTTTTCCATACAATGACAATTAAAATAACAATTCTTTCAAATGTGAGTTTGCTGCTGTTAGAATATGTTAAAAAGCAAGTTGTTGTTCCACCCCTAAAATAATCTTATCACATAGTTTGCCCTCGTTTGTCCTCTAATAAATATAATACCTAAAAAAGGTCAATCACCTTTTTGCATATACTTCCCACGCATGACCAATATCCCCCAAGAGCCCCAAAGCCATAGCAACCACTAGTGTACAAAATCTGAAGTGAAATCTGAAATAAAACAACAAATTTGTGTTAAAATTTTGTTAAAGTGCATAAATCCTAGTGTGAAGAATGAAGAAGAGCACGTTGAAAATGTTTGTGTTTTCTAATCTTATACTTTAAATCTAATGTTATCGGGTTCAGACAGCGAGTAAAACAGCGTCAATACTATTATTTCCACTTTTTCCTTTGCGATGTTTGAGATAACAGCTTAATGATGAAGTCATAATATCCCTAAATTCTTACCAACTGATCAATACATTGGGTAACACACATAACATTGATACATGCACAGTCTGTTCCACATGTAAGTATGGGAAGAAACTCCTTTAACCTGACATAAGACACAGTTCATACAACAGGACTGCTGACAGAATACTGTTTGTGCAACTCTCTCTGCACCGAATGTCTTTGCAAATATTTGTAATTGAACACTGAAATGAAATGTAACAAGTGTTTTTTTTGTTTTTTGTTTTTTAAGTTGGAGATACTGATGGAAAATACAAGAAAGAGGTGACGGTGGTGATCTTACTGCCCTTAAACAGCTGAAACAGAGAGAAAAGCATCGCTGCCTTGCACTGTTCACTATCAATAAGTGTTTGCAAAGTTCCTTTAATATCATTCCATCACTGTCAAAAGTTAAAGGTCACTGAAGTTTGGGTTCTCCATGATAGAAAAATAAGGATAAAAAGATAAAGTTTAAAAAAACAACATTATTTTATAGAAGTCTTCCATTAAAGATGGCTAGTTAGAGCTAAATGTTCTGTCTGTGTGGAGCCCACGAGCCGCACGCAACACGCAAAGTGGACCGCTGTTTGAGTGGGGGGTGGTGGTGGTGTCCTGCAGGTGCTGTGCTGAAGGGCGATGAATGTGTCATGGAAAGGGGTGGGACCAGGGGGCGGAGTCTGGAATCATCATTATAGCTGCTTCACGTAGTTTCCTGGGAAGGTTCCAAACAACTTGCTCCTTCGCGAGGTCCCTTC
Source organism: Caranx ignobilis (assembly GCA_021432705.1). NCBI lineage: Eukaryota > Metazoa > Chordata > Actinopteri > Carangiformes > Carangidae > Caranx > Caranx ignobilis. The sequence continues at coordinate 5,322,268 of MU269982.1, forward strand.
AGGAACAAAAAGAAAAATAAGGGAGACTGAGAGATTGAAATGCTCAGCTGAAAACCTGGCAGTCGCTCCAGCTCACTGCAGCGTGGGAATCAGCCAACCCTGGAGGTCAAAGTCAAACGGGACATTCAAAAATGTTATTTAAAGGCAAACATCTCCTGTAGAAGAATGCAAAGGTTAAGATGGACAAGAGTCTTAGGGTCATCAAACTGAAACTGTTCATCTGTGAGAGATCATGTTGTCATCATCAGACAGTCATGTCAACACATATATGGTGGTGCCACACTGCCATCTAGTGGTCTCTGTAGATACCTGCAAAATCTGCAAAAAAGCCAACTACACCTGCACCAAAACAGTGTAAAAATACTCTACAAAACCCTACAATTAAAAACCAGCTCGTGTAAAAGCAAATCAGTCATCAACCAATTTTTGAAAGTATCAAAACACTCATTTCAGAAGGATTTTTTGGTTGACAAAAACAACCCACAACATTTTAAAGTGTAATCTAATGTCCTCTTACCAACAAACCAGCCATCGTCGCACTTCTCCATCACATCAACAACGTCACCCTCCCTCAGCTCGAGCTCGTCCTCGTTGCGAGGCATGTAGTTGTACAAGGCCTGGTATCTGTGTTAGGAAAAAACTGATTGTGAAAAGAGATCCAGGACTTGTTATTACAAATATTTTCCTTCTCTATATTCTTTGGCAACATAAATACTGATTTAAATCCAATCACTGCTTACATACTTCACATTATCCCTGAGGAAAATCATGGTATAAATGATAAACATCACTTACGGGTCTCCTCCACCGTGGAGGGCATCCTGTACTAATCGCTGAGTCAGAGAGACAGAGAGAGGGAAACACAAGCAGACTGTAAATCAGCATGTGGTGTTTGAGGATTATGAACAAAAACACAGATGATCTCACTCAGAGATTCTACGATTTCTCCTTTTCAGCTGTGGAAACTTTCGCTGACTTCTTCAACATGCATGTTACAGAATCTGAGCTCATCAGTCATGAATGATTTGGTTATCTCTAAAGATTTCCTCCCTGCACAGAAACAAGAGTACAGCAAGAGCATGGTTGAATGAAGACATGCCCCCCTACCCTTCGACCTCTAACGGGTGACAGATAGGACCTCCGGGACAAGATGGGGCTACGAGGAGGTTTACCACCAACAACTGGATCCTGCTTAACAGGCAGAAAGACCAGAAGCAACACACCTATAATCTTCAACAGCAACCAGGTCAGCGACTTTTAACCATGAGCTGAGCACAAGCACAGCTGATGACATGCTGTAAAACATCATCCATCAACACACTGATGCTGATGAAAATCCTCCTGGACACACAACAGTACAAACCAACACCAGCAACACACATTAACTCAAGTATATTCCCTGCTGGCCTTATGTCATCACAGAGCAGCTCATGTTAGTGTCTTGGTTAGGGTTGCAACTAATAATAATTTCAATACTGATACACTTGTAAATATATTTTTGATGAATTGTTTAGTCTACAAAAATATCACAAAAGCCCATCACAGCTTCTCAGATAACAAAGAGTGTTATCAGCTTTTTGTCACCACAAACACAATGCTGTCATCTCCACATTACGGCTTTACCTTCACCTTGGAAGATCTATGTCCTGCATGGGGTACAGTGGGGGAGTTGGGGGAGAGCGAGTACTAGTAATAAGGTGAGGGGAGGTGGATTCAGGGGGAGACTGGACAGGGAAGGAAGTGGGTGACTCTGAGTTGGGGCAAGATGAGAACGGACGAGAGGGAGAGCCTGACGACTGAGACACTGAACGCTGTGGGAGAATGTTTGGGGAGGGCTGAGAGGAGTGAAGGGGGGGTGGTGAGACAGGCGGCGGAGGGGGGGAGGCTGGAGGCAGGGGTGACGTTGAGAGGAGAGGAAGGGATGGGGGCCGGGGAGAGCAAGGGGGAGATGGAGGGGTGGTGTGCTGATCATGCTGTCGAGGGCGTGAAGAGGAAGACGAAGGAGGAGGAGGAGGAACAGAGGAGGAGGAAGAGGGAGAAGAAGCAGGGGGAGGAGGTGTGGAGGTCAGAGGAGGCGGGATGGAGGGTGAGGACAGGCCGGGGTGAGAAAGCCACGTCAGGGCGGAGGGAGAGACATCAGCCTATGGAGGCAATGACACACACATTAATACTGAAGCTGAAAGACTTTAGATTTGATTTAATGAAGCCCAGAAGAGACGTGGAGGAAAAGAAACTGACTACTGAAAAATACTCCTCTGACTTCCTGAGGAATCCTGGGAGATATGCTGAACTCGTCCCATGTTTAGTATCAGTATAAGACTATGGACTCTCTCTGCCCATGTGGTAGGTGTCCCAACCATTAGTCTATCAGGTCTCCTCTTGTTGTAATAAATCAAGCTGAGTTGTCATTAATCTTTTGAACCCGATTAGGAACCCATTAGTAAATAAGCTGTTTAACTTAACAACATTAAGAACCTCATACATGTTTCTGTTGACCCTCTTTTACTCACTACATGTTCAATCTGCATGAAGTCACACTCACTGCTGTGGACAGGGAGACATCTGTTGCCATGGATTTAGTAAGTTAAGCTTCCCTGTGAATAAAATCTGCTTCAATGACTGAGTAAAACAATGATCTTTTTGTCTAAACTTTTGTCAGAGAATGAAACATGTAGTGTATTTTGTCTCCAGTCAAAAACATTTTCCTCCATGTCCCTCAGCAGATGCAGCTCACACCATGCTCTACCTGTGGACTGAGTCTGTCAGATAAAACTCTAATGTCCTCCTCTAAAGCGTCATCCTCTTCCTCAATGAACAACTCAGTAAATCCTTTCCCTTTGACTGACAGCGGCCTTTCAAACTCCACGGGTTTGTCATCATTCAGAGTCTCTGGCTGCTCCCCCCAGGTGATGGACAGCGGCTCCATTGTCATTGGCTTGTGAAACTGCACCTCTAACCGAACGCTGCCTGCTGACTGGCTGGCTGGAGTGAGTGCTTGGGTTTTCCCTTCCGTCTGATGGGACTCCTCTGATTTAAGCTTTAAACTGCTCTGGGTCTCATGGGTTAGCGTCACTGGTGGGGAACCAATTGGAGACCACCTCGAAAAGTCAACATTCTCCTTACTGGTTGAACCATCCAGGATCATAGTTAACAGATCGTCATAAGGATCTTTTACTTGCAGCTCGATGTCGGGGGGTTTGCGGCTTTTGTTTACTGGTGCAGTCGACTTGTGCGACTGTGGAGGTTGCGTGGGTGATTTTATTGGCTCTGGTGCTGTGCAGGAAAAAACCTCTGGCTTAGCATTGCGTAGCTTCTGGGGCATTTCAATGAACTCCCAACTGCTGTCGTATTGCAGAGAAGAGTCAGATGGTGAAGAGGTGTATGAGAAATGAGGGGCAGGAGGAGGAGGTGGGGGTGGAGAAGGAGCAGGAGAAGGAGGATGGGAAAGAGGCAGAGCAGGTGGGGCGTGACCTACACCAACTCTCCCTTCTTTAAAAGGTGGAGTTCTGGAAAATGTCTGGGGTACAAGAGCGAAGCCTCTTTGTGTCGGTGCAGGTGAGGGTGCAGGTGAGGGTGAGGGCGTCCTACGCTCCGGAGCCCTTTGTAAAACTGTGAGGTCCGGTGGAAGAGGGGGAGGTGTGGGTGGTAAAGGGGTGGCGGCGAAGGAGTGAGGTGGAGTGGACACTGATGGGACCATTGTGAGGGACAGCCACTCGTCGGTGACAGCTTGCAGGTCAAGCCTTCTCAACGAGGGGTGAGGGGAGGAGGGAAGGTCACGGGTGGTGGAAGGTGGAGGTAGATGGTAGAAAGGCTCCATGAAGGTAAAATGAAGAGGAAGGGACAGAGTGTGATTTATAAAACTGTGACAGAGAGGTAGAGTGTGTGTCTTGTGTATGTGTGTGTTTGACAACTCAACTGTAACAAACTGTTTACAGTATTTACTCCACTGTGCAGATGATGAATGTACTTACATATAAAACACAAGAATAATATTTGTTTGCATTTGTAATGTGGCATTAAAAGAAAAAAACTGCTGTGGCCGAGTTGTAGTGCTTCCCTTACCTTAACGGGTGTGCTGCTTGGGGTCCTGGTGCCAGGGTGACCATGTGGATCTATGTGGTGAGTGGAGCTCTTGGACGGGGAGCGCTTAACGATGTCAACGTAGGACACTGGAAAGATGCCCTGTTTGGTTGTGTCTGGGATCTTTCCCTCATACCAGTTCTGATCCACCTGCCTTATCACAATCACTCTCTCACCCTACACACACACACACACACACACACACACAGATACACACATTCCGAAGCATGTACATGCTTTTTAAATGAAATTATGACTAGATTTTAAACATGAATCAAAGACTACTTGCTCATTTACAACCTCAGAAAACTTATACCACTTCTAAACAATATATTTTGGACCAGATTTTCATCTGACAATCAGATCAGCACACAGTATCAAGTCATGTTGCATACAGCTGTTACCTTTCTGAGAGACAGTTCCACGTTGGTGTCAGCATTGAAGTTGTAGCGTGCCACCGCCTCTCCAATCTCTCTGACGTGTGCTGGCGGAGGAGGACGGATCGGCTGCTGCTTCTCTGTGGACGGCATCTTCTGTGTGTGCATGAAGATAGTGTAAACGAGTGTGTGGGTGAAGGGGGGAGGAGACATGCATGACTTATTTATACACAACCAGACAGGTAGGTACATTTACCTCTACGTACGATATGGGGAATATTCCCACCCGTCCACGGTGCTCTCCTTCATACCAGTTGTTGTCTATCTGCCTGATGATGTTGACCGCATCACCCTTTTTAAATGTCAGCTCCCTGTGACACAGTCATGTCATTAAAGCATCTTTGCATGCATCTCTCTGCCACTGCATGGGCATGAGGATGATGTGAACTGAACAAGCAGAGGTGTTTTCTTTGAAAAAAGCATCAGTTACAGAATATCAGCCACAAAGCCACAACAAAGTGAGATCCAGCACAGAGAAACCAACTCAACTCATGCACATATTTAAAAACTGCAAAAAAATAAACCAGTCAAAGCTTTGAGCAAAGATCAATGAGGATGAAGCTGTCTCAAAAAGCAAAAGAAATTTAACACAAGAAACGCTTTACAATCTGAAATAATAACATTGGAAGCAGTGAGTCGAGGCGTGTTGATGTGCTGTTAGACATTCATGCAGACGAGCTTCATTTTGCTGTGCGTGTGCCGTGGGTTTATCTACTCACTTAGCTGTTTGTGCCTTAAAATCATAAATGGCTCTTGCTGGCTGTTTCTGATGGAGGAGAGAGAACAGAATAAGTTGTGTCATCTGTTTATGGGAGACCTAGGAGATGAGAGTGAGAGAGAGAAAGCCGGCAAGCATTACCAGCTGTAACACAACATACACCTATAGCTTTTTAATGTTTGTGATAAAATATGATTGTGCTGTGGTACTGTGAACCAAAGGATAAAGAAAACTATTGTACTGTTGAGATTCAATTATTCATTACATTTCATTCAAGTGCAAGTGGAAGCTAATAAAAACTTATTTATGAATGTCATAGAAAAATACAATCATGAACTAGAACCACATACTGAACATTTATTCAGCTTATGCTAATGTCGTTTGTGATGGCTGGTGCTGAGGGTAGCGACCAGTTTCAGTGTTGTACCTCTCTATCGGGAGTAGGTCTTCTACTCTGGGGTGTGTGGCGGCCATCCATGGTGGAATAACTTCTGGAGACATCCTGGTCTGTGATTGGTAGAGACACATGACAAGGGTCACAGGAGTTACCATAGTAAATACATCCATGCTACGTGCATGCTCACAGTACAAAACAATGGGAAAAGTACTGAATGGTACAGTGATGATGCCATTCCAAATGTAAATGAGGGAATGAAAGCTTGGGTCAAAAAAATTGGTGTGTTTTATTTCCATTTCATAGGAAAAAACAAAATGGACCGGACTTTTTCCAACAACACGACACAAAGTGACACATGCAATCCCTCAACAAGGAGAATACAGCCCCAGAAGAACAAATGTGGTAAAATTATTAACAAACAGAAAAGCAAACGGCTTGAGGTAAAGAAAAAAAATGATCATGGGACAAGAGGATGGCTCCAGAAATCAACCTGCTAAATGGAAAATTAATACAGCCAGGACAAAACTCAAACAGAGGAATATTCACATTAATTTACTCCACCAAGAATAGCATGCCATAAATTCTCAAATATTTATTTACCGTACCTTATTTGCAGAGAAAAACAGGCCTCTCCTGTTTTCTAAGTGTCTAAGTGCTAAATTTTAACACCATGAGAAACCTCCCTTTTTTCTGACTTGCGCCCGATTCCTTCAGCTACTTCAGTACAACAACAAAGTCATTCATATTGTTCTCACTGTTTAATGCTAATTGCTAATTATTTTATTGTTCCGCTCAGCATTAAGGTACTGTCCCTCAAACTCAACATCTTCTGAACAAGCTTCAAATCAGAGGCTTTCCACAAACTCCTATGCCCTCATTCTCCTAGCAGACCACTGATGGGAAACATTAGCAGGACTAAATGAAAGAATAAAGTTTTATTTGAGAATTTATGGTCACCAGGTCTTACTGAAGGTCATATGAATATACAGAAAAGCACAGTAATGGGTGTATTGGCTGAACAACAAGGGGAATAGGGCCATGAGTGCAGGCAAAAACTGAAAGAGACATTAAATGTATGTGGATATATATTTTGATAATGTATGTACAGTATGCACATGTGTTTGTATAGAGGGGAAGACTGTGTAGGTATGACTGGCTACACAACGTGTACATGCACATACTTAAGGTGTGATATGTGTTTTATCTCCACCTGAGTAACAGAGACCATTTCCATTGCCCTGCTCCTCTCCATATTCATTATTGTTTGAGGTGTCTGAGTGGCGTCCGTAACAGGCACTGATTGGTGACTGTAGCCGTGGTGACTGTAACCGTGGTGTGGAGGTTTCCTCTCTGTATGAGGCATATCCAGTGGGGCTTCCATCTGGGTATAAAGATGCAGAGGAGTGACCCCCGTGCCAACACCCCCTCCTCCCCCGCAGCGAGGAGCTCCGCTCAGGCACGTTTGGCAGCAGTTCGGCCAGTATTCTCCTCAGGATGCTATCATCAGGCGGCCTCGTGACTCTGTGGCCTCTCTCTGCTTGAATGTGCTCATATATGTCTCTCAAGGCTGCATCTAGTGCTTCATAAATGGCCTGTTTGGACTTAGGTCTGCTACCTCGACCTCCACCACCGCTGATTTTTCTGGAGGTAGGTGGTGAGCCCTTTTTCCTGCGGAAAGGCACTGGGCTGACCAGGAAGGCCAGCTTGGACATCGCTTGCTGGGACTGTGAGCTCTGGACTTGGGAATGGCTGCTGCTGCTCTGCTGTGAAGGTCTCTGGTGCTCCTGCCGCGCTCGCTCCCTCTCATGGCGGAGCATGGTTGTGAAACGCGTGTAAGAGGCTGGGCAGCGGCCTTTGCAGGTGCTGATGAGGTGCCGATGTTGGTAGCCCTGGCTCTGGCCTAGATTTTGATGCCCAGGATGGTGGTGGTGATGGTGGTGGTGATGACGGAGGTGGTGGTGATGCAGGGTGGATGAGCCGTACAAGCTCTCAGAAGAGGTTAGTGAGCAATGGTCAAAGTCACTCTCACTGCAAAATGAGGAGCCCTCCACCTGGATGAAGTCACTGAGGTCTGATGCAACAGCATCTTGTTCGCTGTCAGAGTAGTCTGGGTTGGCTTGTGGACCTTGGCGAATAGGGGGAGCAGGAAAGGGCCGCCCATGGCTAGGCTCTGGTCCACGAGGCTGGCCCTCAGGTGGGCTACGAGGTCGATGCAAGTGATCCATGGAGTGAGGTACTGATCCATTGTTGCCGTTATTGTCTTCCTCAAGTAAAGATTCTATGGAAAAACGCCGTTTTGGAAAACAGGGTGTGCCACCGCCACCGCTGCTGGCTCGCGATGATGAGCCACCAGGTGTGGTGGTGCCTGAAGGCACCTCACTATCACCCAGGTTGGGCATGGATTTAGACTTCTGAATAAGGCGCTCATATTCAGAAATGCGGTTTGGCACCATATCGCGTGGCACCTCCACACCCCAAGAGGGTGTCCAGGGAGAGAGGCGATGCCGATGAAGGTGAGGTTGGCGCTCCAGCTCTAGAATACGTGCACGGACCGAGCGGATGACTTCAGATGGGATGAGCTGTGCTCGGTCAATCTGGTGCATTTTACGATAGAGCTGGAGAAAACCCGGTGAATCGTGTGCCCGTCGCCGGTGGAGTCTTGGCAATGAGCGAGTGGAAGCGGATCCAGCTGAACCTGAGGGATTCCCATCACACACCAGTGACCCAGCACTTTCTGAGCGCGTGGCGTTGCGCCCGCCTGACCCTGAATGCCCATCACTGAGTAAGTCATCACAGCTGCGTGACTTGAGCTTGGCAGGTGAGCGTGGCACCTCATCTGCACTGCTCCACCTCTCTGCATCCTGCCGTTTCGTCTGCCAGCTGCTGTTACAACAGACAGACTGCTTGGAGGAGGAGCTGCCGTCCTGGCTATCATCCTCCTGGCATTGGTCGGGGTCAGAGGGGACAGGGGGCAGACAGGGGCGCTGACGAGGACCTGGGGAGGTCAAACTGTTTGAATACATGTTGCATGCGTCCCCACCTTTCAGATGTCCCACAGAGAGCAGCGTGGTGAGAGAGAAGAAGGAGGAAAGCAGGTTAAGAAATAATACCCAGCAAAAAAGTTGGAGGAGCTGGGGAGAGGGAGAAGAAATAGAAGAGAAAAAAGATGATATGGTGATTTTTCTTCTGACTTCCGCCAACACCATTCAAGGAAACGTATGACCACACCTTATTGACATTATAGTGTGAAAAAAACACAATGAATGACAACGAATCTTAAATTTTCACGCAATGTGGTGAGTAAAGCCCACGAATATGACAGCCTGGGGGGGAACAAAGGATAAGAGAAAGACAAAAATAGAGCAAAAAATATGAGAGAGAGAAGAGAGGAGAAGGCATTTGTGAGTGTGTGTTTACCTTTGGCTCTGGAGGGTGAGGACGGTGAGGAACGAATGACAGGCTTCTTTAGGCTGCTGCTGGGTCTGTAGGCATCCACTGGTTTAGGGGAAATTACAGATCTGCTCTGAGACTGAGCGTTGACTTGGGAACTAGATGGCTCCGACTTCCGTCTCTTCCTGTAGTCGCTGGCAGCGCTGCAAGAAAGTCGGAACACCATATATATATATATATACACATACAATGTGTAACCGCATTGTATTTGCATTTTGCTTTGTGTCAGCTGCATTATTTGTTTCCTTCTCTCCCACTCCCTGTGCTCAAATACACAGTTTTACAATTTTTAAGTATGATTCTAAAAGAGCAGACAGTCCCGACAGCCCCTCATTTACTTGGTTTTCTGTGTCATAAGTGACATTCAGGTTTGCTGAAATTATGAGCAAGTGAACCATGAACTACTGCATGTAAAAACAGTATAAATCACTTAACTTTTCTATGAGCAACCTCTGCTTATTAGAAATGATTGAAATTTACATCTCCTGCTATTGTTGGCCAAGACTCTGGCTTTTCTTCACCCTCAAAGATTCTTGCTATTATGTAAATTTAATGAAATTTTACATCTTAGTTCATCCTGCTAAAATGATGCTATTGTTGTCCTTAAAGGAGTCACTGTGACTTTAAGTGAAAAAGTCAGAGCAAACACACTGAATGTCACTTACATGAATCGCATGGCCTATTCATCACATCCCATTTCTGCCCTTTCTGTTCACCGAGGAGAATGCGACTGAATAAGCAGGCCATTGATGAAAGGGAGCAAGATGAGAAGAGGAAGGGGGGGGTTTGAGGGAAGGATAGGAGGTGAAGGGCAGAATCAATAGATGTGCTGGGTTAATTTATTCTGGCTTGGAGAGAGGGAGTTGCAAAGTAGCTTGCCTTTAGTGACAAAAGCAAATAAAGACGAACACTAATCCTTGCAAACCATCACTAATAGCAGCCACAGAGGCTATTTGCACCAGAGCCGGGGCAAGAGAGAGCACAGTTTTGATTCAGTGCTGAATCACAACAAGGGCCACTGCTGTGGAGAGAATGGGGGAGGGGGATGGAGTTGATGCAGAGGAAAATAAAAGAAACAGAGGTTACCTCGCAGGTCTCTCTGGAGCCTTGTCAGCAGGAGCGATGTGCAGGGATGTCTGAAATAGGGCAGACAACAAAAGAGAAAAGTGAGCTCCGCACGAACAAAGACTCGAGGCAGAGCAGCTCACAATGCATAGCCTGCATGCGGTTGTTGCTGTGCTACACTCAAAACACTCCCCCAGCGTAAGGTGCGATGGATGCTGGTTCCACATGGCACACCTGACTGCGCAGAGGCCTACCGGTGTAATCGCTGAAGATAAATATCTGCTCTCTCTCTGGCTGCTCTGGAGGATGATGGCAAAGGTGATATAGCAAAGGATGTTATGAGCGGAGCACAGGGGGGCAAAATGTTGCCCTGCAAAACCTGGCATGGATCAGCTGGAATGGGTCTGAGTGGTAAAGGATGTTCGATACCTTTTAAAGGCAACGGTCTGCCAGAGGAATCATCGAATGCAGTCACACGCAGTAATGTTGGAAAGTGAATTATGTTTTGAGCTCAAAATATAATCAACATATTTTCTTTCTGAACAGTACAACCAGCAGATCTTCATACAAGTCCAAGCCCAAAAAATATTTATGTATAAAAAACATTTCAAAGCATTATGAGCAACATCACACTCATCCTGCAGTGGATGGTGGATGCCACATTGATTGCTGCATTGGCACTACACACACACACACACACACACACACACACACACACACACACACACACACATTACACTCACTTTAAGCATCCAAAATATAATTCAACATATAAAGTTTGCTTTCTACGATTGGTTAGAAACTGTGAGATTTAAAAAAACACCACTGTGACACTCATGAATGTGAGATTACCTCAATGCGCTGGCGAGCGGAGATGTCTGGATTATAATCCAGCCGTTTTTTAGGAGGCTTGAGCCCCAAGCAGCAGTAGTGAGCAGGAGGAGGAGGAGGAGAGGAGGAGGAGTAGGAGGAAGGTGAAGATGAGGTGAAGGAGGAGAAGCAGTGGTGACATCATGGGGAGAAACCAAAAAACAAAAACAAACAAACAAACAAGAAACATGTGGAGAGAGTGACACCCGTTAGAGAATCTGAGTCACCACAGATGGACTAGTTCACAAAGTTTGCACATGTGATTTGCAGGTACAAATGCACACATGTGCACACAATCTAGACGCTCCAAACACAAGCACACAGCTGCACATCAACACGCACAATTTAACGCCTTCTGTCAACGTTGTGCTAAACTCTACACATCAAAATCATACTATGGGGAGACGAAGCCAAAGTAAATTATCCTACTACATTAACCCTTTACATCACACACACTCACACACACACATTAATGTGCTTGTGTACCACACACACATGCAGAGTGTGACAGCAAGCTGTAAAGCAGGAAGCCAAGTGAAGCACAAGCTGCAGTGTCGTGTTTATTTGAGAGTGCGATGAGTTGCACTGTCAAATGCTGTGATTTAGTGCTAGTTTACTAGTGCAGATAAACTATTGTTCACTCAGACAAAATGTGTGACTTGTCACCTCAATAAACACTCAAACACTGAACATACTGTGAGATTCAGTCCCTGCTGGACTGAGCAGTGCATGGAGGGAAACCGTCTACAATCTAAAGGCTTATTCAGTGCTGTGAAACATTCAGAATATTGCAGGTAGAAATCTCAGCACGTGGCCCGACATGACTCATGAGGACACAAAGTCATGTCAGCTCCACATGTGACATTTGCACCTGAACATTTCGAATAAGCCCAGTCATCACCTCGTGTCATGCTCTGGCATGGACGGAGGCATATCCTCATGACACATTGTAAATCAGTCAGGTTGGGGTAATTTGATGCCAGATCTGCGGCTAGAGGCAATCCCTGCCTGAGCCACAAGGAGGTTATTACCACCTGCATCCAGCAGAGGGCACTATGGCATTTGGCTTGTGGGGTATAAAGAGCATTCTTCCACAGTATCAAAAGTAAAGATAAACCAAATACTAGCAGGAATGAATAAATCACGAGATGAATAACAGGCTGAATAAAAAGCTGATTAATTGATACACACGTTAGCATGTGCAAGAGACGCTGAAGAGCCTTAGATTGTTCAGCAGAACAAAAGGACTATTTTTAATCAATATAAGGCTCATCATTCATCATATTTATCAATGTTGACAGACTGACTGGCTGGTCAGTGTGGTTCTACCAGTCAGACCATTTTAAGCATCTGGAGCACACTGCTTCTTAACCTACTTGCCTGATAATTTGATCTTTGCAATAATGAACCAACTCAAATAAAAATGTCGAGGTTTGTGTGTAAAACTTTTCAGTGCCTGCCTGCTAGCCACCAGACCAAAAAACCCAGCAACGCAAAGACATAACACAGCCTGTCACAAGGGTGGGAGTGGGGGGGGGGGTTGTCACAGCACCCAACAAGTACCACATGCCCAAACATCTAGCCCCACCCGGTCTACTGGTGGAGACATGTAAAAAACAAAAAAAAATCATGGGTGGGGTGGACGAAGTGGGTGTATGCCTATGGTAGGATTGTGGTTGAGGGAGAAGCTACGGCCCTGACTTACCGGCCGCCCAAACTCCAGCTCGGAAAAGAACTTATACCAAGGCTCGTTCTCTAAATCTATGTCATCATAGGTCTGGGAAAAGCACAACAGTGACAGAGAGAGGAGGCAGAAGAAAAGACAGAAGAAAGCAAGTGTGGAAAGAAGTCACACAAAGAGAGACATGGACCTCATGGTTAGGAATGGGCGAAGGTGGCACAGGGAGATGGGTACAGGATGAACCAGGATGAAGATTCCCACTGGCTAATGGGGACAAAAGTGATGATGCAAAACCCCTTTACTGCTGACAAATACTCATCAGAGGCTTCGATTGGATGGTAATTTTAAAGCACAGGAGAATGCAGTCTGTGCACCATAGTGCCATATTATCACAAATAAATTAAAATTGCATAAGCCAAATAATCTAATATGCACCGACACTTGCCACTCTAGGCAAATGAAGGGACAGACATTTTTAAACAGCTTAGCTCCTTTGAATACATGCTCATTAATTTCAGTTGCATTAAAAAAAAAAAGACAAGGCTGACAGTATCCCATTACTGCTGCCCAGGACAGGAAAGAGAGAATTAAAATCAGCATGCTACTTTGATCGTTACATATTTAACACCAAACTTTATTACCCACACTTCTGTGCGGGCTCAGCGGATGGCACAGAAAATCCTGTATTTCACACCCACAGTGAAAGGCTATTTTTTTTTTGCTCCACCAGAAGAGCTCATTACACTGAAGAAGAGGAAGGGAGCACATATTTACAGAACTGTTAGGAAAAGACATAAGGGATAATTCAGATGGGGTGAGGTTTCACTTCTACATTGGTGCGAGCACAGGATGGAATTAGATGTCAGTGTCAAATATTTTCTTAATCATAACACACAGGTATGCTGACAGTTTTTTTGATCTGTTCTGATCTGGATGTGAGATCCTGGGAAAACCTATGAAACGTCATGTGCAGACAGCATCATAAATCACTAACCAGTTCGTATTTCTAAATAAGAATATTTCTGTTCTCTTTTTCTTACTCCTAAATCCACATCAAGTCTCATAAGGGCAGACTTGCAAATATTTCCCTTGGAGTTAAGAACTGATATGATCAGGAATCCAAATACCCTGCAGTAAATTTTAGACAAATTGCTTCGAGGGAAGCAGAAGTTCATCTCTGTTGATGCCATATGAGGGATTTCAACACTCAGCTCATTCCTTAACCACAGAGGACACTTTCATATCAAATCAACCTCAATAAACTGTATTTACATACATAACGAAACAGGCAGGTAAGCCAAAACACCGGCTCCTGCTGTGAAGCAAGTTAATCATCTACTCGTTTCTTGTTTAAACTTCGACTAAGCCATTTGTTTCCGTTTGCACATGCTAGCGTGCAGAGTTTTCCTCACGCTCTTGTTTTAGCTGGAGAGATGATGCAGTGCTTTACTACTCTGTCTGCTCTTTCTAACCCCAAACCCACACAGACAGAATTTTTCATGCCAAATGAAACACTGCCAGGAGTTGTTATGTAGGTGTATTTGGTGCTACATCTCTCTAGCTAAAAAAGAGAATTCAGCTTTGAGGCAAATGAGTCACCCTAAAAAAAAAAAAAAAAAAAGAAAAGAAAAAGAAAAAAAAAGTGAGGCAATGAGCATCGACTGCCAGTCACGTCAGTGCTGTGTAGACACCTACAGCATAGAAACACGGTGTTGGTCATTTCCTATGGCTTATAATTGCCATAAAATATGCTTATTGCCATTTTTTTTACCTTGGAGAGTGGAAAAAAAAAAAAACACAACATAGATCAGAAATCTCAGACAGCAGATTAGCCTGCGTGGGTTCACTTCTACTTCCTACAGTTTTCTCTTTTATTGCCTCTGTCTATCAGGCTCTGACTCATGCGTTATTGCCCTGAGAGCACTCGCTGCAGTCATCACATTAAACATCTGTGAGACCTTTACAAAAAGCTTTTCTTTTTTACTCTAGAACGCATTCTTCACTATGCCATCCTTCTCTCTCAAATGCCTCATGTCTATTATTTCTGCCCTTCCCTCTACACGGTAATTATCTCTGCTGTCTGCTTTGCCACTCACCGTGCACCGAGTGAACAGCAAGTACAGTACAGTCACTGGAGGATGCGGCAGCAGGAACATTTGCTTTTTAAATGCCCATCTTGTCTCTAACAGAAACTGGTCCACACACACAAAAAAATTATATATATATACTCATATATACAAAGACTATAATAACTAGTTAGGAAGGGAAATGTGTTTCTCTTCTCAATCATTTGTATCTCAATAATGTCAAGCAGTTTAATGTGTTGTTGTCCTTTTCTCTAGCTCCTTTTGACTTTTACATTAAAATCTTATTCCAACAAAAAAAAAAAAAAAAAAAAAAAAAAAAAAAAAGCTACAGAATCACTTCACAGTAATTTCAATATCCCTCCAAGACGTTTGTATGAAACCAGCGAGGGAAGTGAGTATCACGGCTGCCGAGTGTTATATAAAATCATTTTTACAGCCTGAGCTGACTCCAGATTTAGTTCCTGCAGGCTTCACAGGTTAATCAAACATGAAGGAAGGCAGTAAAGTGATAATGACCAGCAATCTGTCACTGTATTCTGACAGCGAAATATCAGAATCTATTATAATTAGGTACAAGAGCATATTTTAAGAATACTCACTGGTCTTTCATGCTCCAGAATAGAGGACTTCCCGGGCTCGTATTCAAAAATACTCTTGGGCTCTGCGCGGTACTTTCGTGTGTCCACTTTCCTGTCAGGAGGACCCCATTCATTCCTGGTGCAGGAAAAACAAAACACAAATCAGACATAATTTCTTGTTTGATACTTATTTTGAATATTTCCCATTATAATTTTGTGTTGATTGACTGACAACAAGTAATAAACAAAAAGAGTTCTTCCTACATGTCTGGGGAGTCCTTGTCCCGGTCACTATCTCTGGCCCTCAGCTGCAGGAGGGATGGCATGGGTGGAGGTGGTGGAGGTACAGGGGATGGGGATGGCTCCCGAGGCCCCAGGTGCCCTCCGTTGTCTGAGGGGCTCTTGGACAGTGGCCTGTATGTGTGTGTGCGGGGAGGTGGGTGGGCCATGGTGGCGGTGGATGACAGGCTGTAGTCATCTGTTGTGGGGCAGGCCAGAGGAGAAATAATAAGCCAGAGAAGGTGACAAATGGACTCGGGAAGAAATGACTTGTGTTAGACATGAAGCTGGTCTCACCATTGTTTATGACAGCATACGTTGCATTGTATGTATCAGAGTAGTCATCATCTGTGGAGGAAAGGAAACACAACCTGATTGCGATACATGCGCCGACACAGTGTAAGGTGTAAGTGTGTAGTTTCCTCCTCAGCAGCTTCAGTCGGCTAAAATACAGTCAGTTACAAAGTAATTTCCAATAGTGGCCATTTTTCACAGAGGAAAAGTATCAAAAGCACCCAAGCAGCACAATCCACTTCCCTCTGTTCATGTACAAGCTCAGCTGCTTTCCAACAACTGTTATGTCTTTCTGAGCTTTAAGGAGGGAGATAGTATCACACAACAGCAGCATCTCAATCTGACCAAAGCTGCTGTTTTCTGCAAAACAAAGACGCAACACAAGTTTTTAGAAAGATGTTACAGTAGTGTAGTAGAAGATTCTCAAAGGACAGAGAGATTATGTTCTGTGGGACCGGAGCATTGCTTAGTGCAGTAAATCCACAAGAAGATGTGAATATTCAGGGAGTTTCGGGAAGTCTGAGACACATCAAATAGACCATCACAAGCCTGTGGATGTTTTTGAGGCTCACATCATCATGAAATAGCTTCTCTATGTGTGTGTGTGTGTTGCAGTAGAAGCAGCCTGAGCAGCTCAGAACAAACAAGCCTTGTACCGACTGTGTGATTCTGTCAAGGCCACAAAATTAGAGCAGATTTCCCAGGACAGCTCTGTGTCTATTAGAGGTTTCTCTCAATTACCTCCTCCTCTCCAGACTCTCTTGCTCGCATCTAATGAGTTCTGGCTCTGAGGTTCTTCGAGGTCTTTCAGTTTAACAAGAACCGCTTTGCTAAAACCCACACAGATACACACAGACACACACACATACGCGTACTAGCAGCATGCATGCATGACCAATTCGGCTCACAATGCGACAATTAAATCACAACAAACAACGAGCTGCTTCTGCTCAGCACTGATACGGTGCAGACTTACCTGCTTTGTGAACCTTGTGGATCTGTTTGAACATAGTTTTATACCAATCCTTTGGCCTATCCACCGTCTGCAGAGAGAGAAAAGGTCGTAAAGATTTAAGTGCCGTGAAATGCTGCGTGCAACTTGATAACTTAAGTTAGTAACTGGCAAGTGCTCCCACTGTTTTATGTGAAACAACAGAGCAGAGAAAAACACACTCTCAGCCTTTTTTTCACATCAAGAGATTTAAACTGAGGGGTAAAATTATTAAAAATTATTGATGAAAAATAACTTCCATGGCATTCTGTATATTGTATACATACACTATACATCAAGCTTGTTCATTTAAATACTTAAAGATGACATGAGAAAGGACATTTTTTAGTATCAATTTTACATAAAAACATTCAAAAATCATTGGTATCACATGAGTAACTCGCAAAGCCATTTTATAGTAGGATTCGTGATTGGATAAAACACAAGAATTGATGATGGGAGTCAAGTTTATTTATCTCTTCCTAATCCTCCTCGTTCTGATGGAACAGTGCAGGTGAAGCAGGTGTGGGTGGAGGTCCCGCCAGGTCCATAACCCTAACCCTAACCCTTTCCATGGTTCCCTATTTGTCCATATCTTCTCATTCATGCATGCTCATGAGAGATACAAAAAAGGCAATAATTTGGTTTTAAATCTCTCTCCTGGTGATGCCTCACCATCAGTTTTGTTTCCTTGACTTCAGAAAATCAGATTAGTTTTGTTCGGTCTTTTTAATCATTTGCATGTTTTTGTACTCTATGGTGAGTTTAACATTTTCACTGCTTCCCAACAAAAAAGAAAGCTTTCTGGATAATCTCAAAATCTGAAAATTGCATATTCAACTTTTTACATAGTCTATAAATCACTGTAATATCCCAAACTCTGGCCATCATATAACAATGCAATCAGTCCCTTGTTCAGCTACTACCCGCATTTGTTTTCGTGCAAATGTGTGTGGTGTTATTGTGCCCATTTTCAGAAATCAATGCAGCAGATTTGGTTTCATAGCATAGACAAAGCTGTGTTGTTGCAAAAAAAAAAAAAAAGGGGGGGGGTGTGCCTGGAAAATCCTGGAGAAACCCTGGAATGTGCATCTTTGTGTATACAGTATAGATCTAATAGCCACTTCAAAAAAGAGCTATCAAATGGCAAAGAGACTTAATCCGCTCTTTATTCAGTAGCACTAAACAGTGTCTGGATTCTGGTCAGAGAGGAGGTATTTTGCCTCCAGAGTGAAGGAGTGTGTGTGACTGTGCATGAAGCATTGGCACAGTCCAATCACCACTTCACTCTCCACGGTTACCAAACAGAGTGGCCACAAAAATGTTTGTCTGCTCACAATAAGGAGCATCTGTTTTTATCCTTTCCTGCCCCCCCCCTTCACCTTTTCTCTTTGCTTTTATTGCCTATCCCTCATTCTTCCTGCTTCTCCTGCTCTCATACTGTAGTTCAGAGCATCTGCCTTTAAATGGCGTGCTACAAGAAATGGATAACCCTGTGAAGTGTTAATACACAAACGGCATAAACAGAGATAACACACAGACACACACGCTTTGACAAGTAAGCATCAAGGACCTCGCAGTACGAAAGCAAAGACCTGTCCAAGCTCATCTTTATAACTAGCACACGGAGGAGGACAGAGTAAAAGAGATACTTAGATAGTGCAAGTGAGAGAAAAGGGCTTTTAATATGGGCTCAAAAGCTGCTGACAGCAGAAAGTAATCCCCTTTCATGAGCCTGGTCACATATCAAGACAACAGAAATGGGTCCAAAGACACCCATCTGCTCCAATGCAGCGCCTACCCGAGTCAGTCTGCTGCAAACCGATGGGTTTAGTTGAAGTGCGTGTTTGCCCTCACCGTGCGGATGGCGATAGGGATGCCAGACTCGTCCACGGGGCCGATGCCTTCATAATGAGGGGCTTTGATGACAGAGACCTTCTTTTCCTCTTCTGAGAAGCGGGCGATAGGCACGGTGCTGCTAACGCTGGTGTGGCCCGACACCACAGATTCTCTGGTGACACACTCGCTGCCTTCTAGATGAAGTGGAGAGACAAGGGAAAGACATGTCAGCTGTTTCGAGAAATATGTCCTGCATGATTTAATTCTGTCTTTTGCTAATGGATATGGGTAAATATCACATCACTCAGGTGATTGTAAATACCATCTATTCTCTAAAACCCCCTGAACTCTTAGATTTATAGGGATCAATGATGACAGAATAAGATCTGACAAAATCATGTCAAAGCAAACACTGGGAGTTTAATTAACAAAGACTCCTTATG
This sequence comes from Caranx ignobilis, assembly GCA_021432705.1. NCBI lineage: Eukaryota > Metazoa > Chordata > Actinopteri > Carangiformes > Carangidae > Caranx > Caranx ignobilis. The sequence continues at coordinate 5,341,477 of MU269982.1, forward strand.
TGCTGCTTCATAGATTTACACAATCTTGAAATTCAAAGCACTTTCCTTCATTCACTGGTGATTTGCAATGCAGTGTTATCACTTCCCTAATCATGCATTTGTACAATGTAAAGCATCTCTTATGGGCGGGAAGAGACAAAAGAACAGTGACTCACCCGAGCTCCTGCTCTGTCTCGGGAGCCCAGTGTGGAGTGAAGCGGGGGAGGAGGATAAGACGGGGGAGAGAGGGGTCTCTGTGGATGGCTAGTGCTTCCATTCATAGCATGAGAGAGGACCTGACCCTAAGAGTGACCCACAAGCAAGAAACAAGAGGTTGTAAGACAACCAATCACAAAAGGCCAGCAAAGTGTAGAATAGTGCACAATTGTTGATGTTTTCTAAAACACTGAGTGTAAATGTAGAGAGAAATATTAGTCATCTTATTGCTACAAACATGGGTAGCAATAAGACTGTAGGAGAGCCAGGTCTGATATTGGAGTGGGTGTACATGTAGACAGATACTGCATCTGATGTGATTCATAGGACGAGTTAGTTAGGGGGAGGGGGTACTTGTTGAATCACTTATAAAACTGCTATAAAACAGAATAACAGAGATTAAAAACAGGAACAGTGAAACATGGACAACTTTCATATTCAGATATATTTCATTATAAATTAGTTGGAACACAAACAAGACAGCAAGCAGGGCGTAGTTATAATGGGAGGCTCTGCTGGAGAATGCGCAACATGACACAGGGACATGTGATTTTTATCTGGATAAAAACAGATTTTCATTTTCAAGGCCTCCATGTTCAGATCAAAGATTCAAGACAGCACAAAAAAGCCAACGCAGCCACTTCAAAACTGATCAGTTCATGATAAAGCAACAGACTATTTCTGACTTGCCTCTTGTTTAGTGCTTGAGCATAGAGAAACAAAAGCTAACAAGCAGAGGAGTTGAAGATGAAGACCAAAGGACACACTATGGTTTAAGATCTCTGAATCACCGGCTTACACTGAAATTCAACTGAATATTTCCAAAGACTGCTTGCTCGTGTGACACATGCTGAAATAGCAACGAAAGCAATCAACACATCTGTAAGTGGGACTGAGGTTGAGAAAGGAAACTGTGGTGGTATGACACGCACATAACATGCACTTTCTCACTTCACCACACGAATGAAAAACCAAGCTGAAGAAGAGGTTTGGCTTGACGGCTTGGAGCCTTGGACTGAACAATGACAATGCAATGAGACTTTGACTGACATGACAGACACCCAGCTAATTACTTGGCTAAGAAGGAGACTATGTCAGACTAAATTGTGCAGTCCCAACAAAAACAGAAATCCACTTTCAATGCCAGTCTTGTATAACTGGGAAGACAAAGTGCACATCCACATCAATGCCACATTTATAGTCAGACTTCCATAGGTCTACACTCAGGGCAACATGATATACAGTATGATAAGACAGGAAACATAATGGGTTCAACCTCCAACTCCCAGTGGACAGGGTCCATGTCTTTTAAGATGATAACAACTAGCAGCCAACAGTTTCCAAAAGGCCACTTCACCATGCTGCAACCTCTCTGCAAAAATTTCTTGTCATGAATTTTTGATATGAACTGGCCTTAAGAGACGGTGTAATTGCACTGGGCTGCAGAATAGGCATAACAAAGAGAGACACAGACAAGCACACATAGACATGGAGTTCTGATGAGTACAGACAGATCGACATGAATAAAGAGGATATAGTGGGCTGAATTTAACTCTGGTTTTGGATAGGAAGGTTGCAGTTGATGGTTAGTGGAAGGTAAAACTTGGTAGTAATCACACTCCAGCCATCCATGTTTGGTTCAGCCATCCAAGGTCAGTTGGGGGAGGGAGGGGACCATTTGATTTTTGGTAATGATGTGTGTTACAGCAGTGACTTGTTGCGATAATTACGTTAGTGACAGTGGCTGCTGCAGCGGTGGAGGCCACAGAGGTTGTTAGCACATCATCAGGGCCAGCAGTGGATGTGTAGGTAGAAACATGGCTGAGGGTGGGCGACGGCGTGGGTGAGGCGCCAGGTGAGTCCAGACCGATCTGCAGCTCATCCAGCAGACCCACCGTGGATGACGAGTAGTGGCTGAGAGCGGACACTGTCACTGGGGAGGGTGAGGGTGACGCGCAGCCACCGATGCTCGCACCGCTGAATGTGGTGAAGCTCGGCCTGCTCACGCCACCAGCTGTGCTGCCAGCTCCGCTAGGAACATATGGTGTGGGTGTGGGTGATAGGGTCTTGGGCATTAAGCCTGACAGATAGTCGAGTGATTCTGAGCTGTGGCTGCGGTAGTGGGAGCGCTGTGCTGATGGGTCAGGGGACGAATGCCCCTGGTGTTGGAGGGGAGAGGGAGTTGATTGGAAGAGAAGGAAAGGAGGAGAGCTCTTAGTGATATCACTCATTAGCCACATTGTCACAAAGGATGTGTGGATGCAACATGTAAGCCTGGCACAAGGTGAAGTGGTGTCGGGAAAACCAGGTGTCATGAGTCTGTGGCATCATCTTCTCAAAAATGATAATCGCTGTGAATTGAAGATGCTCTGTTAGTTCAAACTCTGTGGATGGCAGCATATTATACAGACAGAAACACTGGTATACATTAAATGAAACATTGTTATGACACATACACATTCACACATATGTAGAAGAATCTGAGTTAGTTTGGTTGGATGCATGGCAGCACCAAGATTAAACAATCTAAAGGGCAACATACACAAGCAGAACATGACGTGCACCAAAACACCCATGTATTTTTTCCAAGGAACATCTGAAGCAGATCTCTTCTCTGAATCTAGCACATCCTCTCTACAGTAAGTTAAGCATTAAGCTGCTTGCATTGCAGTTGCTGTGTTACCCTTTAATCGCTCTTGGTGTCACCAAAAGAAAAAAAAAACCCAGTGATGTTGTCAACCCTACGGTTGACACACAGTCATTGCTCCTTTGTCTGTATGTAGTCAGTTATATACCAACAGTTCTGCAGGGGATGGTCTTGGTGGAATTGCAGGAGGGGTCTTTGACATCTCCACCTGGGATGCAGCTGGACGTGGGCTCTGATTTGGGGCTTGATCTGGGACCTTGAGCTCCACTGCAGGTTTTGGAGTTTGAGGCTCTGGATTTTTCTGATTCTCTGGGCTCAGGTGGACAGAAAGCGAGGCTGTCTGTGTTGGGGGATGTGAGAGAGTGCCACCCTTTTGTGGGGGTGGAAAAGTGAGTGGAGGGGAGCTTGTGGTCTGGCTCTTAAGCTGGGGATCAAGGTAAGAGTTGAGGTGATCGGGAGGATCAGGGATGGTGACCGGGGTTATTTTGAGGGAAGACACTTTGCGCCCCTGAACTTGGCCATTAGTGGTGGCCGATGCACTACGGTTGCTAATATCATTTGAGACAGTGTGCTCTTGGACTGTGTTTGCACTGGTCTCTGAGTAGGAGTAAGAAGAAGTGCTATTAATAGTGTAGGACTCTTTTAAAAATGCCCTCTCTTTCTGAGTGAACGTTAGCATTCCAGGGCCAGAGTCATTAGCCAGGGCTACGAGGGAGCTATAGTCTGGTGGGTTAGTGCCAGTGGGTGAGAACTGGAAACTGTCCCTCCTAGGGGGTGGCAGTGGCACGTGATTGATATCCTTGTTTGCCAATTAGAAAGCAGCAGCCAAAACAAGTTCAAACAACATTGACAAAGAAATCATCAGTGAAAAAAGCTTCATACAAATCATCAAGTTACATCTTTGAAATAGAGAATGAAGAATATTTTGTCTGTTTCTGATTGAACTATCAGCAATAAAAAAAAAAAAAAAAATAATCAACATGTGTCATAGTGCATGAGACATTTCACCTGTGTTGGTGACTTCTTGTCCTGCAGGTTGGGTCTGACACTGCGGAAGCCTTTGGCAGCAAGAGACGAGCTGCTGGCGTCTCCATTCTTAAGGCCATCTGTTGCACTGCGGGACCGCCAAGAATCTGAAGATAAAATTAATCTAATTAACATCAGCCACCACAGTGTGTTTGATTAACTTTTATGGCCTCCTATGGGGCCTATCACAGACTTTTTTGTCACGTGCAATGTCAACAGTCTCCACCAAAAAGGCACAGGAACTTACCCAAGTCTGACGAGTGAGAATCACTCCCTGAGGAACAAGAGAACACACAGCAAAAATAAGCAAAGTGAGTGAATGTGTGGTCGTATTTATCCCTTCAAATGTCAACACTACAAAGCAGGATTACAGTACTTCTCAAGAAGTTACATAATATCCTGTCACCCCAAAAAATGCTTATGAGAATGTTTACTGTGATAAACAAGGACTCGATAATGGGAATTAAGGAGCAGACATATCTGAGAGGACAGACTGAAGAGGAAAAGCACAGAACAGACACAACAGTTTTTAAGTATTGGATGGATCATCCTGAATTGATGCACAGCATCTTGTGCTGGTGTAACATTACAGCATCCACAAATACTTTAGAAGTCCAACAACAACTTGATCTTGTAACCATCTAACATTCACTGAAAACTACTGCTGCTTCGGCAGTTTTTACAACAACAACTCTAATCATCTCAAGTGTTCCTGTCAAGTTTACAGGATGGAAAAAAACACTAATGCTTATAACTACCTGACAACTAACACAACAGTGCTAGAGTAGGCATACTGCAGTACAAATACCCTAGAGATGACAACTGGCTTATCATAGAATGAGAAAGGAAAAGCGCTGATTGCTTTCCATGCAAATTGCTTGATGAAACATGACTTCACTGCCATGATGGGACAGGATATGATCCTCCAGAGGAGTTTATTAAACATGACAATTAATATCAGCGCAGCAGAACAATTACTGTGCATTCTTGAGGGATTTGGCTATCTGTTGTTTTCTGAAGAAGAACAAACCCACCTCTGTCACTGAATCCTCATGGCTGGTTTGGTTAGCTAAAACACAAACACAATAATATGCCCCTAAACCTCCAGCAGGGTTCCCACACCTTTTCAAGACATTAATTTCAAGACCAAATTCTTGGAAGAATACAACATAATTTGAGTCATGTATCAGGGTCAATGTTACAGATTGGACAATTTTTATAATATGGACTGGCAAGCTGTCCAGAAGCTCCTAGACGACAATGAAAATGCAAGAGTGATGCTTGAATGTGTTGACAGTGAGGGCAGCACAAACACCATCACTTAGCCTGTTTATTATCAGAAGCTTACAGAGAAATACACAAACTTTTAAAGGATATCAAGGAATGGTGGGAACCCTGCTTCAGTGTCTAGTCTACAGCGTTGAGCCGTCTAAGGTCTTAACTACGCTCTATGTGAAAACAGCTCATCAGCTTTCAGGCGGAGCCCTATTGTTGTAGAAAGGAAGCTGACAGTGCCAGGATGCCTGCATGGGTGCAGCTGTTAACCTGGGTGCTGACAAGGTGCAGGCACGGCAGCAGGAAAGGAAAAAGCAGCTGGGTAGAGCTACCACTGGAAGCCCAAGAATATAAATTCAACTGAGCACTGTAAAAAGCTTGTTGCCGGTTATTCACATTGACTTAATTTATAATTTCAAATCATTTTATCACAAGAACTAGGATGAAGGAGCTCATACAGGGTGCAGATCTACAGTGGTGATCAGAAAAGAATTAAGCAGAACATTGCCATTCTAGTGAATGCACAGGCCCATCCAAGTATATTTCCATGTCTCTGAAATCTTAGAGTCAAGGGAGCTGTGTTACGTCTGACCAATCAATCCTGACAGGAGGACAAAAAGTAACAGAACAAAAAGGAAACAGAGCCAGGAAAAACAGCGATTAAAAACACTTAAACAACAGGAAAAGTAGAATAAACTGCAGACGAAGAGGGGGAGATGGTAAGAAGCAGAGTGAGGGCATGACATATGAGAGCTGTCAGAGGGAAGGAAGATTAACATCAACAACCAGTGGGTATGGTACGACTTAGGACTGATTTAGGAAGCAAAACAAGCTCAAAACGGAAGAGGCTCAACAAAAAGGAAATAAAAGAATTATACAATGAACTGATTGGAAAAAAAGCATCTTGCAGTCCAAACATTGCATAAGCATACTGAGAAAGCCACAGGTTATTTGAAAGTATTTCAAATATGCCCAAAGCCATATCAGGTTGATGAAGCCCAAACATGATTCTGGAAAACAACAAGCCATTTTTTTTAAAGACTTACCTTGTGCAGTTCGGTCTAGTGACTCTAGTGACCCAGTGGTCTCAATTTAAGATACTTAGTTCACTCTTCTTGTGTTAATTGGTTGTGTGTTTGTGAGTGTTAGTACCTGTGGCTAGATTTGGTGAGCTCTGGACCCTCTTCACGGGAGAGAGTATGAGTGACAAGGCCACGCTTTTGGTAGCGTATCCTCCGCTATCTGAGGAATCACAGCCAGGCAGGGTTGGATCATAGAGGCAGAAGAAGAAGCAGCAGCAGCAGCAGCAGCAGCAGCACACATGCACATGCATATAACACAAACACACAGCTCAACAAACACAAATGCATCCGGCCATCCAAACAAGTGACAGCAAAGCACATGCAATCAAAGAGCCTGACTTTTACAGACTGGGTGGCAGCTCATAGAAAATAAGAGAAGGATGATAAAAATGAAGTAAACTATGATTCTGTCAGATTCTGTGTGATCAAGATGACAACAGGAACGAGAGCCTTTTAAAGCCTTTTAAAGATGCATTGGTTTAAAGAAATCATAAATCGTTTATTGGCTTTAGCATGATTATCACCAACAGTTCGTGTGTACATTTGTAGTGTGTCAGTTTGCCTAAAACATCATAACACATCTGTGCTGACACAATTTTGAAACACTTCAACCGACCAACTCAACTGTGCAACACTGATGTCCTTCACACGTACAGTATTTCCCCACACACAGGTGCATCTTGGTAAAAAAGAACATCATGGAAAAGTCCATTTCAGTAGTTCAAGTCAAACAGTCCCAACCAAGTTATGGTGTGCATATAAATGGACATACTTTTCAGAAGGCCAACATTTCCATATTAAAAACGCTTTGTTTGATAGGTCTTTTGTAATATTCATTTTTCTGAGACACTGAATTTTAGGTTTTCATTAAATGTAAGCCATAATCACTACAATTAAAAGAAATTAAATAAATAAAGACATGAAATGTTTCATTCAGGGTGTAATGGATCTATATAATGTATTAGTTTCACTTTTTGAATTGAATTACTGACATATATAAACTTTTCCATGTTATTCTAATTTATTGAGATGCACCTGTAATTACATCGATTGTTTTTCATTGTAAAATGTGGTGAAAAGCTGCAAATAGAATTTACTTAGAATACAAGCTATTGGATAATACAGGCTGTTTAAAATCTGTGGGTCAAGTCTGTTTTATTTTCTCCGTCAAATTAATTTGGCATGTGCAATTCTTAGTCATGAGCAGTTTCCAATATCAACAACATACAAGGCTATTTTGGTGTTGTATTCTATATTAAAAGCAGGCAAACAACCAGTAGGGGTAAAGCTGCCATGGCAGTGCTGGTGAGTGGAGTGTGTGGAGAGGGCTTGAAGGATGGACTGCTTATTATTGATTGTCTGGCTAAAATACACACTACAGCTCGGGACGACAGCCAGGTTCAGGACAGAGGTTTGGAAAAGTATTGAAGGTGGGATACGTCACTGTGGTTAAAAGCAACAACCTCATGATACTCAATGATGCTTTTAGTCACAATAACTGAGGCCCAAAATGGACCGGCACCAAAATGGTGAAACAGGGTCAGGGTTAGAGTTACAGACTCATGCCTGTGGCAGAGGGAAAGTAGCACACATAGCAGCTTTTAAAATAGCGAGGTGGCCTGAAATGCCTGAACATATTGACTCTTTATTTTGAGGTATTAAATGTAGACAATAGTTTTCTGGTCAGTGGATAAACAAATACTGACAGCCGATATATTCCACTTTGCCAAAGAGACAGCAAAATGGACCTGGTCTAGATGGATGAACCCCCGCCCCCTGCCCCCCAGCAATGTCAGATATGGTTTGTGTGCACATACCTGTATTCATATTGAAGAGCACTTCTTACTGATCCACTGCAGGGAAACACACTTTCCTACAAAACAGAGAGTTTGCAAACACCTTTCAGACAAAAAAATAAAATATATTTTTCACAATGAATGACTTTATAATGGTTTTCAAGAACAGAATGAAACATACGATCTCTCCCAATAATTTACATCTACAAAATGAAGCAACTACAATAAATAACTGAGCTACTGAATTTACACAAAATTACATCAAGTTTAAATTTGTTGTATTAAAATTAGATCTCAAACAGAGAGTTTCCTGCTGCCCAAGAGCGAACGTCTCCTTGTGCAGGGAGAGCCTGGAGAGATTAATGGTGTTTAGGAGTAGGAGTGCTGTATGCTGACATACTGCAAGTGACTGCAAGTCAGCTCAGCTTTCACACATTTCATTTCCCCCCCATGTTGAGAAAATCAACAGGCTGAGGTGCAGACATCCTGGGAGAATGAAATGTGACAAACATCTGATAAATGGCCTGAATCATTAACTGCACTTCTGAAGAGACCTGGACAAAGGAAAGTGACATGAGCCTGGCTGCAGACTTCTGAATTGCCAGATCTCTGATTTGTTTAGTCAGTGTTAAGTGCAAAGGGAACTGAAAAGGCAATTCATTTTAATTATGAGGCTTAATAAGTAGCATAGCACCCTGCTCTTTTTTTTTTTTTTTTTTTAAATCTTTTTGACAAATGTGTGCATACGTTATATCAAAGAGTGCCTCCAACCTTAACAATCTCAAACCCTAACTTCAACCAGTTTATAGCTGTATAGAATAATGGCGATAGATGACCAGCAGATATTTATGAGAAAAAAGGATCAGAAAGATTGTAAAACTGCTTTAACAAATCACACAGATACAGACTGACATTTAAAATGTGTGCCCTGAACAGAAATATCCTTTGGCTGCCTGTGATTTAGTGCAGATGAAAAGGATACAAGCTGCAAGAACAGATATCTTCTCATCAGGTCTTAGGGGCCTGTACAGTCTGTCACCTACACATTGTCCCTTTTAATTATGAGTTACTACGCTGCAAAAAGAAAAAAAGAAAAAACAAACAAACAAAAAAAAAACAATTAAATCAACACATACTGCATGTCAAGTTCAAAAAACACATGTTGACGTCAAAGCCAAAACCCATGAAGCCCACATGTGGGAACAAAATTTCTTCCAGCTGAGTGAGAGCCTTAATGACCTTAGCAAATTCTTTACGGCACATATTTGAAACATAAATAACATAAATGGCACTGATAAATGACACAAAATGCCATGTTTACTTAACTGTACCCATATGTAATACTTGTCTCCTGCTAAATGGAGACCTTTTTCTGAGAACTAGGGTAGGGTGTGTGATTTATACGATAGCGGCACACACCAAAAGCCAAAGGCAAAGCACAGACTGTTGCATCCTGGTGTGAATGCGTGCACATGTGTGTCATCATGGGACTTAGAGTGTGTGACAGATACTACAAGTGACAGCCTGCAGTGGCTACAGCGGGGATCATACATGTCTGGTATGTAAATAACTATGACATACACATGCTGCTAAAATATGAACGGCCAAGGCTCCAGACGTATTTGATATAAAACATCATTACTGGGAAGATTTCAGTATTTGCATACATCTAAGTGCAGGTCTAGTTACAAATATAATAGATTATTGTATATTGTATTAACCCAAACAGTGAAAATATATCTATTTGGGCACAATTTTATGATTTTAATCCAAGTGAATAAGAATATGACAACTGTTATACTGAATAACAGGTTGTTTAATTTGCAGCAAAGACTAGACTAAAACACTCTCACACTTTCTGTGATCAGCACGGCGGTGGTGTTAGATCATATAAAGTCTATGTAAATACATTTTGTGTTTGCATATCACTAAATTAGGATTCTCACTGGATACAGAAGTTGTGTAATAATGTGAGTTAATTAAATGTGTTAAATGTGGAATTTCAGCATTTCCACAGCTTCTGATCCTGACAATCACGTATCTGTTTAGAGGCTATGATAACTTATGACTGCACTTTGACAAGTACAAGTCCTGATAATTGTGGTTATCTTTTACACAGGCTTATTTAGGAGAAGGTATGCGGCCATATTGTAACATGAATGTGTAAACTGCCTTGGCAGTTGGCTATAGTGATGAGTGGCACTAGATGGATGGCGTAACATTAACCGCAGAGCATTGCTGTAAAATTAGCCTATACATGATTGTACCTGCTGTCATGATTGGACAGCATCAACCGAATCTTGGCTTTACAGAGATGTGTCGCATGAGTGTGTACCACACCACGAGTTATATACATACTTTAACATTTATTTGACCATGCTGCCAGTTTTACAGGCTCAACTCAGATTCAAACCCCAGCCACTGTGGTTATGACTAAGCTTTATGGTATGTGCTGTACCAGGTGAGCCACTGGGATTATGGGATAGTTAAAAAATATATTTCTTCTCAGTGATGTTTAACTTGTCCATTTAAATACATCACAAGAACAGCATTTAACATTTTAAAGCTATAGCTCATCAAACAAGACTTCTGATTAAAACCTGAAGCCAAAAAGGACCTTAATTTATAATGTGTTTAATCACCTTCTCAATAATGTCCTTTCTAATTGCTGCTCAATTGAAAATTACTTGCAAAGGTATTTATTAGCCATTACATACACTGCCAGAGAAGTAGTGTGAGCAATAAAAATGTGACAGAAAAGACTTTCTTTTCCTCCCTTTTCTCTCAGATAAAATACACTGTATACAACCCTCATGGATTGATTATTATTATTTTTATTAATAAATCCTAGATGTACATCTACTGTTGCCAGCATGTAAGTGATTCAGAACGCAGCCTGTTCTGGTGAGGAGGAAGTCGAGCCATGTATCGTGGGATACTTTCAGTCCCTCAAGACCTAGTCCTTACCCTCATACAGTATGCCCTCGTAAATCTATCTGTGAGAAACACACACACACATGCATTGGGGTAAATCATAGGTCTGGCGTCGCAGGCTGTCGGCGTCCAAATGATGGTCAGATTATAAACAGGATCATGTTTCTTGGGGACAGATCCGCGGCGACACAGCAGCTGTGGCCATGGTGTAATGTTATGGCTGGACACGGGAAGAAAACGCACCAGGCTCTACACCTCTCAAGAACTGTGACTATCATTCCACATAAGACCTTTTCAAGCTTTCAGATACTGAATCAGATCATTAGCAGCGTATGCATTACAGCATGCAGATCACTGTTTAATCCAGAGAGGCACCAAATGTTTCCATTAATATTCAGCAAGAGCTTCCCCAGAATGAAAAGGCTTAATGTAATACTTACAAGGGAAGAGGTGGGAATGAATGTTGTCTGATCAAACACTTTGCTATCTTATAATTTCTAATCATGAATGAACTTAAATGTCAATTCCCAGACATGAATTCAGAATTGAATTGACTAAATGAATTGATAATAAACAAAAGACCTTGTTTTCTCAGAGGTTGTTTTCAATCCTTGTCCTAGTTTCTCTGGCCAGAGCAGTTTCTTTCGAGTCATTTTATATCCTTACTTTAGCGTGGTTTATCCACCGACTGTAATTTAGGCATTGGTAGGCCACTCTGGAGACTGCTGTGTATAATTACTGAGCGTAATAGCTGTGGGACTGCAAATACACAAGTTGGAGCTATAAGCCGCAGAAAGCCGTGAGGTCCAACACCACGAGCCCATCACATCTCATTAGTCTGTTGAGTGACCAACTGGGACCCATTTGGTTTGTATCAGTGGACTAATGGGGTTTGCACCGCGAACATTTAGAAACATAAGACTGAAGCAGTTATAAAAAGTGCATTGCTGATTTGAACCCATCTCTGCATGATCAGTTTCCTCTCCTCAACAACATGCAACTGTTTATCTCAACAAAATTTTCAACTTAGAAGACAATCGATGAATCACGGTGAAAAAATGGGGGAATTCTCATGTGTCATTTGAGTGTGCTATTTAAATTACCTCATAAAATTCATGTGGAGACTTTGATGATGAAGTTGGGTTTATTCAACACCTCTAGAGACTGAGATTAAAGCAAATTAGAGAGTGGGAAGAACCACTATCTTTGCCCTTATTAAAAAAATATTTCATTTAGCTGAGAAAAAAAACAAACAACGTAACAGAACGTCTAAAAAAAAAAAAAACAGAGACGGTATGATTATCAAAAGAAAGGAAACAAACAAAAGGAAGGAAAGAAAAACACAAACATGTCCTCAAAGAGCACTGTTGGCATTACTCACTGGCTGTCTGCCATGGCATAGACAAAACAAGTGTCTGAAAATAAATGTGTCACCGTGTTTCCACGAGAAAAAAGTATAGGAATGAAAACATGAAAAATAATTATAAAAACAACAACTGTCTAAATAAGTATTTATGACTTTCACATAACCTTTTCAAATGATGTACAGGACTGTGGATTATAGTTTATGATGTTTTTAAGCTCATCAAACCTCCCTCGTACCAAGCAGGATGGCAGCAACCAGTGGAAATGCTTTGTACAACTTTGTCTGAGCTTCTTTTACTTACTTTACTCTCTTTGTACAAAGGTATTCCCCTTGTTATTTTGACGGACATGTCGTCCATGTGTCTAAATTCTGTGTGGAACGACGCAGTAATAGACTGCTGATTTGTATCTTAGTGGTCGGTTGATTTTGGCAGAAGGGTTTAACAAGATCACAACCCAACTATCGCATTATTTTCTATTCCTTTATTTAAGCCTAGTAGTTTATTTGCCCCCTGATCAAATTGACCCAGAAATTCCTCGAGATCTGCCAAATAATAATCTCCCAAAACACAGTGAAAAAAGATTTCTTTTCAAATCTAATTAATGAAGCTATTTCTCCTCCCCTTGCAAATCTTCCTCGGCACATATCCTGTCTCATTTATGAGACAAGGTAGAGATACAAGGAGTATGCATATTGTACAAGACACTTATGACATAGTGCACCTGGATCTGCCATGAGACTTCAGCAACCACATATACTAAATAAATAATACACCTTGACAAAATGTATCATTCTGTGAAAGAAAACAACCAAACAGATCAACTATTACATAAGTAATATCATAACACGTTAAATAACTCATCACATTCATACTGAATGTCATGAAAAACAAAGAGTTTTTTAAGGTCATAATTTTATTTATAGCTAGTTTAATTTCTAAATGCATGTGTAAAGACAGCAGGCGAGAGTGAACAGTCATTGGAGATAAGCCGACTACGGCCTCAAGGGTCCCGACCCTGGAGTGGTCACTCAGACTGAGACATACCCACAGGATGTCAACAGATTAAGCTCCTTAGCAAATCTATTTAAAGACCGCACCAAAAAGTCATTGGATAGATTCTATTCAGCTGCTCCTATAAAAGACAAGATTGTCAGCTGTTACAAGCTTAAATAAGGTTAAAAAAAAAACACTCTGGCAAAAATATTACAGGACACTACATGCAATATATGTCTCATCCTCAGTGCAGGCAACATTAGTTTACAAGCTTGGAGGCCAGAATTTGATGCGGATAAAACTGAAGCACAAAGCAGAGCAATCTCTGAAATCTTAGCGCGGAGAACAAATCCCGTTTCAACAAGGCAACAGAATGTCCCTGGAGATCCAACATAAATCTCAGTCGAGACATAGCGTGCCTTAAAACCAGCTGACAGCGAGAGTGACCCCTCCAAAAAAGGCAGAATTTAGAATTGCTTCAATCCTTAATTACTGAATAGGAGCCAAGTTATTTTAGTGGTGCATACTTGTGGTAAAAATGTGGGGCATGCTGGGTTGTGATGAGAAAAAAAAGAAAGGCTTGGGAATCAAAATAAGAGTCTAGCTGTAACACATTGCCCATTGTGCTTTAAGTGGATATGGTGTTTTACAGCTTCAAGTATTTCTAGTGTTTCAAGTATTCATGTCAGACACCAGCCAAACAAGTAAACATTTCAACAGCAGATAGCTCAGCGCTATAACATAAGAGGAGGACCTGGGGTTTAGCAGTCTATAGCTCTGTAGTGAACTAAATTACAATCACAGCCCAAGAGTATTCATTAGATTTTTGAATCACAGTAAGTCACTGAGCACTGACAGTCTTGACTCTTAACTTAAAGTCGCTTCAAGCAGAGGAAACTTGATAAGTGTCAGTACACCCCGTCGTGGGTCCCTCAGCAGTGGAGCATTACATCAGCTGCTGCAAAGACAACTTGTCACTTGTTGTCACCCATTTCCAAACTTTCTTTTTGAACAAGTTAATGAATTGATATTGGCTTGACAGTTAGCCGGTGTCTACTGGGGGGGGGGGGGCAGTTATGCTGTAGAATGGGCCGCTGCATCTTGATCATAGATTAATAAATAATGAGGCTATTTTGATTTTTTTTTTTTCCAAAGGCTGCAGTAGCTCCACATAGACTGAGAGTTGGTGTGTCATCTTTATTTGTTTAAATGTGTAGCTGCAAGTGAAATCTGCAACCAAGCTCTTTTCTGTGTTTAGTAGTGGCATCAAATTTAATGTGGTCTCATTATTCAGCAAAATCTGATATCAAAAATGAAAAAGAAATTTCATTCTAATTCATAGCGAGGTGTATCTAAGGACTATTGTGTATCATTACCCTGCTTATTCTTGGGTAACTTGCCATAAAACTGAAAAACATTGTAAAGCAAGAACATTAACACATTTCTGATGGGCATGCTTTGCTACAGGTAGTGAGGTAAAACTTTGCCTTCTTACATTCAGTGTACTGTCATGATTACATAAGCAGCTTTGTTTGATGCATTTGAATTTATAATAAGAGAATGACCCTGAGCAATAAGAGCATGTTAAATATTCAGCCAAAGTGAAATGTATTTATTTATTTAAACTGAATTTTAACACATTCAGAAAGACCGAAAGACACGTCTTTTCTGCTTTAGTGCAGTTTCAGTCACATTGGTCACACAGCTCTGTTTCAAACGTCTCTTTCACACAGATTCAGAGCAGGTTATAGTCAGATGCAGGTCTTTTTATCAGCACAATGTAAGTGTTCTACCACCACATTACTGCCACTAGTTGAACAACAGCCATTTCCAACAAAGTCTCTTATCAGCCTTGTTTGTTCAACCTTGCCACTCATTAGCAGACCCCCCTCTGGCTCTATGAATGGATAGGGGAGGTCAATACACTGACCCTGCGTGCCCACTCACTGTCCGTACTGCAAACAACAGAGGCCCGTGTGTTCTGCAGATTGCATCACAACCCCACTAACGAGCAGAGCCATTGGCCTGAGAGCACTAATGCAATTATGCAACACAAGCCCTACTGAGTCGGGGCTATGAGAGAAGAAGAATGAATTGGATGTGACAATCTGTGGGTTTGTTATCTGACCATTTCTATACTGAGCTGAGGATGCATTTACTGTACTCTGGGTGAAGAGAGGGAGAGAGGGAGAAAAAATTAGAAAAAGAAGGAGCACAGACAAGAATTAAATAAAAATGCAAATGAAATGATGAACACAAAGAAAAATAGATTACAGAGAGAGGGAAAGATTATAAAAGAGGAATATGATCGATGAATACTAAAATAATGACATAGGAGGCCATTATCAGTGTGTAGTATTATGTAATCTGTCTGGCTAAAGCCGTCTGGGGACACACAACCTTACCAGTAAACAGCACCTCTGTTGCTGCCACTGTTTCATCTCTCCTTCTCCTATGTGGCACCAATGTGTTGTTAGAGACCCTATAAAGCAGGAGGGGTCTTTTGGAAGAATGCAGAAATTAGGACATAAGGTTTTTCAGACCCTGGGATAGTAAACACTGCAGACCGTATAAAGAATTAGGGAGGATGGTGAAGTAGTAACAGTGGAAAGAAACAAATATATACTCTGCTCTTTCAGCTAAATTCTTTATAAACACGATACAAGACAAAAAGGAGGCCGTGTACACACAGTAGTTTCCCAACATTAAACCCAGGCTCTGTAAGATTTGAAATCTTGGAGAGAAAATCACTTGCTCGTATCCCATTTTTACACTTTATTTAGAAAAAAAAGACTTTGGATGTTTGCACATTTGTAGCGAGACATACACTAGAGTGGGGTGGCTATCAGCCGTGACTAAGATTACATTCCCCATACATAGTCTGGATTCCCCAGGTACCAGTGTTAAGTGTCGAGTATGAAGATAAGAGGAACTTGATTAGCAGGGGTGCTATATTTACTGCCATTAGACAAGACCCTTTACCCTCTAAGGTGGTCCTGAACATTGGGGAAATCTATCTGTGGAGTCTTTATGTTCTCTGGGTGCCACGGAGGAAATACAATAATTTCAACATTTTTGAGTTGCTAAAACAACAACATAAGGTTAGAGTTAAATGGTAAATGTCAGAGAGAGAAGAGGATATGTCATTATTAGTTTCACAGAAGGAACATCAAATGCTTTGCATGAGACCCAGGTGCATGAACCCCAGTGTCCTATTAAGTTCAATGCACAATTGCATCTATTTTCATTTTGACCATATAATTAAATAACACAACCCTGCTGATGTACATTGAAACAAACAACATGGCAACTAGTGATAATGAGCCAACATGTTGAATATATAAATGTATCTTCAGAAGATGTTGTGAATGTCAGGGCGAGACAGATGCTTGTTTACAGGGAGTATTACACATGAGACTGAAATTCAAGAGCCTAAAGGCAAGCTTTGAATGTCTTTGTCCTTTTTGGACAAATACCCCTGTATCAGGAAGGAATGAGGAAGAGGAGGGTCACAACAAAGTGACAGTAACAAAGGAATTAATGTTTTCACACTGTTGAAAAGTGCTGTTAGTTTCCCTGATTGTCTCAGCACACGTACATCAAAACAATCTTTTATTTTATTTGACATGCAAATAAATAAATTATGTCTTATTTTGGTCTCTGTCCACTGGTACACTTTTTCCAAGACCTACATTACAGGTGATACAAGTTTAACTGAGCAATCAGGCCATCTCTGTCCCAAATGATAAAGCTTGTGACTAAATACAAAGTTTTACAAGAGGCCTAGATAGTTCTGCAAACAGATATAGTTTTAGAGGGATTAGATTTGATGTTTGCATCTATTAATAATACCACATTAACCATGAAAAAAACTGGGTGTAAACTGTGACCTTTACAGGGAACGGACAAACTGCCTCTTGGTATGTCAGGTGCGGGGGAAAAGGGAACCAAACGAACTGTGCTACGAACCCAGGCTGGGAACCACCCCTTACTGTGTACCCAAGGGGTCAAGGTGACATTCCTCAACACCTCTGAGACCGGCCCTAATGGAGGGATTGGTACATGGCTTTTGTTGAGTGGGAAAGAGGAGAACACAAAAAAAGAGGGTGAAACAGGAGATGGAAGTATGTAAAAGAGAGAGAGGGAGAAAAATGAGATTCTGGGGCAAAATTATGGGAAGATAAGGAGGTAAAGAAAAAAGGGGGACAGGAACAGTTGTAGAGACTGAACTGGAACTTTTAATTTATTGAGATAAATAGAAGCTTAAGATAAAGTTCAGCTGGTGACTTTCTACGATATGCACTGTGTGTATAATTTTAATGTTAAATGTTCCCTTTTAATTAATGGGACTCAGACTTTCTTTTCACTGAGGCCACAATAAATCTGCAGGGTGTCGATGCATAAAAACTTTTAAATCCTCAAAACAGTAATCTAAGTTATTTGCTGATGCTATTTCTGAGGTGACCGTGGTCGAAACCACTGTTTTTACTTGACACCATTTACGTTGTCCACTGTCACAAAAGACTGAAATTCCACTCTGGGTGTATAATTGTGGGTGCTGGCAGAACAGATAAATACAATTCCCTTTTCAGTGTTTGGGCTGTAAAAACTATTCAGGCCTCTTCTAATTTGCTTTCTCTTTAAAGCATCAATGTGTTCATAGCAAGTAAATATAGATGCGTCACAAATCAGTAAACAGCAATGTGAGATCTCTGTTTGTGTGTATTCGAATGTGACATTAGCGCAACACTTCAAAATAAATCACTTATAAATATATTGCACTATACTGAATATTTTCTTGTGGAATAACAAATTTCAATTTGGACGTGTTGTGGTAACGATATAGTCCTCGTTTAAAAACAGGAATGTAATAAATTAATGTTGTCCTGAGCTTGGGCATGGTAATACAGTGTTTACTATTCTCCTGTGACATTTAATCCTAAAAGCCAATCCTCTCAACCAGTGCAGGTGCAACAGTCCATCAAGCAGAGAAAATGTAACTCTTACCGTCATAAAATCAAAAGCCTGGAGACTTGCTAAGAAGAGTCAGGTGTAGGTGAGCTCTGTGCACCTTTTCTTCCTTCCTCTCTCTCTCTCTCTCTCTCTCTCTCCCTTCTTCTGTTCCTCTGCTCTCTGGTCAGGGTAAGTCTCTCCTCCCGGTCAAGCCTTATTCCCAGATCTTCCCCTGTCTAATGCCTGGGAAGCACAGAGACAACAGAATGAGGAGAAAGTTAGAGAGCCAAAGAGAGGGAGTGACAGGGAAAGAGAGTTCCCTGTTTGGGTGAAGCAGTGATCAGATACGGCTATTTTCAGACTCAGGCATGCTCATCTATGAGACTGGAAAGTTACCCCCCAGTGTGGATGGGTGGGGGCTAAGTGACAGGGCTGACTATCTCTATTTTACCACACTCACAAGTTTGCATGCATGCATACCATGTCGTATGCACACTCATGCACGCAATGACAGGCTATTTCTACACGCACATTCACGTACTGTACATACAAGCCAGTCATGTACATATGGTACTATATGGTACTGCCATGCCACAGTTACACCAGGTAATGTACACCTTTGATGAGTTATGTATTGTTAAATGGGATGTTAGAGAGTCTCTACATGTCCATCTTTCCTCCTGGGCTTTAAAGTCATGCAGTAGCCAATGTCATCAGTGTGGGACTACTGTATGTAAAGTGGGCTACTCCACGCAGAAACTGACAGGAGTGTCAAATTCCTCTCACATGAGATTTTCTTTCACTTTCTGTTGCTGACACTTTGACTGCCTGTCAAGAAGTGTTGCGCAGTGATGTACATGCATACACAGGGAGAGGGACAGCGCCCCTTCTCCTTTTTTAAAAATCACAAACAAGCCGTGTGCATGTGGATGGCCGTAAATATATATAGCCTAATTATATGTCCACTCACCTGTGTCATTAATAATCTTACTGCTGTGTAATTCATATGGGAATGTATATTTGGAAATGACCACACACATACACACACAGGTCTGAATATATACACAGGAGAGAGGTCAGCCAGAAGCACCTCTAGACCCCAGACTCCCTGCTATTCCCAGAATGATGATGTAACTACTGCTATTAGCATCTCATATTTAGAGACTGGATACCTAAAACCAACCAGGCAGCTACTGTGCAATATGCTATTTGAATGACTTCCACCTCCCCCCTTTCATGCCCACGCTTGACAATAAACAAAACAGGCCCAAAAATCAGCAACTAACAAATTACTGCGAGGTAAGGTGCAGGAAGCCTCCGGCAGTCGCCACAAAAGGAAATCCATTAACTTGTGGCACTGCAGCTCCAGTAGTGACATGCGAATGCTGATAAGGTGACTCGTAACTTGTCCCAACAGAAACAGATAGCCAAAACAATGCAAAGTACGACAATTACAGGCACTGACGTTGCCCAATTTCTGTTTTATTCAATTAAACAATAAAGCGACATCAACTTAATTCATTGCCTTTCTTTTAGTAGCAGTCAGTTGTACTGTCATACATCTTACATGGATGTAAAAACATGTCAACAACAGGTTCTTTAAATGTAAATATAAAACACTAAACTATTGGAAAGGGTCAGCCAAGTGTCAACCTGTTGTCAACCATTAAATCAAGCACTGATGGACTCAGTGGAGCTGCCCTGGATCAACACTATCAGTGCAGGCTTTCATCATGCTGATGATGAAGTGGTAATGTAAAAATCCCATCTACTAAGGCACAGATGGCTTTGATGATGATAAGTAGCACTCCTCCGACAACTATGTCCGCCACCCCCACCCACGACCCCCACCAAATACGCCAGCTTCAGGCCTTGGTGGTTCCACAGTGCACTACGGTGACCATTGTGTCAGCAGACATGATCAAACAGCAACTGGCCCCCAGAACTTTCTGGTCACGTGCCAAGGATCAGTGAAGTATGGTGAAAATCTGACGAGTGACAGGTGCTACTGATGTTAACCTTGGGGGCCAAAATCAGGGGAGTATCAGGGGACCAATAAAGTAATGGAGGGGTGAAGCACATGAATTTAATAACTGAATATTATCTTTTTGCTTCCAATATTTAACCTTTGACCTTCCTGAGACTTTACATAAGGTGACCAACTAGTTCTTTATCACCATCCAAACAAACATTGACCTAAACTTTCTGGCATTTGATGGATGTCATGTTCAAACTCCAGTTCAGAGGACGAGCCTCTCCTAACCAAGTTTAGCATGTGAAGGACTGATTTATATTAAACAATTAAAACCCATCATGACACAACATCAGCTTGGGAATGATCTCATTAAACTACTCGAGCAAACTATTTTTACAGCAAGTGACACACACTCACACTCAAACGCACTGACACTTTGACCTATGAGCTACTCTGGACGACAGTGGCCGCGTCGACACGGTCTCACCCGTACAGTTTCAACACCTAATTCATTATCAGCTTCGGCAAGGCCCTGCCATTTCTAGTTAAGTAAGTGGCGGGATATAAAAAGCAGAGGAGCTGTTCATGTACACATTAGTAAGTGTCACTTACTGGAAAACACTTAAACCTGGGAGCAGATCAAAAAAGAAAAAATGCATCCAAAACTACACTGCTCAAGAGGCACAGAGCCAAAGTATTGCTGCTCTGAAGGAACACACAGTGCAGAGATTTCCCTGCTAGGATCTCAAATGTGTTATGGGTTCATACAGTGAACTTTTTTTTCTAAGAGAAGCAACATATAATACAAAAAAACCCTGCTACACATAATCTCATTCACAGGATGTAACAGCATTTTGCTTAACTTACACATTTTGTTCATGTGTTATTAAAAACTAAACACCACTGTGAAAAGCTGTTGTGCTGCAGAAATATGGTTTATATTTTAAATGAGCTAATGATGACACTATTTGTGTTTAACCAATGTCCATGATCTGCCAGTATCAGGAGCCAGCAAACATCATCTCAAGTACATTTCCAACCTAAACATATTGTAAAGGCAGTCGACTAGTCTTCTTTCTACGAGCTGAGCAGGATAGACAACTTAATTCCTCTGTGTAGTGTGGCTAATCTGTTTAAAGTATATCCCGATCCTCAACGACTTAAAGACTGTTTATAAATTCAGCCTTTTTTTAGTGCTCTGATAAACTGGTCTTTCTTATTATAGCCAGTGAAATTGATCAATCAAAATTGACCGGACTGAATTTGTCTTTAGATGCCAGGATACATGTGGAAAATCCAATCTGTACAACATGAACTTTGATTATTTAGAGATTTGAGATAGCCAACTAGAAAAACCTATAGTACTGCACTGACATCATCTCTTTTTAGAAAACAATGACAATGAAAGGCACTTAAGCTTTTCTGTCTCTGCTAGTGTAACATCTATGTCATCACACCTAATGAAAACAAATGTGTATGCATCTGTATGCTACTGTGTTTTTGCTACTACATTACTACCGTGATCAGCTTTTCACAATTATTTCATTCATTCACAGACACAGAACATCACTGTGACATCCTAGGCTTGAATCTGGTTCAGTAACCAAGACTCATTGATCATCCCGACAGCGTCATACTGCCAAAAACAGATGAACCGCCGTACCTCAGAAAAGAGAACAGATTCAGTATTTCAGGTTAAAAAAAAAAAAAAGAAAAGTTGAGCAGTTTAGGTAACAGTCACAAACAGCATGGTAAGCTCTAAAGGACTGGGTCATTGAGAAAGCTCCGGGAGCAAGCATGTCCTGCAGGCGGCCCCTATTATCAGCTAGACTAAGAATTAGGCAAGCTTTTCACACACCACTTGAGCCATGACATCAGCCTCTGAAGAAGAGGAGAGAGAGGGGGAGATAAAGGAGCAAGAAGGCAGCAGAGGGACAATGAGGAAAGAGGAGGCACAAAAACAAGGAAATACAGGACAAAGGAAAATCAAAAGGAATGTGTGTGTGTGAGAGAGAGAAATTGATAAAAGACTGAAGGAGGGAGAAAGTCAACTCTGAAAGTAACCCCCTGTTACACGCTGTACTTTCAGAGGAAAATGTATCACATTCTCCTTTTCCCTGATGGCCTGCCTTGATCCTCTTTCCTCTTCTCACTCTCCCTCCTTCAGCCTGTCTCACGGAAACATGCATGCACACACACACACACACACACACACACAAACTGTATCTCAGTAACATTAAACTGGCAGGTGCAACCGAGTTAACGCTAACAGAGACATACTTTCTGGCTCATTGGTCATCAATCAAGTCAAAATGCTATGATCGCCCATTAAGTGTGTATATTTAAGCCCCTATGAGAGGCTGTTTATTGGTGCAGCAGCCCCCCACGAGATAGATAGCAGCCAACTGTTGCTTGTCATTTTGCTGCCTGCTGTGCTGCTTCCTCGCCCCCATGACAACCATGCAATAAAATACTACATCAATATCACAGACCAGGAAAGCCTACAGCACAGACACACACACACAGGCCAGGTAGGCCACAGTGGGAGTGGTATGAGGTTCCCGGAGTGATAGTATTACACTTTGTGCATCCTGGACACCTCCCCGCTCTCCCTGTTCACCCAGCATTCAAATGCATCTTTCAGATACCAGCCATTGCTGCTGGCCTTTTGTTTTTTTTTCTTATTTCCTCATTACATCATCCTTCCCTACCAGTTAGCAGGTAGCACCAAAGAAACATACATGCTTACTCTTCCTTACTGTATTATTATGATATGCAGCTGGAGGAGACATCACAGCAACAGATTGGTCTTACATAAAATGCTACTGCAGCACCAATGAACTCCCAGCATCCAACTGGATTTTCATTCGAGCTCTGAATGAGGAGACACTGGCTGATATAGAGCTTTGGTGGCAGGTCAATGCAACAAGCACCAGCAGGAATGAGGAAAACCTGCACCTCATATTGACTTAACACTCAGCCTGACCACTGGCTTTTACAAATACACCTTTGTATTGTGGGATTACTAGTGCTCGTATCATACAATAAAGTAGCTCCACAAGGCTCTAAGCAAAACTCAGAGACACTGGTGGGGAAAAAAAACTGCTCTATGGACCAGACATAGCTCACTGTGCATTTCTGGTATTAATGGGAGCTAACAATAGAGATTATCCCAAGCATTTCAAGATCTAGGTTAAACATGGATATCTCAATTCACGTCCATTAATATGATGATGCAGGCTGCTAGTTACTATACACACTTCTCACATGCTCACGGTCTACACATCTAATGCTGATTAACATTTCTCTTTGCCACATCTTAAAAAATGCCCGTGGTTTCAGTGTGTAATATCAGCCCCAGCCATGACCGCATCTTCTTTTAATGCACAAGAAGCAGCAATCCACTGGAATGCACTTTAGAGGAAGCACAGGCGACCTTACCGCATCCCGGATGAGCTGATTCATTTGCTGTGGTCTCGGTGATTACAACTACTGTACATGGGGGTCATTGTTGCTTCTAACGCACTCTTAAAAAAAAAACACTCAAAATAGCCTGTTTACCTCCTCACAACACGAAAGTGAGCAGCGGGTCAGGTCCGCTGCAGCAGCTGCTAAAAGCGGCGCGGAGGGACAGAGACCGAGCTTCTTTTAGCAAACCCTTAACAACAACATTGCTGGACCTACCTTAAAACCAATGCCGCTTAATTCCGCAACACATGGATGACTAGCCTCTTTCATGTGAAAGGAACGGAGGTCCTCACTCGGACAAGAGTGAAAAAGTAACACACACACACACACACACACACACATACAAACAAAACGCAGCGAGCCACGGCGTCTTGGGAAGCTAGCGCCGTGTCGCTGTGATGAAACCGTACACCTGCTTGTCGACGCGCATGGATGTTGCCGGTGTCGGGTCAGTCAGTCAGTCAGTCAGCTAGCTGAAGGCAACTCCCTCTCTCCCGAGGGGTCAAGCCCCCCCCCCCCCCCCCCCCCATGTGTCTCCTTACCTCACCACGTAAACCTCCAGGGGAAGAGAAGGAGAAGGAGAAGTAGTGACGACGCGGCGGCGGCACAATTAGTTACCGCATGCCCTTTTTTTTCTCCCCCTCCCTCTTGCCGACAAGCGCCAGTCGCACCGCGGCCCCGCTCCACTCCACTCCGATCCGCTGGCTCTAAAAAGCCACTCGCGTCTATCCAGAAATGGGCTGAACCTGCCTCCCGTTTCCGTTTTTTATTATTGTTGAATGATGCCGTGGCTTCGTGCGCAAAATGGCCTCTGTTATTTTCATTCAGCAACAGTCCACCGCGAGCTTCTCATTGGGTCCTCGTGTAGCCATGACAACGTCCGCGGTTCAATCAGTGCTCACAGAGGACACACACACACACACACACACACACACAGTTAGGCCTGTGTAGCCTACAGCAACTCACCGCTACCAGGAAAGTGCCACTTTAATCTCTATCTGCAGTAGAAACACACTAAAGCCTGAGCTCAGTTTACACAGAGGGTATTAACGAAACATATGATCAATTTATCCAACGGTGGTTTTTGATTTATTAGGGATTAGGGCTTTAAGTGTCACACACCGTAAAGTTCACAAGTGTTTGTGGGACACATTCTGCTATTTTAGATTTGTTTGTTTGTGTCTAAATATATAAAACCACTGTACTTCTCATTAAATGGATAGAAAATGGCCAATAAACTCGTATTCACAGAGTCCCAACGCACCCACCAAGAGCGGGCACACATGGCAACACAAACTAAAGATGTGTCCAAATTTGTAACTCTCCTCATGGCCACATTAACCTACTACAGGGGCCCCCAGGGCAAAAAATTTGATATAAAAATAAATAAATAGTTGGCCCCCCATTGACCTCCACTTTACACTGCAGTTTCATCATTCCCCCCAGGAGTAGGCTACTCTGTAAATTGCCAAAAAGGGTTCACTATAGTAAACTTACCATCCTTGGATTTTTCAGTGTTGGGCAGACATAACTAGCAAAATATTTGAAGTTTTTCACGTTTTTTGCCCTATTATGTACTGAATAATTAATCTGTTATCAAAGAAAGTAACTGCAACTTGCACTGATCGATTTCTGGCTTACACCCTTATGAAGGATGTCCTTCAAAGAAAAAATGGAGCCAGTTGATATCACAGCACATTATAACAAAGGTGACAAGATCAGATCCAACATGATGCATGGTGGAGCCCGTCACATGTTATATTCTCTTTCAGTGGTCCAAATTTCTGACAGTTTTGTGAAGTAGGTAAATTATGAAGACCCAAAGGACCAGAGGCTTCTGGGACCCTTGGGGCTTTTGGGCAGCTTGGCGGCTGACCTGGATTGCCGGATGGTAATCCAGCCTTGTTTCCTTGGCAGTACATCAGGTTGTCATCAAACTGTTTCAAGGGGAATGCTGCGCTATTAATAAATGACAAGTCGCTTGACATCCTTGAAGAAATACAGGACAGTTAAAGGAAGGGCTAACTTGTGTTTTGGAGATAGGGTTACAAATTCCAGTGAAGAATTTGATGATTTGAAAATACCTGCATTAACACAGCAAAATTAACACAGATTTCCTTTATAGGCTACATATAATACCAAGGAAGTGCAAGATAACACTGAATAGAGATATTGTGGAATGTCACGGCACATTAGGTTGACATCTTCACACTCTTTACTTGTTCCCAGATATGAATTTAATAGAGGATTTTACAAATACTTGTAGCCTACAAGCATTTTGGGTAAATGAGTTTCTCTAGTTAGTTTCTGCAAATCATTAATTATTGTGCTGCAGCTCCGTGGCAAATGTTTCGGTGTTAATATTGCAGGGCTGAACCCTGATAGGTGTGTCCATTTATATCAGACCTGGCATGGTGCTGGTCTTAACACATGGCATTTCAAATTAAAGCCGACATCTTTGCTGTGAGGTCTGCTGCTTTTGCTGGATAAACACAAGACATTGAATTATGGTTTTATGTCGCTGAGTGTTGCCCTGAAACAAAACCGTATTTGTTTTAACTCTGTCTTCATTATGCAGAGCTGCTGAAGTGTGTCTTGATTTTTGATGGCTTAACTGTGGATTTCTCCCCCTTGTGTGTGTGTCTCCATTACACACACACACACACACACACACAAACACTAAACTGTTCAATTATTTACAGATTGGATGGCAGTTCTTTGTAGTCATTGCCAGGTATCTTGTAACCTGAAAACATGGCCTTCATGCATTTAGCACCTTGTATTGCTTTTGTTTTAGAGGAAATAAAATTAGCAGCCTTTTTCTAACAAGCAGCTAAATCAACAGGTTCAGTATAAAAACTATCTGTGGGTCTATTGCACAAATACATGTCTCAGTCTGAGTGCAGCATCAGACGCATGGATCTGAAGGCCTGGAGTGAGAATGTGAACCGTAAAAGCCCTACTGCTCATGAATGCTTTAAATATTTAGAGGGCTGTTAGAGATGGTCTAGTGACTTGATATGGAAACAGACACAAAGGGCAAAATATGGCTCTTTAACCTGATATAAAAAAATAAAAATAAAAAAAGACTGCCGCCTCAGGAATGCATGTGCTTCTCTGCAGCTGTCTGAAGAATACCGTTGGTTTTGAATGAATTGTTCCAGCTGCTCTATGATGTGGTTCACGGCTTTGTTATGATGTAAAGCCATCAAATAAACAACAGGATAGCTCACACTGCTTTATATTAATCCTAAAACTGAAACCTCTTGCACATAATAAAAATAACCTGTCTGCTAAAAACAGATGCAGTTAGATTTCATCAAAAGTACGTTTTCCCCAATACTTTTGTCCTAGATTTTTCCTGCTAGTTGATTTACAGTGGTCCTATCTAGCTGAGTAGACAGACCTTACACTATAACATGCCATCTTACATATTACCTTAAGTTACCTTACAACAAATATCTAATGAAAAGTGTATGAGCTGCAGTGTGATTTTGTCATTAACACGTGCATAAAGAACCTTTTCCTCTGTCAATATTGAAGGTGTACAAATTTAGACCATTATTGATAGCTGACCTTTGTGAGGTGTCAACAAGGCTACATCTGTGAGTGTGTATTTGTGCGTATAGCCTACGTGGTTTTTGTGTGAGTGTGCGCTCCAGCATGCATGTGTTCGGTCTTTTATCGCCGGCTCTTATGTGAAGTATAGGCGGCCCCCCAACTGAATCTTACTGTTGTCAAGTAGGTGCCTTTTTATAGGTGGCATGCTATCCCGCAGACATGCTCTTAGCAATCCATTCTGACGGGGGCCAGGGAAGATGATGACGATACATTATGTCTGGTATGCGGTGGCCCATTGGTGATACAGGTGCAGACATACTAAGGGGCGGAGCTTATAGGACAGAGTGAGGCTAGCAATGTCTTTTGGATTGTGTATCTACATATAGTCACAGGAATCTTTACCAACCCCCTCTGATAGCCAGGAGTGGGCTTTAAGCACTGGTAGTGGAGGTACCCACCAGTGTGCAATATTCATTTAGCAGAGTTAAGTGACGATGTGACTGCAATCCAAAATTTGGCCTCAGATACAAGATATGTCAAGGTATATCAAAACCACTGTCCACACAGGTGTTTTCTGGATGTGTGCCAGACCATCATCCAAATGCAAATATATAATAATGCTTCCCTTTGTAGTATTTCCCTGTTTGGATAGCAACCTGAACCTTATCTTGGAGGGCGTGAAGTCATCAGTCATGTGTCATTCTTTTATGGCCCCGGTCTTAATTCACATCATGTCTGCAATTATCTAATGTCCAAGCCTTCACATATACCAAGAGCACAGCCTAACAGCCTCTCCTAGAATAGCCCCCCAATACAGGAGTGCAGGCTGGCACATGGATCTTGTGAGAAAATAACTCTTTTATCTGAGCAGTGGCACTCTCTCACATCTTTCCACTGCTGCTTTCCAAAGAGATCCACATTTGGAACAGCTGATACCAAGATTCGCTCGTCTGGCTAATGTTAAAGTAATACGGCGGTGCTGAATGAGGGGATGGCATATGAGTGCATGAGGACATTGTCCGGCAATGACATCATGCCACTTCTGGTTACATTGCTTGCTGGCTTTGATGTCTGAGAGCTGACCAGGTGAAATGCCGGGGTAAATCTGAGTGAGGAGAAGGCTGCTGATGTAGAGGCCTGCATCATTTCTCCGTTTAGCATTGTCACTGAGGAGAGTGCCTGCTGACCTTTTACCTCTTGTTTATTCTTGTAAGCTTGTATTATGTTAACAGTGTTTTTTGAATTACTTTAATAGTCTCATTTTCTATTTATCAGTCACTGTTAATCAGCCGTCTATCTTAATTTAGAATCACGTCTAACAGGGTCCCACATTATGCTGACAAAATGGAGAGGAGGACAAACAACCCTATAATCTGTCAACTAACCATTATTCAACCACCAAAATACAAATCACACTACATCTGACCCAACACTCACCCTGGCCTCTGGCTTCCTACTGTGCTATATCAATCAGAAAGAGTGAACATTGCCCAGTGAAAATGCCAATGTCACTGCTAGCACTGCAGTGTTATGACAGATGCTAGGGAGAGGCTGACACAACAGGACTCAGAAAAAAAAAAAGGTTGACGAGAGGAGATAAAGAATAAAGGAATGACATAGTGCAATATGAAGGACACGGAGGATAAGAGAATAAAGACACTGATGGGAGTCATGGGCTAAATTTTAGCTTACGAAAGCTGACATCATCATTTGTCAGCCTGTGTTGACGTGATCACCTCATGTGAATTGTGACTGCATGACAGTGTGTATTATGACAGAAAAACACTTTCTGCTTCACACAAAGAAGCAACTCTTATGAAAAAAAGGTCTGTGTGATAAAAAAGTATGAACCACACAGTTATTTCTTTATTCTCCTCGTTTCAATTCATTGAAATTTGGACTGAAAATCCTAATAATGAACGACAGACATACCTACTACTTACTGTGCAACATCTCTCTATGGGATATATATATATATATATAAATCACTATTGCTGAAAAAGTTTGGTATGACACTGGAGGCAAAAAGAGAGGCGTAATTTATCTTTTCAAATACATTTGCTGACTACTTCCTCTAAAATAGTCCACAAAGTTGGTGTTAACTCTGTTGCCAGACTCTATCTGCAGTCTGCCAGAAGGGCTTGCCAAGTCTTTAACGCTGCACTAATTAATATTTTCTATGATAACAGTGGATCCTTATGTGTAACTGGCCACTCGTAGAGACAGCCTCAGAGCATTATCATTTCTCACACATGGCTGTATATTTAGTGATCCAAAGAGCATGTACTGTATTTGGGTGTGTATACTATGTTTGACTGTCAATTTAATACAAGTCCCATTGAGAAAATGTTCCCCCATGTCTGCTTGAAGTGCATAGGGTTATAACAACTTGGTCTCCAAAGGACTAAACACATTTAAAGGCATAGCATACAGTATACAGTATGCATGCATGCTAGGTATGCAGCACTTATACCCAACATACTGAAACACTACTTCCACACAGTATTTCTGCGAGTCAGGTGTTTGACGTCTTCATATAGAAGAGCAGACACTTTTTTTCTTTTTTTTTTTTTTTTACAGCCATGTCAAGCTGACAGAGGCACTTGCTCTAGAATCAGTGACTATATTACAAGTTCAGCACATCTGCATGGCACGGTGTGTGAGGCACACTGTGCTGTTTCACTCCTCTCAAATGAGGAGTCAGCAGCTGTCCAGCAGTCAGGGGCAACTCAGAGCAACACAGTAATTACAACAGCAGCGAGGACACAAGGATGCTTTTACACTACTGTTCTAATATTAATGAAATTAGTGTTGCATTAGCTTCAAATATAGTCGTTATCAATCTATCTCTCTTTCTACTGTCTTCTCTCGTATGTGTACATGCGTGTGTGTGTGTGTGTAACCCTAACCCAAATCTGTCTGTCCCAGGTAGTCTGAAAATAAATGGATAAATGAATAAATAGCAAAAAACTTACAATTACTTTAGGAAAATAATAATAAAAAAACTGTTGGATTAAAGCTGTTATTTCAGTTATTACCTAAATTGTAATCATCGTCATATTCAACTTTTACACAAATCAACATGAATTTGGCATTTCTGGTTTTAAATGAACTGTCTTGGTGACTTTTGGATGTGATTAAATTTGTTACAGTTCAGTAGTTACAAAGGACGAATGATCTGACTTTTCCCTGCAGCTCCAACAGGTCAAGGTTTTGTCTGATTCAGTAAAATATCTCGACATCTATATGATTGATTGGAACTATTTTTGCACAGACTGGGTGAGTTTTGTGTACCCCAACCGTCACCCACCACTCTCCTTTTCCTTATCAGGCCATGAAGGGAGGGCAGATTATTTTTTGTCTGTTACGTAATATACCTCCTCATGTGTGCCACGTGTTTCTACCAAACACAATATCTGATAGACAGACTCTCGACCAACACATTTCTATCATTACTCCGCACTTCACATCCACCTCAGTACACTTCACTGTGGCGGAGCTGTTTGGCTGCTAAGTGGACTGGTAAGTGGTGTTGTGGCTGATGAAATGTTGCATAGCTGGATGTTGATGCCATGTCTGCCAGACATGTCCCCTCAGAAGAGCAGGAAGGAACATCACACTAAATGTAACATAGACGAAGTGTAGACAGGCAAAAAAAAAAGAAAAAAAAAGCGAGCAGCTACATGACTGTGTAGAAGGGCATCTCCAAGAGAACGTGATGCCAGTCTACTTGTTGATATGCCAGCTGGCGCATGGTGAGTATTCACGTGGTCTCGGAACCTCTCAAGTTCACACAATCGAGTGTTTAATAACTGAGGAAATACACACATGCTCAGCTAAGCAGAGAAGTCTGTGAGGGATTGAAGGTGTGACAATACAGGTGATTAACACATGAGCAACAAACTACAGTGCAGCTACACATCTGAGTCTGGCCTCAGAAATAATAGGCTGAATCTACATCAGTCAGATATAACTGAAATGAGGGTTTTAATACAGGGCTGATGTGGCAGAGTGTATTACATAATGCAGACGCTGGTAGATTTTAGTTGTGTTACAAATATGAACTTTTTTGTGAACGTTTTACTGTATTTTGTTTTTGTTTTTTGTAATTTTTAATTCATTTGTATTTTGCATTTCTTGGCATTAAAGTAGGATGAAACTTTAAAATTTGTTAAAAAATAAAGAATGCGCCAATCATTAGAATTTCATGTTGTCTAAGTTTAACAAATGGGCAAATGGTTGTAATTAAACACGGCACTTTTTCCTTTTTTTCCGCCCCTGTTCACATACTACAACTGAGCGATTATTGTGATGTTCCATATCAGCAGTGGGGGCTGCTCCTGCAGAGTTGACAGAATCAACAGCATTACCAGCTCTTTCCTTCATCTACTTGCTAATGAGCCTGTTAGTGGAAAGTATTTATGAAAAAAAAAAAAAAAAAAAAAAAGCCTCTGAATTCAGTCCTTGATTTATTGGTAAAGCTGTAAATCCTCTTCAAAGATTTTCAGCTTCTTCTCGGGCCTGTAATTAAGTAATGGCTCAATTAATCCTATCAAACCTGCATTGCCAGAGGGGAGAGCGCAGGGACATTCATTAGGAGCCAACGGGAGGAGATTAGTCCAGACCAAACATACAACAATACTGGTACACAATTTTGCAGACAACAGTGCACAATTTTTAATGGGTTTAGGAATCTAAATGAAAGAATGAACAGGCAGCAGAGTGCCAGGAAGATCTCTTTGTCCAGAAAGGAATAATTTAGTTTTAAAGGAGCCGTGGTGAAAAACATTAAACTGCTCTGTTTACTTCTTTACTCCTCTAAAAGTGCAGCAGCAGGAGAGAAAACAAGTACTAAGTCAATAAACTGTGGCCATCGCAGTCAGCAAGCCATCCTCATACGTCTCATTTCAGCTGTCAGCGAGAACAAGTTTAGCATAAACATATAACAGGAAATTGCAATAACTGTAATGGACAGTAGAAAATCACTCTGCTGTCTTTGGGGCTGAGGAATCTGTTGAAGCTCAGGATTTTTTGGGATGAGGAATGTGACCCCTGGATCTCCCTCTTCCTTCTTTGGTAACAGCACTGCACCATCAAACAGGACCTAAATCACTAAATCGGTTCTGACCACATGACCCACAGAAATATTTGTGTATTCAGCCAAAGGGGATGAACTTATCACAGTGAAGGGAACAAAGCAGAAAATGTAATGAGTGTTAATTTTATTTATTTTTAAGATGAAACTGAGTCACACTCACCAATTAACTAAATCCTATCAAATACAAATGTTATAATGGGATATTTTTGAATTTGCTCATATCTACTTTTAGTGTGTTTCTTTGTTTGTTTGGCTGAAGATACAAATCACCCATTGTATTATGCCGTTATTCCTCCCAGCACATTCAAATTATGAGACAATGGTCTCAGTCTGTGGCCGGCTGTGTGACCTTTCTTGGAGATTAATGACAGTCCTGAAAGAGGATGATAAAGGGCAGCTAATGTGATTTCTGTAACTCGACTTAAAACAGTTCTGCTGGATTTGGACCCTTTTCTATTTTTATTTATGGTATTCTGAAAGATGCAATTACACCTTCAGTGCTGCCTCCATCCATCCACATGGCTGTTTAAATCCCGATGGCATGGAGTCCCATCTGTTAACTATCACTGACAGGCTGGGTTGTTGGCACTGCCAGATTATTGTGGCCAAAGCTTAAGGTGCTGGCACAAAGCTCAGCCTGCCTTTCATGCACTCAGCCTGCTGCTAGAAAGGTGTAATCTCCCTCTGAAAGGGCCACTTGTCTCACACCTTTTAGCACATGGTCAAATCCCAGCAGCCTCGGCTCCACACAGAAAATCAAAACTGGGGGGACACAGGTCAGAGTATAGAGCGAGAACAAATTACACTTTCAGATTTCCTCATGTATCTTTAAAATCTAAAATATATTTAACAAGGTGAATGCTTTCAGTTTCACTCATGTTTAAATTACAGATATTTTATTGAAAAATAAACAAGCTCTTCATTCATGACCTCTTATATTTCTTTTATTTTCTGTGCTAGGATTTACCAGCTAACAATGAATACATTTCTAAGGACTTGCTGGAAACTAGAACAAGAGCTGTCGCCTAATCCAAAATTTCTCAAGCCTCTCTTTGGACCCTGATCGCAGCAATCATAAAATGATCAGCAATAATGACAATTATGTCTGCACACCTCAAAAGTGTCTTATCCTGTCTGTCACATCACAAGTCACAGCAGTACCGGCCGACACGTTGTATTGTCTCTCGGTGCATTTTTCTGAGCTGCACTGCAGAGAGTTAATGGCACAGTTGTAGATCCATGTTGCTGATTCCAGTT
Source organism: Caranx ignobilis (assembly GCA_021432705.1). Taxonomy (NCBI): domain Eukaryota; kingdom Metazoa; phylum Chordata; class Actinopteri; order Carangiformes; family Carangidae; genus Caranx; species Caranx ignobilis. Next base: position 5,375,104 of record MU269982.1, read on the forward strand.
CAGTATTGATGTTCTGTCAGCCCTGGGGACCACTTCAAGTGAGAAGAGACCTGAGTCAGCACTAAGTGAGCACTAGGCAGTGATGAGACGCACATACCATCAGCTAATGTTAATCCTCAATATATACACACTTATAGTATAAATATACTCTATACTATCTAAAAGCAAAGACATATATCATTTTCTATAGGATGCTACATCTCTGTATCTCACACTGCTCATTCCCCTTTAGCTACACACCTGTCATCCTCTGTGCAGTGTGACATATGTAAGTGTGATCAAGTCCTTACTGAAGGGCAAACTGTGATAAGGAACACTAAGATTAATACATCAGTGTTTCGGCTCCGTATTCCCTCCAGCATGTGATGTGAAATCTAAACGCACATCCACTGCTTTTAATCAGCGGGCCCTCCCCTTCCCTGTGAGGTGTAATAGCTGCCGTGGTCATGGACAAGCTGTGTGTCAGTGGTAGACACCAGTAGCAGAGCTGGGAGTCTGACCTCCAAACATCATTGGTCAGCAAAGTGGGGAGGGGGCCATATATACTGCAGTGTCTTTTTCCCCTGCAGAGGGCAGGGAGAACATGCTACAACATTACTGCTGCTGCCTGCACCTCTCCTTGTATGTACATTACTCTTTTCCTCTTCCACATCTCTGCCTGCCCTTTATCTCTTCATCTCACAGCGATCCTATTTTTTCCTGCTTCATCCTCACCAGCCACACATGAAGATGAAATAGGGGATTTATTTCCCCTCCACTTAAAATGCCAGTGCAAAGTCAAGCAAACAAAAACACATTCTTCTGCTTTTTATGCTCCACATTTTGTTTCTCTCACTCAAGCTGCACATGGATAAAAACATGCTGAGTGCATCGTGTTATGATGATGGTGGTGCACTGCTCTCAGACTATAACTCACTCCCATTTGCCATACTTAATGATCTTTGTAGGGCAAATAAACAGATAAACTAACAAGCACAGAAATGTGAGCATATGTGTGTAGTGAAGGGAGGTGAACACAGAGTGCTGATTTAATGCACATGATTACATAACACAGGCTAAAATTCACTATGTAGAGCAGTGAAAAGCCATGAGGGAAAACTCACCCTTTGTTTTGAAGTGTTCCTCCACTCCAGAGGTTCAGTCTGCAAAAAAGAGGGAGAGGAGATTTACCCGGAGCCGATAAGATGAAGAATGTGGCGCACACACACACGCACACGCACACACTCCCACTGATGAAGCTGCTGCCCCCCACCAGTTATCCCTCTTGCATGAACACATTCAATCACACACATGCATGATATGCACTGGCTACTCTCGTGCTACAGTTAAGTGTAAATCATACTTGTCACTCAGTCCACAGTGCAGAAGTAGTGTTTGTCTTTACCCTTAATCCCTCTGTACAAATTATTTCTCCAGTGAAAATGTGATCAGCACCTGATTCCTTTCAGCTCTCATGTCTCTGTTTGCCTCCTTCCCCTCCTGAGCTCTTGACAGTGCACCTCATGATTTAGCAAAACGGAGCAGCACCGATTCCCTGCTGCATCATTTGCTCTGGTTCTCATCACTTTCTGCTCCATGTAGCTTTTGCTCTCTGTTTATTTCACAGCTGTGCACAAAACCGCCGAATCTTCTCAAAGTTGTTGTTTCATTTTTAAATCACATTATTAACTTGGCCATGCTAACTCTCTGCACATTTTTTACAGATCTTCAGCTGTCCAGCCATTGGCACAAAGCCTTGTAAGCCGCCTGGGCTTAGCACAGGACTAAACCAATCAGGTGGCCTGAGGTCTACCCCAGGAAGGACCTGCTCTATTAATCTGAGGGATGGATAAAGGGGGAAAACAGAGTGGATGTGAAGGTGTATGTGTTTGTTTGTCTGTATGACTGTGGAGGAGGAGGAGGAGGAGGAGGAGGAGGAGGTGGTGGGAAAGTGCTTATTTCAGTGGTTATTTCCTCAAGGCGATGCAACATTTTCTGCTTTGCATATTGTAGAATTAGAAACAAGGACATGCAGCAGTCATCCTCAGCCACAGTATTAATCCAGTTACTAGAGAGAGAAAACATGCTGTGATGAAGGGTCACTGTTGGGTCAGAGTCCTCCCTCTATAAATCTCCACTGAATCAATCTAATAGCAGAGATGTGGACAAGGGACCTGGAAAATCCTGTTAGCAAGAGTGGACAAGTTATTACAGACATACAATACATACATATAATGTTTACAAAAAAATGAATTAGCATGAAAAGCAACACACAGCTGAGGATGATGGGATCTGACACAGCCTAAACAAAGAATCTAAAAAAGGCAGAGAAGTACAGACTTCTTATCAAAGTGAAAGTTGTATTTCAGTGGGATGGAACATTTGTTTGACACAATGCAGATTTGCTAGGGAATGATAGATGTGCTCTGCTGCATGACAGATGATGTCAAGCTAATTAAGACACTGTTCAAAGTGTGGTATGATTAAAGATTTAAAAACTGCACTGGGGCTATTCCACTGTGAGTGAACTGTCAACAGATAATGAAAAACTGAAATATTTGTGTTTCAGTGCAGTTTGTTTGAACTGAGCTCAATCCATGTTAACAACGGTGAAATGACACGTCTCTCACCTATAGTCAATAGCATTAATTGCTTTTTGCTTGAAGAGGTGCAGGTTTTTCTGATGACTCATTTAGCACCAGGTCATTTCTGCTTTTACATCGCTGCTGACCTTTCAAAAATGGATTTAGCCATGTGGTTATCTTTAGATTTATTAGTGTTTGGACTGTCTCAGTGATGCACTTCTTAGCAGCTTCAGCTGCAGTAATACTGATATGTACAGTAGTCCAACACTTTGACAGATTAGCTTCACTCCATTTACTTGCAATGGAGGCCTGCGGTGAAATGCATTTCATTTAAAATGCATGCATCTTATAACTACCTCATTAATTAAAAAAAAAAAAGAAGAGCAAAACAAAAACAAAAATAAATGATCCATCATTAATAACATTCTTGGACGGCCAAAAATCAATCCGCACAAAAGTTTCAAATGAAAGCTAACAGACTGGTTAACAGGATTGTTTTGCTAATGTTTTTCCAGGTAAAGCAATTTGCATCTATATAATCTGACTCATGCAGAGAAGGATGACATACAACAAATGTGCCTATAAACAGGTGATGTCACAACTATATGTGGTTAATACCTCAAATAATGTCATCAGATAAAAGTGATAAAGCAGATTCTTCTGAACTATTTTCACTCAAAATCTCATTTAATGTTTCACTCCCTTGACATATTTGACACAGAAACGCCGACCCCTTACTCTTCTAGTCTCAGTTGACTTGATATTCACACTTTTTATCATTGTGATCTTCAGGGGTCAGACCGGGTGAAGCCATGAGAGGCAAGCATCCCTTGAAGCTCCATATAAAGCCAAATCCCATACTAAATACCTAAAAAAAAAAAAAAGCTGTTAGTCACTATTCACTATGGCCTGTAGCAACTGCTCAACTAGTCCAGAAATAGTATTTTACTGCCCTCTAGTGGTTAATTTAAATTTACCTGAATGCATTCTTGTCACTTAGGGTGTATTTATCCCACGTTGTGAATGAGGACATGTTATGTACTGTAATAATACAATGCCCACTTAAACTTTCAGGTTTGAGAATAATTATGCAAATAAATATGAACCTATACGACTTACTACACTTGCTTTTGCAAAGACCATTGACTGCAGACCAGGTCATATTGATTCTATTAAATGAAGGGTGGTTTGCAGGCAACTTATGCTTCTGTGTTATATTCTTTCAAGGTTTGCTCATGGGCAACTTATGTCTTGATCTGAACACCCAGGTCCTTTGGGGAATCCGCCTACTTCTGCATATTGATAGTTGCTATTGCTGTTTTGCAGAACCATAAGCCACAGGTGCAAAGGTTTTGTGCAGCAGCTGCCATTAGAACTGAAGTATGCATCGGTCACACCTTCTTTGGGTGACTCAGTGCTCTACTCACTTCTGTATGTGACTGTGTCATCTGGTGGCTAAAGATATTTATCTTCCCAAAAGGGAAGACAAACAACACAATACACAACCTATAAGATCAGTCCAGGCATACACACATTAACGGTGGTGCAGGAAAAAAGGTATAGGCTTAACAGTGTTCACTGTTCGCAGCAAAGCTATTTTGCTGGTTCAAGTTAAACGTTTCGCCCGTCTACTCCTATATTTACGGTAATCATCCCACACAACTTTTATCACGCAAAGTTTGTTTATGGAAAACAGCGCAAATGTGACCTCCTCATATTAATGATTAAAGCTTCCGTTTACAGTTTCGTGCAGTTGGAGAATTTGCCATAGGCTTGTATCTGTTATTAACGTGCATTACGGATTCATGTCCAGTCCTGTTCAGATTCTTGTCCGTCTGACTGTCTGACCTCGCCTATTTGCACCGCGCGTCACCAAATCTTCACCGGTGTCTGGAGCCATGTTGATCAGAGTACGTGACATCAGACATCTTGGGAACATATAATAACTCCGAGGAACGATCACTGGCTTCATGTTGGTTTGTAGGATGTCAGTACTTTTCCTATTCAGACTTCCTAATACTGCTTTTCCTCATGCATAACAAAGATCCGGAGCATGATGTGGAAGCGAAACCTTAACGGGCGCCGCCACATTTCCTTATTTTCTTGCTTTTACTGCTGCAGTGGCTGTGTCATAAGGTTGAGCTGCAACTGAGACTGTATGTGTTTCCTGGGGATCCGGAGTTTATCTCAACTCTGTGGAGTCTAAATGCACGAGCTGAAATGCGAAGACAACATTTGGTAAGAAATTTGCCATTATATCCCAGATAGTGTGTCAACTATCAAAGTAAGAGTGCTACAGCTAATCACCATGCAACCCTATAGTAATAAAAACAATTATTATTATGTATGCCCTTGGAGCAAATATTTCTATAGACAGCTTTTAAATGGGTTCAAGTCTGTGTTGTAATATGAGTGATGATCGTTTTAGCAGTATATTGATATTAAAGATGCATGAATCAATAATTCATATTACTAATAGATAAAATTACTATGTGTTCATGGTAAAAGATGTTGCTGTTGTGATGAACTTACAGAGAGTTTTTGTTGTTAACGGCGGTGCTTCACTGTCACCTAACTTGTTTTCAGGATGGGTGGGGTTAATGTCAGACTGACATGAACAAATAAGAATATTTCTTAGTATGGTTTAAGGTCAGCTCAGTGTGTAAAGAGGTAACTATTTAAAATAATGTTGTTCTTCCCACACAAATTAGTTCAAGTCTGACACAGATTTTATTCTATCTCTCCGTTTGTAAAGGTATCTGAAGCGATGTGGTCCCCTCATTCTCATCTCCTGACATGGGTCATTGTCATATGTTATATTATGACCGTCCCGTACCAGTGCATGGCCTCCCAAAAGAGGACGTCCTGCTTTGTGCTAGATGGCCGAGCCGACTGCAGCCACCTCAGCCTCAATGCAACACCTCAAAACCTCCCTAGGAACATCACCAGCCTGGATATGTCTCACAACAGACTGGTGGCACTTTCCCCTCTGTTACTAAGCCCGTACCCAGAACTCATCTATCTCGATGTCAGTTACAACAGCATCACCAAACTGGACGGGCATCTGTGCCAGACACTGCCTCAACTACAGTCACTGATCATTGAACACAACGAAGTTCATTTGCTTAAGAAAGAGGATCTGGGCAACTGTACCAATCTAACACAGCTGAATATGGCTAGTAATCGGCTAAAGCTTAAAGGAGATCCTTTCTCTGCCCTACAGGTACAGGTTTCCCTAACACCAATATATCTCACATCACTTATGGGGACCTTTTGTTTGATATACCTTGCATCATATGACACTACATTTTGTGTTTGTCAATCTGTCATGATTCACAGAAGCTGAAATCTCTTGATGTTTCTGCAAACCACCTGCTGTCAGCCAAGCTCGGCTCTCAGCCTCAGCTGCCCAGCCTTGTGAACCTCAGTGTGGCATCCAACGACTTCAGCACTCTGGCGAAAGACGACTTTTCCTTCCTTAACCATTCACCCTTTATTCAAGTCCTCAATCTCTCACACTTGTCTCTAAGAACAGTAAGAAATTAACCTGAAAATGAGAAATGAAATTGAGCAGTCAAAACTAGAAACAGCAGAGTTATTGTATCACCTTAGTTTCAGTTGTCTGTTTTGTTTCCCCTTTTGTCTTGATATAAGATCTCTGTTTTGTTGTGTTGCAGTTGGAGCCTGGTTGCCTTAAGCCCATTTCAGGCCTGCAGACTTTAATCATGGATGGAAGCAAGATGGATGTTCGGGTTATTTCCAATCTCTGCCTGGAGCTGTCAGGAACATCCATTGAGGCACTGTCTCTTCGAAAGATGAACCTGGTCACACTCTTGAACACAACTTTTACAGGGCTGCAAGAAGCAAATGTAACTCTTCTGGATCTGTCCGAGAATGCCATGGGTAAAATAGAGAAAGGCTCGTTTCAGTGGCTGCCCAGACTTGAGACACTAATTTTAGTTAATAACAGCCTCAAGCACCTGACCAAAGACACATTTCAGGGACTCAGAGGTTTGAAAAAACTCCAAATGACCAGAGCTCTGGTGAAAAGTCGCACCTCTGCCACTCCAATCATCGATGACTTCTCTTTCCAACCACTAAGCGCCCTGGAGAGTTTAACCTTACAGCATACAACAGTTCGGAATATCACAGAACACACGTTTACAGGCTTGACTAGTCTTAAGGACCTTGATTTGAGCTGGACTACTTATGCGTCACTCAGAACCATCAGCAACAAGACCTTTGTGTCACTTTCAGGATCCCCTCTCAGACAGCTGGATTTGAGAGGAGCCGATATAAAACAGATTAATCCTCAAAGCTTTTCTGTTTTCAGAAACCTCAACATTCTCCTCCTAGATCATAATTTTATAACCCAGATTCTCACTGGTGCAGAGTTTGAAGGCCTCAGTGAGGTGCAGGTGATCCATATGAGTGATAACCACCAGGGAGTCATTCTAAGACCCACTTCATTTGTACACGTGCCCAATCTTATGGTCCTGACTTTGGGGAAAAGTGTTAATATCACAAATTCTACACTGGATCCCTCTCCATTTAAACCCCTTCTCCACCTCACCTACCTGGATCTCAGTAACAACAACATTGCTAACATCAGAGAGAATACATTTGAAGGGCTTGTGAATTTGAAGGTGCTGAAGCTCCAACACAATAACTTAGCCCGGTTATGGAAGAGTGCCAACCTAGGTGGGCCTGTATTGTTCCTCAATGGGATGCAGAACTTGAGCACCTTACTGATGGATAGTAACGGACTGGATGAGATCCCAGAGGAGGGTTTTAGAGGTTTGCATAACCTCAGTGAACTAAGCCTCGGAAACAATCTTCTAGACCGTCTTAAGGACTCTGTTTTTGATGATCTGACATCACTGCAGGATTTACGTTTACAGAAGAACCTGATCACATCTGTGAGGCCTAAAGTGTTTAAAATTCCCATGAGCAACCTAAGTCTTCTTCTCATGGAGAAGAATCCATTTGACTGCACATGTGAGAGCATCCTTTGGTTTGTCACATGGTTGAATAACACCAATACGACTGCTGTGCCTGATCTCAGAAACCAGTACAAGTGCAACACACCACCTTCTTACTTTAATCGCTCAATCATGGATTTTGACACCCTCTCTTGCAAAGACATGACACCGTTTCAGGCTCTTTACGTACTGAGCAGCACAGCTGTCATGATGCTGATTGTAACTGCACTTCTGGTACGGTTCCATGGCTGGAGGATCCAGTTTTATTGGAACATACTTATCAATCGCACGTTAGGATTTAGTGACGCCAGTGTTGAAGAGGGCAGGGAATTTGAATATGACGCTTACATTATACACGCAGAGGAAGACAGCAGATGGGTGGAAAAGATCATGGTCCCCTTAGAGAATGAAAGGTGCAGGTTTTGTTTGGAGGACCGAGATGGAGTTCCTGGGATGCCACTGCTTGAATCCATCATGGATAATATGAGGGTGTCCCGCAAAATTGTGTTTGTCGTCACTGAAACTCTTCTCAAAGATCCCTGGTGTAGACGGTAAATCAAACATATACTGCTTTATTCAAAATATTCTTTTCAATTTTGTCATGAAGTATATTTTTCATTGATTATACAGCTTATATTTGTACTGGACAATTGAAATACAGTGAGTGCTAATTATCTCTCTATACCTGTCTCTCCTCGTCCAGATTCAAAGCCCATCATGCACTTCATGAAGTCATTGAAGACAGCAGGGACTCTGTGGTTCTGATCTTCCTGCAGGATGTGCACGACTACAAATTGTCTCAGTCCCTCTTCCTCCGCAGGGGTATGTTGCGCTCAAGATGTATCCTGGAGTGGCACGGCCAAAAGGAGAGGGTGCCGGCCTTTCACCAGAAACTCCTCATAGCACTTGGCATGACTAATCGATTGACGCAGTGACTGTTTTTCATTGATAGTAATGATCTGAAGCCCACACAGCTCCCATGCTGCTCCACTTGGCTCAGCTCCACTGAGGATAGTTCGGTGATGCTGGTATACTGCTACTGATGTTTGTGTGCATGTGTAGGTGCTTAACATTTGTTCTTTACCTGTTCAAGTGATGCAAAGGAATCATGTTTCAGTACTGTTTTCAAAAGTGCACAATCTAATGTAAATTATAAATGAAATCTCCAATCTATTGTAGTTTAATGATGCAATCTGAGTAATAAAATGTTTGCTGAAGTGAATGAAATTTGAATTGATTAAAATAATTGAATTGATATATGTGTGTCTTGTACTTCAGATGGACTGAATATTGTGTCACTCTGACATCTAGTGGTTGGAACAAGAAAGTACAATATTTTCTTTGATCAATAACATTACTAGAAAGTGGGACTTTGTACTCGGTATAACAATACAGGAAGATACACACTGCACAGCTACAGCTCAGAACAAAGTCATATTTAAGGAGCCAAAGGTCAAGGAGCAGTCTGTTCCCATTTACTGTGCACCAATGATTAATGCCATGTTTTAAGTTAAATATCTAACGGCATCGGAGCAGCATTTCCCCCCTCCAAACTCAAAAACAAACAAACAAACAAACTTCAGTTCAGTAGATGCACTTTTGGTTACTTTGACAAGGCACCAAGCTGACTGACTGTGCAAGATACGAGGTACAAGGGTCTTTTAATGAACCTTTGTGAAGCTTAACATGCAGCAGGGTGGTAGCCAAGAATTTAGAAATACCTTGGTCAGCTGCCAAGTTCAATTCAAGTATTTTTGGAGCAACATTAATACAATAACACAGAGCGGAGCCCAATTGGGCTTTACCGACAAGTCGTGAAATAAACCGTGTCCAGCAGCACACTAATCGTGTACAAAACATATTCATGCTGCACATCAAATTAAACAGAAGAATCTCGACTACAAACTCATACAAGTCATTTTACTTTCACCAAACACAGCGCCACAGTGCCAAAATGGCACATTTGGAGATTCCGCCTGACTACTGGACTCTGTACTAAAACCTCTGTAATTTTGCTCTGCTTGACTTTCAGATGTTTTACTAGGGTTTGCTACAGATTTTGAGCTGCAACTGCATCATTCTGAGGGGGTACTTATTCTTAAAATGTATTTTTTTTAGGCAGAAATTAAATCTGTGATTTATGCTGTATGCCAACCTCATTTACCTCTGACCCAGTAACATATACACTGGGACTTACACACCTGAACAAATCTTACAAGTGTTCCCTTTATTATGTTAACAGGATTATTCAAATAGACCTTGTGGTTGCATAGATTGGATCTATTAATTATGGTCATTTTCGAGCAGAATTCCAAAATAGAGGCTAGTTCTGAACACGTTAAAAAAAGGTTAAGTGGGACAAAGGCCTTGTTCAGGGGCTGGTTGACTTTCACATGGTAAATCATTAACATCCTCTTATACAATCTGTGCCAGTATTTATAGTTTACTCTGGTATATAATATGATAGTATAGTATTTATAACATTTCAGTTGCCTGTTTATGTTGATCAAGTGTGTATGTTTCATATTCTATATCTCTCATATTTGTATTTCCCCCTCCAATTCATTGTATAATATTGCCGACATTATGATACCGCTGTAAACACAGTGGTCCCCTTGGCCCAGTAAATTCACAATGGATTAACAGCAGGGGGATAGGAGGAGGAGGAGTTAACCCTGCACATATAATGAATTCACAGGGCAACTTTACAACCCACAGAGAGAGACAAACTGTGTGCACATCCTGCAAGGGAACGATGGCAGTTTTACTTGGCGGCAACATGATTCCTTTACTTGGAGTCAGTGTCTTCATTGCTGCCCTGACCTACATCACCTACAAGCTGCTCAGCAGTTACCTGCACCAATGGTTTCAGATGAAGCCTATTCCTGAGTTGGCGAGGACATACCCCTTCATTGGAAACGCGCTGCAGTTGAAATCCAATGCAGGAGGTAAGAGGGCAGTCACCATGCTGCTATGGAGGATGCTGCATTAGTAGATTTAAACTATGTGCAGACAAGTCTGAGAATATCAGTGGAACTCTAACTGTGCAAAATTTAACACCGACTGACTTTAATTGATTGGATAAAGCTCAGTTACTGTGTATGCAACCTGCAGCCGTTTCTTTGTTTCAGATTTCTTCCGTCAAATCGAGGATTTCACCCGTGAGTTCAGAGATCCACCGATGTTTAAACTCTGGATTGGGACGATGCCATTTGTGATTCTTTATCATGCTGAAACTGTTGAGGTATGTCGACTTACAGCTCCACATCCTCACATCAAGTATACAGTACATTCAGCACATGGTACTCATAGATGTCCTAATGCTTTATCTTCTGTACCTGTATCTTATCTTAAGTCATCTGAGTCACCATGTGTTTCCAGCTCAGTGACATGTAAAGAAACTGCCCACACCCACCTAGCACATACTGTACATGTAAAATAACTTAGATCAACTGGGTGGGGGCTGCTCTGTTCACACTGCATTTCACCAGACTGTTGATGCTGGAACTGCAGTATATATTCTCCATAATTGCAACAGCTTGTCATTTAAACATTTACGCTACACCTCCACCTGTGTTTGGAGCCTCAGTTTACAATATACAATCATTGGTTACACTTTAAGATTGTTGCCTGCTTTTGTGTCTTTTATAGACAATTCTGAATAACTCTGTTCACATGGACAAAGCTTATGCATACAACTTCCTCCACCCATGGCTTGGAACCGGTCTTCTCACTAGGTGTGTTCCTGTAATCCTCCTCTTGTAGACTTTGAAATTATTTATTCTAAATAAGTGCAAAGTTCATTCCTGGTTTTCCTGTCATTTCTTATTTTCTAGTAATTAGGATTTTTATTAAAAATATATGGGTCCCGTGTTCCCTGACTCTCTTAAACTCACTTTGACTTGTTTCCCTCGCTTTGAGCAGCACCGGACAAAAGTGGCGTCAGCGGCGGAAGATGTTGACACCCACCTTCCATTTCTCCATCCTGGCTGACTTCTTGGAGGTGATGAACGAGCAGGCAGAGATCCTGGTGGAGAAGCTGGAGAAGCAGGCGGGGAGGGGTCCATTCAACTGCTTCAGCCACATCACCCTCTGTGCTCTGGACATTATCTGTGGTAAGTATATGAATGTTAAATATGCAAGCATGGATAGACCTTTTACATCTCATGCATATAAAAGATACCGGGCAGCTTATGAAGGATTCTGGATTCATACACCGTTCACTGCATTGATGTCTTTTCAGAAACTGCAATGGGGAAGAAAGTTTATGCTCAGAGCAACTCTGAGTCAGAGTATGTTACAAGTGTATACAAGTAAGTTATTTTCTTTTCTTCTCTATTTTAAAAACTTATTTACAAAGAGAATAATGAGTTAAAAGTGATCTGATAATTTTGTTTTCCCTTTTTGTCCTTAGAATGAGTGACTTTGTCAGCCGCAGACAGAGGACGCCTTGGTTTTGGCCTGACTTTTTGTACAGGTACTTTGGTGATGGTCAGGAACAGGACAAGACCCTCAAAGTCCTACACTCCTTCACAAACAAAGTGAGTGATTCATGAAGCCAGTGGCTTGTAAATGGCTGGGTTTTGGTGTGAAAGTGAACACACTGTGTATTTATTACCATCTCTGTTCATCTCAGGTGATACATGAAAGAGCAGAGAAAATTTCCTATACTGAGTCAGACCACGACTCTGACCAGGGCACAAAGAAAAGACAGGCGTTTTTGGACATGCTTCTGAAGACCACAGATGAGAAGGGCAACAAGATGAGTCATGAGGACATTCAGGAGGAAGTGGACACCTTCATGTTCGAGGTTAGTATTACCCATGAACAAAACTCACAAATTATATGAAGCTCCACCAAACAATATTTTACTGTATACAAGCAGTGGATCAGACCATTTTGTAATGGAAAAGGGAGTTAATTATAGTGACAAAGCCACAGTGAATTAGCATCCCACTTTGCAGTGAACCTCAGGTCTGCAGAGTGGTTTGGTGTCTGTGAATGTAGGGCAGGGGTGGGCAACTCATCCCACAAAGGGCCGCTGTGGCTGCAGGTTTTTGTTCTAACCAAGCAGCAGCACACCAAACCTGACTCATTTAATCAACTGATCTCAGACTTCAGACAGCTGATTGGTCAAACTGTGCGCTGTGTGCTCTTGTTTGCTAGCATGAAAATATTGTTATTAAAATAAAATCTGTTTATGCTTTAAAGTTTTAAAAAAGAATCTCTGTATTTAACTTGAGCTGTCTTTATTTTGCAGGGTCATGATACTACAGCAGCTGCTATGAACTGGGCTCTACATCTGCTGGGCTCCCACCCTGAGGCACACAACAAAGTTCAACAAGAGCTTCAGGAGGTGTTCGGTAACAGCAACACCCCCACTCTCTCTTCCCCCACCCCCTCCCATGACAGCTCGCATTCTCACTTTCATGACATCATTTATTTTCTCTGCCCAAAGGCCTTTTGATTCATCTTTGTTCTTTACAAGTCTCGGGGAGCTTATATGGGGATAATAACTGTGAAAATCTTTTGCCAAAATACATAGAGTAATTGAATTATTTCCACCCGTGTGTGGATTTACCATGGCCGCCATGCATTTTTCCATGACGTAGGCTAAGTTACACGGTCATGCAGAAACAACAGATACTAAGGTTACACCAGTTTGAGAATCAAAAAACAGAAGCATTTGTTTTATCACATGTTCAAAATCTACACCAGTTTCTCTTTCATTCAGTGAACACCTGTAAATTTAAGTGCTGAGAAAAACTGACCTGTCTTTATGCAATCAACATACTGTATAGTATGTGGCGTCCCCAAACTTTATCTAGCATGGTGGGTGGGAGATGAATGTTATGAATATGTCAAGGACCTACAAGTACGCAAAAGTGCACCAGTGGGAAACCAAAGTTCAGACCTATCATTGGGTGTATTATCTAAGATCTAGTGTACACTCTGCTCTGTTTATCTATATTCTCTGCTGAGCAGCTTCACAACATCTCCTGTTTAATGTGCAAAGGTACATCTGACCGGCCCGTAAACACAGAGGACCTGAAGAAGCTCAAATACCTGGAGTGCGTGATCAAAGAAGCCCTGCGACTCTTTCCCTCTGTGCCTTTCTTTGCTCGCAGCATCTGTGAAGACTGCCATATCAGTGAGTTGCAGATGAGTGATGACACTTGAATGAAACATTCATTTGTTGAGTGCAAATCTCCCGAGGCAGTGGCATTTTCTGTTTTTTTTTCTCCCTTCAACAATAAGCCAAGGAAAGCCAGGCTCCCTCTGTTTTTTTTTTTATGTAAAAAAAGGTTTTCTTTGTCACAATCCATTTATTTTATGCTCCTCCTCAATTTTTTCTGGGTTTTTACCAAATTAATAATAACGGCAACAATGTGAAGAGGGAGACTTATTAGATTTCAATCAGTCTGTGTGGTGGGAGAGTTAAAGGAGCTGTGGTACTGTAGCTACTGGTGGATCATATAAGGCTTTGTTGTATAAAGTTAGCGTCTTTGATACAGCATTAAAGGCAGAGACACCTGATCAAACAAACAATCAAGCATCGTATAACATTAATTCAGCTTTATTACAACTGGGATTTTGTCTTCTGGAAATGCTGTTTGATATCACTGCTATGAACCATTTCACCCAGACAATATGAAATAATTTGGTGATTACAGTGTCATTATATAACCAGTAAAAACAATGGCCAAATAATGAACTAAAGATTTGGACATCTCCCATCTGTCTGTCATGATTCATAAGTCTACACTGTGAAATTCACAATCCTGCATGATTTTCTTTCTTATTACAATAGTTGTTTTTACCTTTAGATGGTTTCAAGGTTCCCAAAGGTGCCAGTGCAATCATCGTCACCTATGCCCTTCACCGTGACCCGCGATACTTTCCTCAACCTGAGGAGTTCAGGCCTGAGCGTTTTCTTCTGGAGAACTCGGTTGGACGGCCTCCATACGCCTACATCCCCTTCTCTGCCGGACTCCGCAACTGCATAGGTGAGAAGAGAAGGAGAGCTTTATTTTGTGGTTTTTGTGGATCTGTTTCTATATGTGATTTAATGTCTAAGAGTGGGCTGTTAAATCTGGGAAGCATTAATGATGTATGTGTGTGTGTGTTTAATTATGATGCCCCTCAGGTCAGCGTTTTGCACTGATGGAGGAGAAGGTGATTCTGGCGTACATTCTGCGTAATTTCAATGTCAAAGCTTGTCAGAAGCGAGACGAGCTGCGGCCGGTGGGAGAGCTGGTTCTGCGGCCGGAGAATGGGATCTGGATCAAACTGGAAAAGACGACACACTAGCACCTGCTTTCCTTTAAACATATATGTGTCTTTATGATCTAAATGTATACTGTTCATCCACCAGACACAGATGATGGCAAACACTGTAAGAGATGGGATATCATGAAGAGTAGTAGGCTTAACCTTGATTTGTTTTGTTTTTTGGTTTAGATTTTCTAATTATCTTAGTCATCACAAAAACTGAGCTTGACTACATTCATTTTAGGGAAATACCAGGATATGGCACAAGGGCTGACTGATCATCTGCAAAATGATACAGTTTCTGTAAAAAGATTGTAATTACTCAATAAAATAAAACAAAATATATAAACGTGTTCAGTTTGTGGCACTGTGCACTCACTCATTCATTCACCCTCTCAAAGTTTGTTTATGTCTTTATCCTGGTTAGATAATCTGTTTACAGTCGTCCTCTCATTGTATATCATTACGTCTCTCCTCTTGTGTAACTCTGCCTGTGTAGGACAGTTTATGTGACAGAGGACACAGGATGTTGAAGGAATGAATCTTTCAATATGAATCATGCCACAAAATGTTGTTAAAGGCTGCTTTCTCTACTCCAGAGCAGACACACTTTAAAGCTTCAGTTGGTAAGTCGACGAAAGTGAAAATAAACACATACACATACACATCACATACACATACTAAGGCATACCGTATCCATAGCAGCCAGAGACTCTAAAACGATCTCAGGTCCCTCTCAGTATGATACACACAGTGAAGTTAGCTAATTGTAACAACAACAACAGTCTTCTTCTTACTTGTTTTCGTTCGTTAAGCAGTCGTTGTCCACAGTGGCATGAGCAGTTTTACATTTTAGTGACGCTCTGCAGCAGGGGTGGGGGGGTACCAGTCTGCAGCACCTTTGCATGCTGTGATTGGCTGCTACTCCTGCTCCCTCTACCTAATTGGAGGAACAGGACCAGGAGCGTTGTTTTTTTTGCAAATAAGATTACAGGCTGTATAGGTGGAGCCAGAGGAGTTGGATTTGGTCCTAAATTACCCATTTCATGTACTACTATCAGGATACAGTGACAGTTCCAGCAAATATGATTAAATATAAGTTACCAACCGAAGCTTTAACACATGACAGTGGAATCCAGCCACCTCCCACCAAATGGTTCATCTTAAATGTTATTAGAGACACTTATGCTTTATGACAAGCTGTAATGTCTGTTATTAAAAAAAAGTATATAAAGTGACTTACATCATACAAATCTTCAAGCTGCTCAAAATTCAGAAACATCCCATCTCTCATTTCCCTCCAAGATGTAAACTTATCTTGATATAGCCTACCTTTACTGTTTGTTTAAGCCCTTTAAACCCACTAGCCTACCCAGCATGCACTGGAAGCAATGCAATGCACAGGGAGATGGGTTTTAAAGTGTAAAGGGACAGGAACTCTTGCACTGAACTCCAAAACTGTCGAATACATCCCGAGCCTTTCTGAAAAAACCCTGCCATTAAACTGAATGGATAAATGAATAAAAACCTGACTGCTCCTGGGAGTCTTATGGGAGCACCTAGAGGTTTATGATCACAAAGCACAAACACTCTTAACTCACTCTAAAGTCAGAAGGATCCATTGTAACAGAGTAACCATAGCATGACACAGTTACAAATGACCCCATCCATAATGTCATGGGATGATTTAGCTGGCATGCCTGCAAGGGTCATTGCCTTACACCAAAATGACATGACTAATGATGAATCGCATGCTCTTTTCCGATGTTATTATATGAATTATTGAGCACATCTCCAATCAATGGCTGGATAGAGCTGAGGCGGCTCAGCCCCAAATGAAGCAGGAGGAATTCATTTATCTGAGAGTCTCTAATAAATGGCTCGGATAAAGGAGTGTTTGCTCTGATCTGGTGTGTGGCCACAGTGGGTGGATTCATTTCCAGGACTTTAGCTTTGTTGTTTCATATTTTCTTCTGATGAAGCATGAAAAAAAAAGAAAAAAAAATCACTTTACTCTGTAAAAAGTGATCACATTGAGCCTTAGTTTAACTTATCTTGTCATTATGATAAATAAGTCTGAGAATAGAGTTGAATATAAATGAAAATTTCATGAGAATTTAATGATAATAGATTATACATTTGACTTATTCGTGACAATGTTTGTAAACATAGACTTCCTAACAACATTTATTCATTTTACTGAATATGTGTTTTTTTCCACAGTGTAAAAAAACAAAACTAATTAAACCAGAAAAAAGATGAGGGTGCACAGAGCTGACCCCGTCCGATCCCTGGGTGGTTTTTCTACTGTGCTCCCACAGTTATATAATCATTTTCAATAACATTTTAGCTGCTCGCAGCAACAGCTGAATGCTCCATGTGTACGGCGGTATCAGCTCTGCTGTTACACAAGGAAAACAGACTACCCAACTGTTTAACATGGCAAAGGGCATTAGGTCATTGGCAGGAGTACCAGCCAGGGGAAGTTAGCAAACGTCCATGGAGAGCAGCCTGTTCAAAGTCTGTGTGCAGCTTCAAGTTCATAAACAGACCATGTATCAACCAGTGACAACTGGTTCCCAAACAGCCCTTTAAAGACTCACAAGGGCTCATGAGATGAATCTGAGGGGTCATGAGATGATGAACAGGATACGACAGAATGAAAAACATTATTGCTAAGTGGCATTTATTTTTCAGATTTCCCCGATCCTGCTTGGTTCTAACGTCATCACAGATAGTTGTATCTTTCAGAAGCCAGTAAAGATTATTGATAAGGAGCAGTGAGAGAAGAGAAAAAAATACTTTTAGTGAAACTGCCCACAGAAAAACACAGCAAGGGTTTTTGAAAATAAGAGTCATAAACTCTGCTTACTTTGAACTCTTTAGTTCAAAGTAAGTTTAACGTAAAGTACAAGTAACTTTACTCTTTAGGTATCTGAAAAATAAAACTCTTACATCAATGAATCCAGAAGAAGGTTTAAAAGCTTTTCTCTATGGACTGAAGGTCAAGTATAAGAACACTGAGTGTAGGAGATTTTGGTATCTGCCTTTTAAAAACCCACTATGTGCAACTGAAAAAGTCTAAAGAGTAAACCGCACTTCAGGCTCCCATACTCTCAGAAAAGAAAAAAAATACAGAGGCCATGACCTCTGTGTACTTTCAGCTGTGCAACAAAGAAACACAGCAACAAATTTATCAGTTGTGAGGAGTCACAAACCAAACTACAGCATCAGGAGGAGGAACAACAACAGAAGCTGATACATGCTGCAGTTTTAACAAGGACACGATTCTGACACACAAACAGACTCCTCCACACTGTCGCTTTCAAGCTGTGGCACGACTTTATGACAATCCACCAGACACACGTGAAACACTGAGAAAAAAGAAAGAAAGAAAAACATGAGAAGCTTCAATCAGACTTTCATTCAAGACACACACACACGCCCTTGGGATCTGTGATGAAATTAAATGGGACCACTTGGAGCAACAAAATGATGATAGATTTTACAATTTCACCTCGCAAATTAAAATTTCTCTGAATGGATCATGAATTATTGTGACCCCGTGAAGAAAATAAGACACCCTGTGCCCCAAGGCCACAGCCGAGGTCCTGACATACAAGACAGCGAAGGGCTGTGGAAGGTGACCATCACTAAACCGTCCTGCTTTTACACACTGTAGTTCAAAGTGATGTCCAGATGGAGGCAGCAGTGTCTGCTTTTCTGAGTGAGTGCAGAGCCATAAGCATGAGTTCACAGAGTCGTACAGTGTGCACGTGAGTGTGTGTGTGTGAGGGGGATGGAAAAGCAGCACTGTCCCTGTCTCTGTGCCCGGCAGCTTTGTGCTAATGTGAGTGACAGCAGTATTCAGCATGTGTACAGTTTATAGCTTGTGAGCCTCAGATTCCAAGCAGTCTGACACTTGAATGACACATGATAAATGTGCAATGTTCCTTTAAAAATGATCAATTAACACATGTCCGGTCACAGACACACTGCAGCTCTGATCCACAACATAAGCCAAGATTCTTTCATCCCCTTTTTGGGAGAGATCTTACATAAAACCTCACAAACAGAAAGATGCACAGATGTACACTGGGCACTTTATCAGGAATACCATACTAATACTGAGTATAGGTCATTAGGAGATGGTGAACTGTGGCTCACACAGTGAGCAGCATTACTCAGATTGGCTGAGACGTCCAGATGATGACAGCTTCATATTAAGAAACTCAAAGTGCCAAGAAAACACTCATGATGCCTCCAACAGCAGCTTGACCATGAGGCAGGTTGGGTCCATGGATTCGAGCTGCTGGAAAAGTCTGACACTACTGCGTGCCTCAGGAGAGATTGAGATTTATCAGAGCAGGCTGTGTTTCTTCAGTCCTTAACTGTCTGATTTAAGTGACACTGCAGCCTCATATTTCTGTTCTTGGTTGACAGGAGTGGAACCTGACATGCTCTTCTGTTCTTGGTTATCTGAGTTACCGCAGCCCTTCTGACAGCTCCAACCAGTCTGGCCATTCTCCTTTGATCTCTCTCATCAACCAGGTTTTTCTATGGTTAGAGACACCTTGCTATTTTTGGCACCACTCCGAGTTAAAACCCCTGGGACTGCTGAAAATCCCAGGAGATGAGCAGTTTGAGAACCTGTGTGGCACCAACAATCATACCACACTCACGGGGGTGGGTGGGGGCAGTGTGGGGGTGGAGGGTGGACTAATGCATTACTGGTAACAATACGCAAAACAAATCAAAAGGCCAGCCTTATCCTAAAAGAGCAAATAAATGAATGTTTAAATTTACCACTGAGGAAAATTGGCCTACAGTTAAATGATACAAACAAAAACAAAAAGGGAAATTGGATTTGTTAGTGTCAAATAGATGCAATTAAACAGAGGTGTTCTGAAAAAATAAATGCACATTTCTTGCATCGTTTTCACTGTGCTGCTACATTCTAGGTTAAACAAACGCATTCATGTGATTTATGCACCATGAATTAACCCTCAGATTATTAATGCTGTTTGTCTAAAACAACAGTCAAATCATTTTTAATGGCCTCTTACGATCAATGGAGTACTGTAGGTTGAGGCTGCAGCTGCCTCGGGACACTTGGAGAAGGTGTAGCCACAACGGTGTAGTATTTATATCTACATGTCTTATAGACCTCGCTAGCCCACAGAGCACAGAGACCAGTGTTGAAGAGAATAGGATGTGACAGTATTCCTGGATCTGACTGAGCGTGGACCTTCATGACACACTACTATCTCCATTGGTCCCTTTCAGTCCCCCCCCACACACACACACACACAAACATACACTTGCACACTAACGCAACACCAGCCTTCATGGAGAAACTCACTCGATCCTTCGATTCAATCTGTTTTTACATCAAATGAACGTCCCTATTAGAAACTAAAGTCAGGTCAGGATCGTGTCATCTGGCAGCAGAGGATGAAGAAAGAGAGAAACAGGGAGTGAGTGGGATTTGAAGTGAACGTAAATGAGATGCCAGGTCGAGTGAATGCACGGGAAGTCTAAAGGAAGGACAAATTGAAAATGAGGATCAGCACAGAGGCAACGATCGCACAGAGCAGATAATCTGTCTTAAACAACTATCATCTGAGGATCCTGCAGTCACAGCGAAGGAGGGATTTCTTTGGGTTCAAATAAACCCATCTACGTGTCATCTTGTTCCCATAGAAACACATCAGACAGTTAGCCACCCCACCCAACTTCATGGTGGACAAGTGTGCATTGCTCAAAGCGCTAAGGCCACACATTCTTCACTTCCTTTGAAGTACACCAATGCTTAATCTCACAGCTAAAGTGTTTGAAATGTAGGTCATGGCTCCAATTTTACTACAGTGGCGTAAGACTTAAAACTCAGCCACAGCTCCATGTATCAGTGCTCAGTCCCTCTTGTACCTCCGAAACCATCTCTCTATAGGCTGCTCATTTCTCATTAATCAGTCTCAGGACATACTGTGTGTTAACTTTCAATTATAAGCAGCCGCAGGTAAACACAGGAGTTTTGAGGTCAAAACAATTTCTTGAAGCGAGTAATGAGAAGTTGAAAAAAAAATAGTACTGGGCACTTTAAAGGAATGTTTGCCCAACTGTGTGGATAGTAGGCCTAATAACTGTAAATCATGAAATTATATGTATACAGGGCTCTAAATTAACACCTACCAACCCGCAAAATACAGGTTAAAATTCACTTTGGTGAGTATCAATAGAGGAGAAGCCTAACCTAGAAGATAAATGGTCAAAACTTCATAATCTGTCTTAGTTTCAGCAAAAAAAAACAATGGCTAGTGGACATTCAGAATGGCTGGTAACTTCAGAAAACTACCAGCCACATTGGCAGGTGATCATAAAAGTTAATCTAGAGCCTAGAAAAAAAAAATAGATGAACACCATTTTTCTGCAGACCACTGCAGAGGGAGCACTAACATGTTGCTCATGTTATCTCCAATAGGTTCAACTCTTTTCTTCTGTCATCCATTCTGCTGTAGCCTACATCTAGTGCTGCTAAAATAAAAAGGTGGGGAGAAAAAATTCTCAAGGCTAATTTTACCGTCTGATAGCTTAATGCAGGGAAACTCACCTTACCAGACAATTTGTGTAACATAGTAACTGGATTTTCATGTTCAAGGTTAAAAAAAAAAAGGAAAAAAAAAACAGTAATCAAAACACGGTGAAAATGTCTCCCCTGTGTTACCACAAAAGCTCAGTTATCGGTCAAACCGCACATGCAGCTCAACCTTAATACGGAAAAGGGCAAATACAGAGGGACATGTGATAAATGACCTCTGTGCAGGTTCTCCCTACAGTAGTGGGGGAGAGAAAACAGACAGCCAGAGAGAAAGAGAAGGGTTTCACATGCTATTCAAAGTTTGCACCTTATCAGGCTCTCCATGACTGGCTCCAAAACAAGCCCCCGGGGTTCCCGGTGGCCACAAAGAAAGAGGGAAAGAAAGAGAGATGGGCTGCATGCAGAACGGACAGGGCTGCATCCAAAAATTGCCCTGAACAGTGTGTGATTACCATTTAGAGAGCAAAGGAGTGAGTTAAGAGAAGCAAAGTGGCATAATCATGAGCAGGGCCTGACAGGCACAGGAGGGCCAAGGTTAAAGCCTGACCAAGGTCAACACACAACTGAATCCTTAGCAGCCGTGCAGCTCCATATATGCTGCAGAGTCTAGGTGGATGTTCCTCATGAATGGCCTCCAAAGATGGATATTATGACTTTAGCTTCAGGGTCCTTCTAACCACTGGATTTGTTTCCCTGCCAAGTAATTTCTTCTTCTTTAATCACAGGGATTTAATTAGAATAACTGTTCCTGTTCAGTGCTGCTGCTTTGTATGAGGGAAAAAAGGCCTGTGCTATAGTGTAAAGACAAATAAAACAACAGGATGTAAAATCTAACAGCAAATAGAGGAGAGATGTGATGGGTCAAAACTGCCTGACCAAACAGCCCTGCCATGGAGTATTTATCCTGGCAGCCATGTTTGGCCAAATGTTAACCGTGCATGATTGGGGAAAGTGAGCATGCCCTCTTCATTTGGAAGCAGACTCAGAGACTGAATATTTACTCTGCTCTGCCCGTAGTCACCTTTGCATGTTTAAAAAAAAAAAAAAAAAAAAAATCAGAGCAACCTCAACGGATGCCACTTGACTCACAGAGTCAGTCGTGGGGCCTCCAATTACACATATCATATTACTGGGATTTATCATAATGAAAAACCTGGTGTCTGTTCATCTGCACATGAAATAATATGCCAACTAAATAAACGGAAAAATTCAATATCCCCCATTGTAATGTCACGCCAATCTCCATTTCTCATTCCCGCTCCAATCATCTCACCATAAAAGGTAATTCTTTGCATGATGATCATAGTTTGATGCTCAGTCAACAAACACTGGTAATAAGCTCTGACTGTCATTCATGTAGTATTAGAATTAACAGCCGGTATATTACAGGGCCATGATGTTACAGTATCAGTCATGTGTCAGTGCTCACCACCATTTGTTGGTCCTGTACTGAAAAAAAGATGACATTGTCCGTGCCAAAGAAACAACCAACCACCTCCTGGTGACTCTGCTGCCATTAATACGGGCAACGCTTCTGCAGCATTGTAGCTGGTCAGACACATCGTTTCTAGAAGACAGCATTGTTTGGAGAGCTTCCCCCCTTTGTAAATAAATGTTTTAATATGTTGGGTTTTTTTTTTTTTCCTGATAGGGATAATAACTGAATGCCAGCTAAACAGTGTGGGAAAAACCACTGCCTCCAAAAACTCCTGACATCTGAAAACCTGACAAGAGACGAATTTTAAATGCCACTGGCACTCATCAAAATTAAAATTATAAATCAACATTTTACTCTCTGTGGTTGCAGTACCACCATCCACTCACCAGTGTCTGAATTAGCCACCAGTGAACTCCAACAAGTCATCATCAGGAGAACAGAGTCCTTGTACTAAAACTGCCCCAAACCATTTTTTTTTTCTTGCAAATCAGAAATAAAAACCACGCAAAGTGATGCACAACAGGTCATGTAAGGGACCACATTGTACTGGGATAGAAGAGCACTGCTCCAGGCCTAAAACAGTTTCTTATTATGCCTTAGATACGCTGTTATCATCACAGCACAGCCTCTTGTTGACCCCATGTAACTCTTGATATTAATGAAAATTTAATTCTGACTAATTTTACGGTGGTTAATGCAAGGATGAACCACATTACACTCATTTAGCCCCAATATACATACATACATATATATATATATATATATATACACACATACATATATATATATACACACATATATATATACATATACATATATATATATACACACACACACACATATATATATATATACATATATATAGTCTAGAGTGTAACATAAAGTTCATCTTGTAACTTTTGTTTCTCACAGATTTTCCATCCATCCATCCATCGCTTATCTGTGCAGGGCCACAGGGGGGCTGGAGCCAATCCCAGCTGACACAGTGTGATGGCGTGAACACTGGTCTATCAAAGGGCCGAAATATATAGAGACAAACAAGGTGCATACACACACACTTGCCAAGCAGTGTGCATGTCTTATCTTGTGAGGAGGAGGAGGAGAACGAGGGTTTATGGAGAAAAACCCACACAGGTACAGGGAGAACATGCAAACTCCACTCAGAAAGGCCACCCAGGTCTGGTGATCAAAACCCAGGACCCTCTTTCTGTGAGGTGACAGGTTTTCATTCATTAGTCACTTTTACTTATACTGTTGCCAGTGGCCTGATTGTCCCATTCTTATACTGAAATATTGTGTTGCAATGCTTTTCATAAAGACAAAGCTTCCTGGGCTTGTGCATGGCTTCATAACATGCATTTGAAATCATGACCTGGTGAGTTCAGTGAGTTTCCAATGTTACAGTCTTAACCAAATCTGTATGTGTACAGTGCTGTATCAGACACACACACACACACACATACACACACACAAGCGTGGATCTGTCTGATTACGTCTCCCAGTTATGAATATGGTCACAGAGGAGGATTAGGCGAAGATGGGCTTTCACACATAATAAGTGAGATTATTCTGCAGACTCCTCTGACATCAGAACTTCTGATCTCACAGGAACTTGCAAGATTTAGTGTGACACCAATCAAAACATCAGACCGCGGACACTCAGATTGCTCCTCCTCACAGAAAAACAGCTCTCACTGTCACTGTCAGACGACTCACACTGATTTTAGTACTTTAAACAAACACTGTGATAATGCATCATTTCACCTCCAGTCAACACATTAATGGCTGTGTGTACTGCACTTTTTTTATATTTCAATACTCATATTTATGTAATGTAACGCAAAGCTTTACTGGCTGCAGCCCAGTTGTGGAGGCAGCCCTGTATTCATGAATGTCTGACTGAGTGACTGAGTGACTGAGTGAGTTGGAACACTTTTTTCTTTTTCTTTTCTTCAAACAAAGGCTGAATATAAAGCTGGTACATGTCTGGACAGTGCAGGGGCTCCAGCTGTGGGCTTAGGACTACAGCTCCTGTTATGAGTGGTCAGACTGATGCTCTGGTTTGGAAATGGGGGAAGCACTTCCAATACTTTTTAATTCCTTTTTTTTTTTTTTTTTAACCAAAGGAAGTAGAGGAATAACAGAAAAAAGGAGGGAGGGAGAGAAGTTGTCAAACGCCCTATGACAAATGGTCACGAGTGGATGTTGTTTCAATTTGAGGGGTCAGTTGCTGTGATGTAGTCCTGTGTCCTGGTTACATCAGCCTGGAAAGAGAAAACACCCTTTATCCTACCCCCCCCAACACACACACACACACACACACACACACACCACTCTTCCAGGTTACACACACTCACATGCATGCATGCACGCACACAAATCCCTCTCACACTATTCTCACAAAGCACTGTGTGCAAGGTGGATAAATGAGGTGAACAACGAGTGAAGTGCTCTTTGTAATATCAGGAGACTGATTGATAATGACAGTTACTTTTTCTGCGAAACTTCTCCTAATGTGTTTGTCATGACAGACTATCAGTGCAGCTTTCAAGAGCAGGGAGGCAGATAATGAACGAAATCTGAGAGCTAGTTACGTTTGCAGTGAGCAACGATCCACACAGCGGATTTGTCCAGTGAAAACCGATTTCACATTTGCACCACAAATTAAAATTTATTCATGTATACATGATCATCCTGCACAGCTTTTTTTTTTTTTTTTTTTTGGCAGAGGCGAGACACAAGCTGTCGTCACGTGACTTGCATTGATCACTTCAGGGTTGGCTGCATGAGCCCATATCTGATTTACCACATGAGAACTCAAGCCTTAAGTTATGATGAGGCAGATGCTCTTTAGTGAGGATGATCTCACATTCCAATAAGACTGCAGGGCCTCACAGAAATCCATATGTGATACACATCTCTGCAGTCAGTCAGGTTTGCTCACCAACTGTTTGCGCCTCAAGGTCAGCATCAGCGATTCATCCCATACAGGGAAAACACCACACGCTTATATTGTCTTTAATAAAGACAATGAAAAGTCAAACACACATGTTACTATCTACTCAGCAGCAGTAAATTCTAATGGGATACCAGTCTGTTTATGGAACTAGTAAGCATTGGCTTTATAGTGTCAATAATCTCTGAAGAGAGTCGTAGAGAAGCAATGTATTCCAAAAGGTGAATTAGACAGCTGGCTGCTTTGATGTGCATTTGCTTTGATGAAGTGAGACTTCGAAAGTGCCTAAATTTAGCAACATACAAATGACTGGCCCTCCACTTCTCCAGCATTTACTAAACAAACAATGCACAGGCTTCATGGAGTGACATACTAAACAAAGCATAAAGATGATTTTGTTTGTAATTTGCTTGTAAGTTAAAGGAGAGAGAGCGAGAGGGAGAAGTCTTTGAAAGATTAAAGAGAGGGGAAGACACGAGTTATGTTGTTTAAGTCTCAGAGCACCTTTTCCTTTTAAGTTAAACTGCTGAGTAATTTTAGTAATCAGTGGAGACCGCCTTCATATATCTTTTGTGAAATGAGCACAATCCGTTTTCATAACATGAAAGGATTTTGTGATGGAGTTATGACTTGAGGAGTCGCACCAATGAAATAATTTTTTAATTATAACATCCTAGGCTCATCTTATGGCTCATGACCTCTTTTATTGTGGGGAAGTTTTCATGATTTGGTCCAGGTGACTATCGGTATTCACCCACACCAACTGTGACATAGTTCAGTATTAACTTATGTTCAGATGAGACATGAAGCTAAAATCACTTGCTTTATCCATGTAAAGGATCCTACTATCAACTGTTTTCGCAATCTGTGTTTATTCACCACTGACCAGAGCCGGCCCAAGGCATAAGTGAACTAAGTACCTGCTTAGGTCCCTGTGATCACTAGGGGGCCCCAAAGAGCAGTTAACTTTTAAAAGCTATAGTGCATAACTTCTGTTGACCCCTAGAAAAATTCTGTGTAGTTACAAAAACCCGTAATTGTAGTTGTTGCACTTCAAATTGTTGTTGCACATTGCTGTTGCAATGTATTGTCTATTGGTTTGTTTTATTGGTTAATTGTAGTAGGCCTGGATGACATTCAATAGCCCACTTAGTACTATATCACTTTGAAATGGTATCATTGAAGATTAAAAACCATAGATGGGTAAAAACAAGCCAGGCCAGGATGGTGATTTGTAATGATATATTAGAAAAATGAAAAAAGTTTGTAGTAGGTGTGTAAATGATCAATGATCAGTAATATTGGCAGTAACAGAGGGAGCCGCAATTACACTGAGTCACACATATTGATGCACCAGTCTTTCGTTCAAGTTGGAACATTCTTAGTTTGTGCAGACATATCTTCACCTTCACCTTGTTTAAAATCAATTCCATTGATCTTAATTGATAAATAAGATCAATTCCATTTTTAGTTGATCATACATTATGTAATGAACAGATAGGGAAGACTGTCTTTGGGCCAGTAGCCTATGCTATAGCAGCTTAGCTGCCCATCAGAGAGCTGAATGCACAGCATCAAAAAATCGTTGGTTACCACTCCCTCCTCATGACACTCTGTGCACAAAGTGATCAGTGATCCGTCAAATTCCTCTCACTCCCTTCAAATTTGTCAGGTACAGAAACACCTGTCTCAGACCCTGAAGCTATCCAACATCTAACTTCATAAGAATGACGTACTCATTAAAATCCAGGCTGGAAATGTTTTAGCATCAAGTATCATCTTTTTTTCTAACGACAAACTGAAAATATCCACTCTTGGATTTTGTAACCCAATCCAAACATGACAAAGAAGAATAAATATGAACCCTTATTATTGTGGCAAAGCTGATGTGACATTTACTTTCAATCTGTTACCAATCATACCATTGAAATGCCTTTTGGAACAAAAACAACTTCAGCTATTATGACGTGGGTTCATTTTCACCACTGGGAAAGTAATCTCACAGAAATCAGAAATATGTGAGATTGCCCTCCTCCTATAACCACAATCAGTATGGAAATTGGTATGAGCACGATTCTTGCATGCGTAAACATGAGGCAAGAGAGTGCCTGCACTCAAATGTACACATGAATGCATCCCTCATGCATTCCTATCAATTTGGTGAGAACAATTCCAGAAAACTTTAAGAATGCATTTAATATACAGATCACAGAGCATTTGCATAAACATCTCAACCATCTTGTATAGTAGAAGGGATATACACTCTGTCCTAATGCAGAGTGTGAAATATTTTTTTAATTGGAGGGAGAAACATGTATGGTCTCTCATTAGCAGATGGCCACATAAACTTGTGACTGCCACACTGTAAAAAATAAAGCCACAGGTCATTTGTGGAAGCAGCTTATTACTGCGACCTGTAGCTGTGTTTTCTTCTTAGACAACCTCTAGTGGCCATAGAAATTATGACGGGAGCAAAGCAGGTTAGGAGAAGTGATTGGCCAATAAAACTCAGAACCTTGCTGTTTGATTTGTGTGAAACCAGTGGTCATTGTTGTTAATAAGCATCCCTTACTCTTCCTCAATGTCACTGCAAGTTTTTTTTTTTTTTATTGTTTCCATGACAACAAAGGTCAGGCAACCCTGCTGCTGGAGGTACATGTCTTGTTACAGGTCCACAGTACAGGTATTGGCAAACACTGAAGACAGATCCACCATTCACATCAACAATAACGGTGTGTCCTTCAAGTGCACACGTGTCTCTTGTTTCCCAAAAATTATGAATACTGAATAAAAACACTTCAAGCAACATAATGGTTCCCAGTCAGCTATGCTCAAGTGCTTTAAGACTACTTAAAAACATCATTTAACTACTTCAAGCAAGTATTTCTCTGGAGTTCAAGGGGAACGATGCAAATTAGGTCACTTTTTTGCTGTTTTGCAAGGTTGGTTTTCAGCCAAGTGACCCTAGGTGGAAGGCAGAGAGCCTCAGTTCTCCACATAATTATGTTATGTTATTTAACCATCACAATTACTCCGCAGCTGGTTAATTAAGGTAAAGATCTTGCATAGCTCGTCTTTTAAGGGGGCAACTGCACCTGTCCTGAGTACTGAAATTATACACACAATCCTCCACATGATATTAGGAACTCTTTATCAGCTCATTGTCATAGGATGAAAATCTACATACAACATTCATATTTTTACAGTCATAAACGTGTCATGTACACCAACTCTACACTCTCCAAAATGTACTTGTGCAAATGCAGCAAATCCCCCCCCCCATTACATGTAATTATCCATCATTATCAATCATGATTATCATCATTATCCATCATCAGTACAAAGTAAATCAACCGAGACATTGCAAGACTTTGTTGAGGCATGATGCAGCTAACTCACCTGCAATTATCAAACCTGGTCACACTTTAAAATTTCCATAAAAATGCTCAAAATAATGTCTCATCAAATCAGCATCCTAAAACTCTGTTCTTCAAATCAGAGAGTTGGTAGTATTTTTGCGAAAACACCAGATTGCTTCTGGGGTGTGGGTGGGAAGTTTCCCCCTGAGGCAAAGTGGGTGCAATTGCTCCCATGCCAACAGTTCCACCTGAGGTGCTGCTCTGCTTTCCTTCTCTTCTTTTCGGTACAGTCCATGTTACCAGATTAAACATACTCATCATTAGACTAATAACATGCCCCTGAAATGCCAGACTCCTATGATGTTGTGATTCCTGCTTCCTCATTACTGTGTGGATTCATTTCTCACACGAGGCCTATACGTCTGGTCCAACTCTTGCATCTCTGCATTTTATCTTTTGCAGTTACATAATTGCGTGTCATATTGTTTTAGTGCACCAGGCAGTTAAAGAGGCCTTGCCAACTCCACACACCCACACAGTCCCTGTACTGACCTGGAACCTTTTTCCCAAAAGCATCTCAAGAGTGAGATGATCTTAGCTCATGTCATGTTTTCTCCTCTTCCACCACCAGGTTCCCCGGTGGCGAAATAACTCGATAATTGCATTCACCATATAAATGTCACAATTGCTTCTGGGATTTAAAATACACACACTCAGATGAGGGGAAGTGTGTAACTAGGTGGGATTGGTAAGGTTACATTCATTGTATCTTTATGAGCCAGAGTGGAGAGAATGAGCTCATGACACTGTATCTGATATGAGCTCTGACACAGGTTATTAAGAGGGGAATAGACTGACCCTCAGAATCAACTGCTGTCCACTCATCTCTTCGTCTCTTCACTTCTGAGTGAGTTAAAGATGAGATGAGATGGATCATAGGATGTGTGGAACACCTGAAGGAGTGGTTGAGAAGCAGTAGCACTTATCTATTCTTGGCATATTACAAGAATGTAGTCTTGTTTTCCTGGCTTGGTTTCTTGGGATTCTAGCAGAAGTTAAAGGTCCCACCATTTCTTCATTTCCTGTTCTTTGATTTAAATAACCAAATAGTTTTACATCTCATCCGTTAGGTTCCTCTCTGGAGCTTTGGTAAAAACAGAACAATCAGCTATTGCTTGTTGGGGACATGGCAGGAAACAACTGAGACAATCTGAAGATGGTCTGGTGTGTGACCATGATCTGTGTGAGCACTA
Source organism: Caranx ignobilis (assembly GCA_021432705.1). NCBI lineage: Eukaryota > Metazoa > Chordata > Actinopteri > Carangiformes > Carangidae > Caranx > Caranx ignobilis. Next base: position 5,405,526 of record MU269982.1, read on the forward strand.
TTTTGATTCAAGAATGTTCTTCTTCTTCATACTTTGGTGCAGTTTACTCACTTGGCCAGAGGTAAATATGTCCATGAACTGGAACAGCCTCCATTAAAAAAAACTGAAGAGAGGATGATGATGAACCAGCTGTAAGTAATATAACAATTATTGGAAAATGGTGGGACGATGCTTTCAGACTGGGCTGCTCTTATCTGATGATTATCTCTCAGTCTGCTAGATGGCAGACTCATGCTGGAATAAAAATGCAGGCACCTCTCTTTATATTATATTAGTATAAATTATTATACGTATTAAGTGTAAGGGAAATGCCCAATGAGGTGTCCAATTATCAGGAGTTTAATGGACGACGGTTGCCTCCATGAAGAAACTACACTGTTGCCCATAAAGTTGGAATAAAATATTTCTTACCGCTTCTCATGAAATGATCGTGACAGTGCGATTTGTTTGTGATAGATAAAATGTATATCTTCTCAAAACTTTATTGATTAATCTCCTCCAAACATATCACTGTGAAAATTAAGCCACATCAAACCTTTATAACAGGAATAAAAAGAGGAATGTGTCTGTTGTTGATGTGTCAATAAAACACAGGACTGGATTCCCATATAAAACTAGGATTTTCAACAAAATCGACTATGCCATTATCATAGTAACCATGACAACAAAGATCATCAAATGCTAAGGAAGCACTTGCTTAAACCAAAATCATGATCTTTTCCCAAACCTCGCCAAACTATGGCTGTATCACATTCATTGTGGTAACCACAACAACCGCGACTGCAAGTACACTATTTCAGGAAGCCTCCATAAAGGTCATATCAGGTCAAAATGATGTTTTTTTTAGAATGGGAGTTGTTGTTGTTTTTTTTTTTTACATCAATTATGCAAATTATGTTGGTGAAAAATAAATAAAGTCTAAATAAAGTGTTCAAAAGTGTCAAACAGTTCGTTGTCACATTTAATTCCCATTTCACAGCTTGTTTTTTTTTTCTCTCTCTAAAATACAAGTTTCATTATGTTGAGAATTTAATCAATCAATTCATATGCTGTTATTGTGACATTTAAGTTTGGTAATTGGTTGCAATTAACCACAGTCCAACCGCAGTCAATTAAGTCACATGCTTTTGCCTCCTCACACCTGTCAGGTTCTATAAGATAGCGGAGTGTTAAACCAACAATAACTGACCCTGTCATGTGCTGCTGAAACACATCTGTGCAGCTCCCACAGAATTAGTATTCAGCGCTATATGATGAAATACTGTAACCTTTGCTGTCACATTGATAAATGTAAATCTGTGCATCTAATATATATATTAATATATCAGAGATACTGATGCACACATACATGCCATTAACACTAATGAGGCTGACAGCAGATGTGCAGCACCACATGGGAAAATCTTACTTCCATGTCTCTCTGTCCGCTGTTACATCCTGTAAATGTCTGTCAGCTTGCTGCTGTGCTGCCTGTGTGTTGAACCAAAGGAAGCACACTCATCTTCTTCACAGCTTTGGAGTCCTCCTGACTGGTTACCACCATAACTGCAAGTCATAACTGTTGTCGCGTGTCCCTGCTGACTAGCTGTCTGCCATAGGTAAATCCCACATGCGTCTCTTGCACTTGTCATTGCCGCTCTGCCTAAACTGGTCATATAAGCTCCACCCAGGGATGTGCTGCGAGGCATGATCAATAGGTCACACTTGAGAGAGGCTTTCTCTGTGCCTCTACTGTCTTCCTGACGCTGGCAGATTGACTCAAATCAGACAAATACCCTTTACCAGATTGGAAAGGTTTTAGTTCCTGGTGGCATATCTGACTTGATCTGTTCTCTCCTGCGTCCCCGTCCCAGTTTCCACTTTCTCCTCCCTTGCTCTGTTTTCCACACATTTCCTTCCTCAGCCCACTCCTAAGTGACAAGGGAAGATTGAAAGGAGCTTAAAGGCATTATCATGAAGCTGTTTTTTGTTAGGGCTCTCTTTCTCGCTTTGTTGAAATAACTTTTCAAAGGTAAACAAGAGCTGGTGCAAGTAATTCAAAGATAGTGCTGAAAAAAAAAAGAAAATCGATGTCAAAGCTGAAGAGAACTGCACTGGTAGTGGTTATTGATTAAGAACATTACTTTGCTGTTCAGCAGTTTTGCAGTACTTAAGGCAAAGGTTACCTTTAGAGTTTCATTCTACTTATCTTTAATGAAGGTAGCAGTAGAATACATTTATATTGCTTTTCTTTTTTCAAGGCAAAAGGATCAAAGCCAGATCAGCCTGAAGAAACATCTACACACACACACACACACACACACTGTGGCTACAGCCAGAGAGATGAGGAAAAGCAAAGATTTGTAAAATTAACAAGATGTTTTACATCCAGAAAGGTGTTTGAGGAATTTGGTTTTTATTTTATTTACTTGCTGACACTGTGTGGGAAGATCTTTCACAGCTTGTGCTTGCCATGTTGGATCAGTGCATTTGGCAACAAGCTGGGAACAGTGGGAACAACAGAGGCACCTTTCTTTGGAGCAGAGAGGCCTGAAAGAACAGAGCGAAACCACGCTGGGGGAAAGCAGCAGCAGCAGGTTTTTTTTTATTATTATTATCATTTATCACGATTAGTTAAGATGCTATGTCAAAGTTTGTGGGGTTAAAGGAGCAGGTTGTGTGCAGTTACAGCAGAGATGAGATGGCCCTCGAAAACCTTCTCCTCAAAGTAGGTCACGAAATCCTCAGGAGGAAAGACAGCAGAGAGAAGCGGGTGGAGGGAGCTGAGGAGAGATATAGTAAACAGAGGATGTTTTCCTGTGTTTCAAAACAGGGGGAAGGATTTAGGAATGGCAAGTTGATTTAGAAACTGATGGATGAGATGATGGCGGCGACCAGAGGGGTCACGGACAACTTTCATTTGTAACAGGTTTTCTCTGCTGCTTTACAACTTTGTGTGATTAGATTGTATGTGTCCAGGTGGTTAAAGGAAAAGTTAGATAGTTTGGTGAATGTAACATGTTTGCTGACAAATCTTCACTCATTTGAAGAGATCGATATCAGTTTCTTTTCGCTGCACCCACTCGGCACAGAGAATAGATCCGGGACATGCCAAGACAAGCTACCTGTGTTATTTATCATATTTAACAGGGTCACCTGAGAGACAATCCTGGAAACCCCGCTGTGTGATGTCAACTACTTTGCAGCGCATCCAAAGTGTCCATGATTTTCTGGACGGTGTCAGGGGGACAGCAGCAAGACCGAAATGAGACGCTTCTGATGGTTTCTGTGTGAACACGACATTATGATGTTTGCACTGAAGTGGACTGAACATGTTGAAATGCAGCGCATGCTGAACAATTTTCATGCACTGATGGAATGACATGGGCACGTAACGATATACGTCATCGCGTCAATTAGCAGGTTGACCGGCTGTAACGTTCCCACTGCAAGCAATTGGAGGAGAGTCGATTAAAACCGTCGCGTCACGTCGACTGCAGAGTTGTTTGACGCGGGTCGTGACCCTTTCCCACTGCCATCAGAAGCCAATTGTTCGCAGGTTTAAATTTTAGGAAGTGGGAAAGGGGCAATGATAGGATGTAGGATGAACACACATGCACACACATCCATTTGAAACTGTGAGTAGTTTGTCTCATTCACTCATTGGTGGAGACCTGAGCACCTCCAGCCCGGCGTTGCCTTATAGGAACGACCTGCTGCAAATCCCGGTGCTGGACGCCCCTGTTGTTTTAAAATGGATGGTTCTTTGAACCGCACTGATGTCATTTCCCTCAGGAGACCTGATTTGAGCGTGAAAACACTGGGAGAGGAAGTGGTTCCCACGCCTCGGCGCTTCAATTGCTAATCCTCGTCAGACGGCTCTGGATAGTGGGAGTGTGTGTGGTCTATTGTGTGAGAGAGTGCAAATGTGTGCATGTGCATGTGTCTGTAGGAGGAGGATGGTCCAACAGAACACTAAGCTAGATTATGCTTCTTCAATCAAGTGATGAAGGGGCTTAACCACTGATGGCTCTTCATCTAATTTAGGTTTACTTCATTTCAGGCTTCCATTGAGCCTTTAAGTATATAAATAAATAAGTGAAAATGAGCTCTTCCTGTAATAATCTCTTGGAGATGCAAATGCCACGTTGCTTTAAACAAACAATTCAAATAAGTTTATCCAAATGTTATACCTGGAAATATTGAAGGTAAATGTTCAGGTGGATAAAAACCTTAAACTGTGATGGTTGTTGAGACTGAAATTATAGTTTTGACTAATTTGAATATGAATGAAAAGTTGCACAGGCACATTTCAAACAGAGAGGTCACAGAATGGTTGCTTTTGTTATTATGATATGCTCCTCACGTTAAGTTGGTATTTTTCCTTTTTATGAATGAACTTGCCTGTTCTGATCCACACGCTCCCTGTGGCATTCGTTTTTCAGAAGAACCACACTTATGATATAAAGGTGGGTAGAACAAGGGCCCTTGTCTGGATTCGACCCAGAGATATTGTGATCATATGACACCTGACAGCTCCTCTCTTTTTATGCTTTCATTTTGGCCTGTATGGATTGGAGGCATTTTACACTGAATGGCAGTATGAATGAATACTTTGTCTACAGTGGGAAAAGAAAAAAGAAAAAGAGGCTGGCACTGTAGCGTCAAGGTCTACTTGAAGAATCTGTCTCTGTCAGCCTTTATTGCACCTACTATTTTTTTTTCCCTTTCTGAAGATGCCAACATTGATGCTCAGCCAAATGTATTTATCTGAGGAGATGTGCATGATGAAGAAAATCAGCAGGAGCATCCAGGACAGTTTGTCTATTTGTATTTATGAAGAAAACAGCATCTCATGCATCCTCCAAAGCACATGACACGTTCACACAACCCTATGTTAACAACACTCTGTACAAAGTTCAGGATGTCGAGGACATGAAACCTTTTGACATATACACCACTGTAACGCTGGCACAATATGTAATGTGAGGCCCATTTGTATACTCTGAAAACCTGGCACAAACAACAAGACCAACAGCAACAACAACAGAGCACTTGACAAACAGCCAAAGTGGTCAGAGCAGCAGCTAATACAGACTCTCACTTCAACAACTGTGGAGGAGGGGCTGTCTGATAAAAAGAAATAACAAATAACAAATTAACCAAAGCCTTGTCAACGATACAGATCGCTGAACCAATTTCAGTTTTATTCCCAGGGAAGGAGTTGTGTTTAAAAATGAGCTCGTAATCGTAGTTTTAATAGTAAACAGCACCCTGGTGTGATGAGCAGGGTTCAGAAAATGCTTCTGGAAACTGAGAGGGAAAATGGAAATGAGTTGCTGATTAGCTCTGAAAGTAAATAAATTCTTCACCTAATAGAGCTTAAACACTTTAAAAGCACTTCTTGGATTGTTGATGTTTTAATCAGATTTTCACCACTTTTTTTTTTTTTAAATGCCACTTGGTGTAGAGCCGGAAAATGTCTTGCATAGTGACTTTAATATTGCTGCAATTGAAAGGAAAGAGGCCTTTAATGAAGAAAATAAGATCAGCACTAATTCCTGCCACTCATAATAAAGACTGCACACACACACACACACACCTACACTTACACACACACACACACACACACACACACAAGTTTGTGTGTGAAGATGACTTGCTGGTAAAAAAAAAAAAAAAAAAAAAAAAAAGGAAAGCCCATTTTCTTTGAAAGTGATCAGTGCATCCCTGCAAATGAGCCACATCAGAACAGGGATCCATTCATGGTAAAGACAGTCACACTGATCCATTCTGTCCAGTCAGACACACACACACAGATAATTTCCCATATGATTTCAATGAGCTGTTTATTGTCTGAATGCAGCTGATGACGCATGTGATTGCCAGCGTCCAATCAAGCAGAGGCTTTCACATTTGCTTTGGTAAAAAATAAAAATAAATAAATAAAAAAAACACCTCAAAGAAAAAAAAAAAACATGACCTTGAAGAAGCTGTAATTACTGTAGTGCAGCACAGAGTGTTAGAGAAAATGTAAGAAGGCACAAGACACACACTCAACCTGAAAGAACAGGCCTGTTTCTCTACAGCACTACACACAAAAATCCCATATGGACCTCATCAACAATTCACGTTGTAACCATGAGAGTTACTTAACATACAGAAAGCAAAGCAGTGAGATTAAATAGTGCTAAAGCACCACATAGTGTCAAGTCCACTGGTGTGAATATGCAAATGCAACAAGAGTCACTTTGGCTGAGAAAAGCAAAGTACACAAAGCGGCATGAAGTTTACGGTGAGAGGTCACACGGCAGAAGATTTTTTCCTCAACACATCTATTGATCGAGTAATTCAAGAACAAATGCTGGTGTAAGCAGGAGTCAAGGAAAGTGCGTGTGTGTTTCTGTTTGTAAGAATTCACACCAAACCAATTCAAACCAAAGGTGAAATACACACTTAGAGTATGAGTGTCTGAACTAAACCCAGCAGCACAATTACAGTCAGACCTTTAAACTAACCAGCTAGCACTGCTGCCTCACTGTTCTACGGCTCCACTCAGACTAGTTTCAGGTTACAGCTCTATTTATCCAGAGTCATATATAATAGTAACTATTTATGTTAAAGTTTGTCATAACTGCTGTATGAAGTCTTTGCCAGGTCACACTGACCTTGGTCTTTGACCTTCAACCACCAAAATTTAATCAGTTTGTATCTCATGAGGTCATCAAGTCCTTGACCTTTGACCTCTCCCCCAAATGTAATCGATCAATCCCCGAGTCCAAATATATGTTTGAGCCAAATCTAAAGAAATTCCATGAAGGTGTTATTGAGATATCATCACCATGAGAGTGGGAAGGGACACTGTGATAACATGCCCGGCCTCTGGGTGTCGCCTGCGTGGAGGCGTGACAGTGACCCTGGGATGATCCAGCCCCGTACTTGAAAGGCCACTTTTGGTTAATTAGAGGTCACTGATAAAACAAATGACAGAGGTCAGAAAGCAGCGTGCATGCTGGCATAGAGGGGAGAAGATTCTGGGTCAGACAGCTGAGGAGGATTAATTTATAATGCGGTGTAACTGGATAACAGCACAGACTTCTGGGTAAAGACCTTAAAGAGAGTTAAGGAGTCGTGGGGGAGGAGGGTGGTGGTGGTGAAAAGCTGCTGGCTGCTGTGTGTTGAAAACACTGTATGATCACTGTGACTGTAGCACAGCGACACTGGCAGCTGGACCGCCAGGTAAACTTCCTGTGGTGTCACTGGATTCCCGCACACGCACTGTTTCAGTTTAGTATTCTACTTATGCCAAAGTCAAGGAGGTGAGGTCTCATTTTCATACAGTCACACCTCTGCCAATGTCAATCAAGCCCATGTGAACAGGAGCAGGGGGATTAAGAGTGAGAAGGGGCATGGGACAAGACTGAGCCTTTCCATGCTTAATGGTGTGATTAATAATAAATCCCCTGTCTAATTATGAAATGGTCAAAACTAATGAGATTTCTGCCACCCGCCTCCTAATGAGTGCATTACCAATTCCACTCACTCTGTGCCTCTGCCACACAAATGATAACATCTGCATGTGCCGTGCTCCCTGACGTTTCCACAACACATGAATATGAAACTTTGTGTTTTGCACACTCTGTTCCCACTAACAGGTGCTGCTGATAGAGGGAAGGTAATGAGACCGATCCTGTAAGTGTTTGTCTGAGCGCCTGTGCATGTCTTTTTTTTTTGTCTTTGACTCCCCTGCGCTGAAGCCCAATCCCAGTCATGTGCCTGTACACACTCACTCACCCCGCCTCTGTTTGCACATTGACATGCAGGGTTTGTCATATTTAGGGCCGTCCTGAGCTGAGCCATGCAGCTAGAGCAGAGCGGAGATGAACCGAAAATAATGGATGGAGCTCACTCTGGATGGACAGGTTTTAATGTCTTAAAAGGATGAGTCTGGCGATATCCTATTATTTTTCTGATTGTTAACAAATCCCATGAAAACCCCAAAACCAACAATGAAATCATCATAAAAATTGCCCATGCAATCTGTGCAGTCTGAAGCCTGGGAGAGCTCCTCTGTGCTGTAAAGCTCCTCTCTCATTCAGTGGCAAAAATCACATGAGTGAACCACACTGTTGCACTGGATGACATGTTGCTTTATTTCAATGAAGCTCGGCTGGGACTCAGTCCAACTCAGTGATACATCGCTGTCCAGGTAAATGATCACTGGCATGCCAAATGTGTATTAGATTGAGGGTGAAGAAGTCCCCAACCAGTGGAGTCATGGGTGATTCATGTGTAGTAGCATCCAGCTGCATTAAATGACCACATCTGACTTTTTGACCCTCATGTGGTATTCGGGGCTATATGACCTCAAGGCTACTAGGGAACTAGGGAGCGCTATAAAAATATGGTTTGCCTGAAAATGACACATTTCATATAGAACTTTTTCAGATGAAATTGACTACTTGCATTGCATTGTGGGTATTTTATCAATTTTTTGGTATTTGTGGGTCTATGACCTGACCACCATTAGGTGGCGCTGTAGGACACTGTCATGCTTTCTAGCGCAATCAACGCATCCAAATCCACACTCTAACTCCTCTACACACACTTAGACCAGCCCAACCCCCCACGGCCACCTCCACCTGCGCCACACACGCACTGGCGCTATAGGATAAATAGTGACAATATTGTCATTTTAGAAAACAATTAAAGAAGTGGCTGCAGTAACAAGGCAGGTACAGTAAATGTACCGTGGAGCTACATGGGGAAATGATGGCCAGGTGTGCAGGGAGGAGCAGCATCAGGTGAATATCTATGAGGAGTGACAAGATGTGGAAGTGCACAAGGTTGGGCGTGAGGCTGAACTGAAAGAGAATGAAAAAGGAAACGGGGTAGTTATTTTTCTCACACCATCTTCTCTTTCACCTGAAGGAATCAAAATTTAATTTGATTATCAGACAAAAAGAAAGAGAGAAAGAAAATCAAATCTCTCCTCAAGGTTGGTTTAGCCACTGCTCTGAAGCCTCTGATCATATCACATAATAGTCTCCAGCAGCTGGAGTTTTGGTTGCCATGGAATCCATGATGCTCAGATTTCTCATCCATGTTGAGATGTTGAGGCTGAAAACCATTTAAACCATAACTCTTTAGGCAAGATTATTTACTTTTGACACAGCAGATATATAGCAGTTGTACCACCAGTGAACAAACTGATCCTGTATTGCACAAAACTTAAGTTTACCTACATTAAAGGGGAACTATGCAAGTCCAGTCGCTTTTCCACTGTTTTGCCAATCCTCCTCCTGGCCATGTGCATTTGACGAGAAAGCAATCCATAGAGTTATGATGGAGATTGTGTAGTCCTATCTGTCATAAACATGAGATTACAGGTGAAGGGGCATGTTTATGTTGCGGTGCTGCCGAGACAAGAGCGGGGACACCGGGTCGGAGGCACAGATCTTGCAAGGTTGGTTTTCGCAGAGAGCCTCCATTCTCCCTGTGACAACTTACAAGTTATATTTAACCACCACAATCACTCCAAAGCTGTTTTAATTAAGTTAAGAATGAAGCATAGTTAAGCTAAAAATCCGGCAAAGTTCCTCTTTAACTGCATAAAGTTTGCAGTCAGACCAAGAAATACTAGCAACTCGGAAATGAACAATGAGTATTTTATGTCTTTATATAGATGTTTAATATTCTCTCATTAAGCCAACATGGACGAAAACCTCATAACTGCTCAAAAAAAAGGAAATATGACGATCATCTATAATTCCATTACAACTGGGCAAACTCCATCTACTGATGATTATCGACTGATACAATCAGAAGCTATTAAATGAACTCAACTCAAAGATCAAGACTGAACTTTACCTGCCTGCCAATTAAAAAGGAAATTTGTATCTATTTAAAGCACAGGCGTCTGCTGCTTTGCTTATTAGACATTTTCAGTTAATAAAGAGGAAAGTTAATATGTTAGTCACAAGATTCACCTGCCTCTCGACCCTCCCCTCACTTTAATCCAGGTCGCCCTCCACAGGCTCCAGTCTGACTTCACACAGAGCCAAGGCTCCACAGTGAGGACTGGTGGGTATGGGAGTCAGATTGGGAAAGAGCCTGAGTGTCAACACCAGAGCACAGGCGTGTGACATCATGTTTAGACAGCTGGAGTTCGACCAGCTGGAGTTAGTGCTCAGACCCTTCGGCTCACATGCTGCAGACGATCCAGTGACCTCGTACAACATGGTATGCACACGGACAAAAACATATAATGGATATAATGACCACCTGTCAGCACACTTTGATCTTTCATATGGACACAGAGTACAAGACGCATACGCCGATACTTGAGGGCTGCACTGTGTTTTAGTTATTAATTGTTGTTGACAGTCAACCTAACTAACATCATAAGTGAATTTGCCATGACAGGGGTTGAGTTTAGTTCTCGTCCTGCTGGCCTCCATGTTAATTTGAAGTTATGATGACATATTTTGGTGAAACTCGGTGCTTGGAAACTTCCACTGCATGAAAAAGATACAAATCCAGCCAGCTTTTGCAGCAGATCTGGACAAATGCATGATTTCATGAACATGTACCAGTGTGGAAAACACAAAAGTCTCATGAGACCACACCTAAAATTCTTTCATGGGCTTTTTCATGAATCATTAAATTCAAGCTTTTAAGTGACTGCAGGGCAGCCTCCCTCCCTCCCTCATAGCCTGGACACCATGTGTGGGTGACCTCATTTATTGGCTCTGTGCACTCGAACTTGCTTAAACTCATTATTTTTCACATTGGTCATATTTGTGATGGCATGTCAGGGCCAAACTTTAAAACTTGGAATCAAGAAAGTCACAAATTTATGAGAAAAAACTTACAGATGTGTGCATTTTTTTTTTCTATCAAGGAAGGAAACATGTTTACACTGAGCAAAACTGGACAGACGTCACTTGTTACCATTATGCCTGCAGTGGAAGATCTTGTCAAACTCTATTTTTCTGTTGGATTCAGCAATAAACTATTGTTATCTTAGCCAAGAATCACCTCACTGTGATGTGTGAAGATGCAGTTCATTTCTTGATGAAAAGAAGAAGCAAAGACACAAAGAAGAAGAAAAGCTTTTCAAGATTTTTTTTTTTTTTGTGCATTTCTGATGCTATTATCAACTATAAAACTGAAAATAAACTCAGAAAAGTAAATGTTTTTTTTAATATTTCAAACAAACACAGACTATAATATACTGCTTATTGATTAAAATGGGCATATTTGGATTGCCTGCCTATCCATGTATAACTATGTTACAATACTACAATATAAAAACTATATAGAGAGTCAGACATATACAGTTTTTTAGATTTAGATCATACTGTAGGTACTAAAAAAAAGTCTCTAGGATACAAGTGATAAAAAAAAATATATGAATAAATAAAAACAAACCAAGCAGTAAAATACACTAAATAAATACCACACTAAAGGCTACAGCTCTACAGCTAGCAACCAAACCTTGAGCAAAATTCATGCAGGCTATAATATGAATTGGAAATGTGGATACTTATCCACAACTTCAGTGCAGTTTCAAAAACAAAAGCAGCTTCAACTGTTTCATGTGCACTTTTGCCACAGGAAATACTCTCTTAAAACTCTGTCTGAAATACATGAAGCAGATTTATAAGTGGCCTGAGCAGCACAACTGAGCCATAAGAATACATTTTGAAGAGGCTTTAAAAGCGAGTTTTTCCTCTCCACTCTGCTCACTTGTGCTGAGAGCTGTTGGGTTTCTCTCTATAATTTTGTAAGATCTTGACCTTCCTCTGTTAAGTGCCTTGAGATGATGTACGTTATGATTTGGCACTACATAAATAAAACTCAACTGTATTGAATTTAGATTTTCATGGGGGTAAACAATTTATTGAATTACACAGACCCTCCTGTCCCAGCCATTTCAAAGGCAGGCTGAATGCCATTGTGCTGTTCCGTGAGTTATTTGCTGCTTCTCATTGGAAATAATGAGCGATTTACAAATTGATCCAGATAACAAGATGCTGCATTCTGTGGACAAAGGAGCCATTACTTTTAATAAGTCAAATTAAGAGATAACAGCAACTGAGTGATTTGGTTGAACTGGCTGAGACCAATGATGAAAAAAGCCCGGCAGTGCTTGTTACCTAACACATTATGTAAGAAGTGTGTGTGTGTGTGTGTGTGTGTGTGTACGTGTGATAGAAGGCAGACGATGGCAATCAGAGGAAGCAGTGGCAGTATAGCAGATGATTCACTGCTAAAGCTGATAATGCATTATGTCCATTAATACATTAGAGATATGACTTTATTTGTTCCTGGCGTGCAGTGAACTGCACTTTCTCTTTGCCCTGAACACAAATACTGCAACTACATCTTCATCTTCATCTTTAAAGCTACTGTGCAGATGCTTCAGTTTCACAGACTAAAGATGAAGTGTGTGGATGGAAATGTCAACAATTGAGATTTAGACTGTTTCTTTGCAGATTATTTTGAATGGGCAGAGAAACTGGAGATGTTGACTGATCACTTATCTCTTGGCCTAGATCCAGGCCTCTCAGACATCAATACGGTTTCTTTTCCTATTGAACTGAATGGGCGGTACTTTATGATCTGGGTTGCTGCTATATATAGGATATACATACATACATATATACATATGTATATATATATTGTATTCAAATGGCTTAAACATGAATCATGTCATCTAATGAAGACAATTAAACATCATATCTTCTTCAGTAAGATACACAGTGAATCATAACGTAGCAATTAAATTTGGTTTCATCTATAAATAATGAGTATAGAGGAGGACAGGAGCAAACCAGTGGACCAGAAGATGAAACAGGAAGCTGCAGAGAGCTGATGAGGGGAGTGAGTGAGAGGAAGAAGTTGTAGGAGAAAGAGAGAGGAGAGGCATGTGTGAAGAAGAACCAGGAGGAGTGGAGAGGAGAAGAGGACATAAGAGGAAGTGTGGATTTGAGAAGCAAAGAAAAGAGAAGTGGAGAGGTGAGAGAGAACGTGAGGAGGGCAAGAAGAGGAAATGAGATGTGGAAAAAGCAAGTGAAGAAGAAGAGGGACGAGAGATGAAAATGAGCTGACATATGGGAGGAGTGATGAAAAGAGGAGTAAAGGAGATCAGAGGTGGAGCACACATTCTGCATTTTCCTGTTTGAGGGGAGGATGTTTCCAGATCAGTTAGAGTCGCCCAGATTATTATGGTCTGGATTTAAGTGTAGATCTGTCATCCAAACATTTCCAGCATGGCCTCATATTCTATTTATGCTAAACTCGTTGTAGGGGTAAAGATGAGTAAGATAATATAATATTTAGACTTTCTATGTGGCAGGGATGAAAATCAGTCATTGTTTAAATACGTTGTGCTTTCATACTGATAGAGACCGTTCAAAAACATATTATTCACACTTTTTTTCTATGGCAACCATCATGTTTTACCCAAATGACGTACAAATGCCTTGAATAATAATGCGTGTAGCTGGTGTACCTGGGGAAATAAAAAAATCCCCAGGGGAGCATGTCCCCCAGATAGACTTAAGTTTGGGCCCCGAAAGTTAACAAGGTCCGACTCTGCCCTTGTGCTTTACAGAACCTCCTGCACACAGTCGTGTATGCGGGATGCATGAGGAGGTAAATTATATCCTGCTGCAGTAAAAGCAGGCCTGGGCAGGTCACATCTGAAGTGCTGTCTGCTGAGCAATAAACAGCAGAAAGCACATATGATGCAGTCACACTCACACACACAGCAGTGGCTTGCAGAGCAGTAGAGCGGCAGGCGGCATAGATGAAGCACAGAATTTTAAATATTTCCAGTCAGACCGTGCACAGTAGTGTGTGTGCGTGATTGGCAGAAATTTCCACAAAAGTAGATCAGCAAGTTGCATTCGGTATGTTGCTCATTAGTCTGTTTATCAAATTACTTTGTGGAGCTTATAATCACAGCTGATGTTCACAGTCACACGCTGATAAATTGGTAATTGCAGTGTTCTCCTTACAAAGAGATGATTTGGTTTGATGAAGCCAGAAAAGACAATTATTCTGATTCAACTACGAGTAACAAAAAAAGTCATTACTGTTGTCATATATGGGCACATTACTATAAGAGTTTTGAAAATGTGACCTCAGTTTTGACCAACGCTTGTTAGCAATTAAAAAAAAAAAAAAACTGTAATAAGTAATCCCACTGCAAAATGTCAGCGTGGCAACAGTCTGTGTCTTTACAAAAACTAAACAGTCTTATTCTGTTTGTGAGACATTTAAAACTTCTTACTTGGAGCTCAGCCTTCAATATGACCTCAGCTACACACCTGTTTTGTCAGCAGACACACTAATACAAAAATCTGTACTCAAACCCACCTCCGTGATTTTTTTCTGCTACATTTTGCCATGATAACACACACACAAACACAAACACACACAGACAGACTCACAAGCCGAAAACAATACCAGGCCTGCTGTCTCAGCTGCTGAATATATTAGGTGTAACCAGCCTACACGCCAGACACAAGGCTGCTACCAGAGGACTGGATGATGTTCACTGGATGATGTCCAGTGACAACATGTTTGAATGTTTATTGAATTAATCGTTGATGTCACAATCCACATATCAGCACATGCCAACAATGTGGCCATAGCTATGGTTATCTAATTACCTCTCTAGCTAAGAGGTCAAAGAGAAGATTGCTTCCACCCTTATGTCTGTACAGTAAATAAAACACCAGCAGTGAACACGAAGCCTGGAAAGAGCTCGGCTCCATCCAGACAGTCCAAGTTCCACCTGCCAGGATCTCTGAAGCTCACTAATTTACACATTATACCTCATTTGTTGTGTTAAATCAACAACCTACAATTTTACAAGGGGTTATATACAAAACTATTTAATCACCAGGACCGATTGCCAGATAATCAAAGACATTTTCTAGTCCTAGCCAGGAAACAATCCAATATATAACACATGTAAAATGGCAAATTGATTTTTTTTTACCTTTATATTTGTTAAGATGAAACAAACAATACACAACTTAGAAATGAGTGGAGCTGCAGTAGAGAGCTGGACTGTAGAGTCAACCAACCTTATCCTGCCTATACAGTCTTCATGTTGTGTTTAGGTAGCTGTCAGCTTGCAACACACACACACAAACACACACACTGGACACATTAAAAGCAAAGATGATACATGATGGGACACAAACTCCTCGTCTATACTGGGATGACAGCTGGACCTTCTCAACCCCCCCACCACCTGCACCTCTACATCCTCACTTTCCGCCCTGCTGCATAAAAAGGTGCATCCTGCACTGGCACTGACCGTTGGCATTGGACATGAATTGTGTGCTGTTGGATCATCCCAACACGGACATAATTCCCAGGGATACTGTGCTGATCTAACAAAGACAGCATATGGTTCGATTTGTGTTCTGCAGTTCAAAGTATATTGTTTGTCTTTTAATCCTCATTTTAACTGCCTCCACCAGCATCAACAACAATAACAACACCACCGGCCTCTTTATCCAGCTTTTCTGCCACAGACAAAAAAATTCATCCCCAGTGAGTGACGTTATTTAGTGAGAGTTGCACCAGAGCCTGATATTTTCACCTGAGTTATTCAATTTACAACAAAACAGAGTGCCATTTTTCAATATTGCTGCACAAATCAGACTATTTTTGTCTTTTAAAGATGAACCACGCAAGATTTGCACCTTAATCAAACAGCTTCAGAGTAATTGTGATGGTTAAATGAGTTTTTACAGGGACGATGGAGGCTCTCTGCCTTCCACCCAGCATCTCATGGCCAAAAACTGACCTTGCAAGATCAGCAACTCCGACCCGCTGTCCCAGATCTCATCTTTACAGCACTATGACACAAACACACCCACTAATCCATAATCTCTTGTTAATGTTACCTACTTAGGTAGACATCACTTCATGGATTGCCCTCTCTCTGGATTTGTTGAAAACAAATGCAGCGAAAGTGTGCACTCTAAAACTGTAGGGGTAGCTCCAACTTGCATAGTTGCATTTTTGGGATGTACACAGTCAAGTTTTTTCCAATGAATGAATATCCCTGTCCTATATAACAGCATATAGTAGCAATTTTGTGAGAAATGTAAAATGGCACTACAACTTTATTTATTAGCTTATTATCTTTCTAACTTATGTGTAAACAGGTCAATCATGTTTTATTGCTCACGAATTGCGATAATGGCATTTCTCCATGCGTGCAACAGTTTGCAATGAACAAATCAATACGTTGCTGATTTCTATCTCTTACACTGACAGAAGCCTTATTTAATTCTGCAGCTGTCGGCTTATGTCTTTTAAAATGCTGTGGACGTACGAAGCCCTGCTCATCAGAAAAATCACCCCTGATACTGCCAGTCACCTCCCTGATCTCTTTCACTTCATTCCTCTTCTTCTTGTGACATCTGTTCCCTGCCTTTTTTCGGGAGTTGGAAGTGAATGTCAACTTATTTCTACTCAGCTTTTAGTGTAACATACATCAAAGATGAAATAAGCTGCCATGTATTTTATGTCTGCACAGTAGCAATGCTACACGTGTGTGTGTGTGTGTGTGTGTGTGTGTGTGTGTGCGCGCGTGCTTGTGGAGTGAAAGATGAGACCGTTTCAGCACCACCACCTCCAGTCGATGCCGTGACTTGCAAACATAGCATTAGACAGGTGTTTGACTACTTTGGGAAAATCACACTGGGAGTTTTCAACCTGAATAAATGGGTAATAAGTGAAAATCTGAGGTGATTTCTAATCATAACGCTTGAATGATGTTGTCTCAGACCTGTGTCTAAGAAGGGCTGACTCATGCCACATCAGTTTTTCAGCTTCACAGAAGCCACTATATTAAGTCGTGTACCTGTGTGGCCTGAGAAAGCCCCTGTGCTCTTAAATCACCCTCAGAGCAGCCCTGATTAAAATGGTTTCACAGCTCTGGCTAAAAGTCTGGGAAGCATCGATCATATTAAAGCTGATGAAAACATGGTCCCTGCTTAAAATTTAGCCAAAGCTCTCATCACAGTCAAATTCAATGATGTTTATGTGCCATTTTCATGAGACGCATTTGGCATTGTCTGTCTAAAGTGTTGGTATTTTACCTTCATTCTCTGTAGTTAGGCACTCTTGCATATGCATAATGCATCAAGGTCTTAACAGGCTGTAAGGGTGTTTGGTTCAAATGTTGTTTGGGGAACCTTCAACAAGTGAACAGATGAGTCTAATTCCAATAATAATCTATTTGAAACCCTTCAAACTAGACAAAACCACACATACACCCCATTTAGACCTGGCATTAACATGCGTTTTGAGTAATTGGATTGCAATCAGATAGTGCTTGACCACATGAAAGTACAGGTGTAAACGCACTCAAGACACATTGGAGAACGGATTGTGATCTGATTGGCCAAACCATCTCTGAAGGTGGTCAGGGACGCATTGTGACCACATTGGACACAAGTGTAAATGGTACTGCATCCTGTATCCGCATACAACTACACGAGCGGAAGTATTTCTTCTATTTATTTTCTTTCTTCTTTTTTAATTTTCACGTGCAAATATGTGATTGGATCTCAATCGGATCTCAATGTGGACACTGGAGACGCATATTAGGTGTAAAGCTATCCGGTCAAATTGTATCCAGATACGATCTGGATACGAGACGCATGTTAATGCCAGGTGTAAACGGGGTGATACACACATGGAATACATATAACAGCTGGTGCATGTGTTTGAAGAATGTAATGTAATGCAACATATCTATTTGTTGCTTGAACAAAATTAGCTTTTGGCGCAGCAGAGAATTTAACTGTACTTCAGAAATCGATTGAAAAGTTTCTTTGAAAGTTTTGTCATCATCATCATTTGTCTGTCACGGAAACTTCATGATCATCAGAATGGGCAGAAATACAGGATGTGTGAAGGAAAGAGTAGGTGTTAATTAAGCTATTTGTTAGTTTTGCTATTGCTACATAGCCAGTGTTAGCATTAACAGCTGTTTACTTTCCATTCTAAAGGAAATGGACCTAAACTCATCATCAAACTCCTTCACTTGCCAAGACTGGTTTTCAAAGGTGGAAATATACACCAATGTTAATTGTCGGCATGTCATGTTTTTTTCTACTGAAATTAGCATGCTAATTAACCTCTTCAACTCCGCAGGGACGCCGGCGTCCCCGAGCCGCTCCTCTTCTGCAGTTTCAGAGCAGGAATCAGGGGGGCGGGGGCAGCTGGCCACAGCCGCTGGCCCGGACTCAGCAGAGACACTCAGCCACCCGTTCAAACACTGGGGCACACTGTACAGAGCAGGAATCAGGGGGGCGGGGGCAGCTGGCCACAGCCGCTGGCCCCCGGTGAGAATAGTAAGTGAGCCACGCTGACCGGGCCGGACTCAGCAGAGACACTCAGCCACCCGTTCAAACACTGGGGCACAGGGTACAGAGCAGGAATGAGGGGGGCGGGGGCAGCTGGCCACAGCCGCTGGCCCCCGGTGAGAATAGTAAGTGAGCCACGCTGACCGGGCCGGACTCAGCAGAGACACTCAGCCACCCGTTCAAACACTGGGGCACATTATACAGAGCAGGAATCAGGGGGGCGGGGGCAGCTGGCCACAGCCGCTGGCCCCCGGTGAGAATAGTAAGTGAGCCACGCTGACCGGGCCGGACTCAGCAGAGAGACTCAGCCACCCGTTCAAACACTGGGGCACACTGTACAGAGCAGGAATCAGGGGGGCGGGGGCAGCTGGCCACAGCCGCTGGCCCCGGACTCAGCAGAGACACTCAGCCACCCGTTCAAACACTGGGGCACACTGTACAGAGCAGGAATCAGGGGGGCGGGGGCAGCTGGCCACAGCCGCTGGCCCCTGGTGAGAATAGTAAGTGAGCCACGCTGACCGGGCCGGACTCAGCAGAGACACTCAGCCACCCGTTCAAACACTGGGGTACACTGTACAGAGGAGGAATCAGGGGGGCGGGGGCAGCTGGCCACAGCCGCTGGCCCCCGGTGAGAATAGTAAGTGAGCCACGCTGAATGGGCCGGACTCAGTGGAGACACTCAGCCACCCGTTCAAACACTGGGGCACACTGAACAGAGCAGGAATCAGGGGGGCGGGGGCAGCTGGCCACAGCCGCTGGCCCGGACTCAGCAGAGACACTCAGCCACCCGTTCAAACACTGGGGCACACTGTACAGAGCAGGAATCAGGGTGGCGGGGGCAGCTGGCCACAGCCGCTGGCCCCGGACTCAGCAGAGACACTCAGCCACCCATTCAAACACTGGGGCACACTGTACAGAGCAGGAATCAGGGGGGCGGGGGCAGCTGGCCACAGCCGCTGGCCCCGGACTCAGCAGAGACACTCAGCCACCCGTTCAAACACTGGGGCACACTGTACAGAGCAGGAATCAGGGGGGCGGGGGCAGCTGGCCACAGCCGCTGGCCCCCGGTGAGAATAGTAAGTGAGCCACGCTGACCGGGCCGGACTCAGCAGAGACACTCAGCCACCCGTTCAAACACTGGGGCACACTGTACAGAGCAGGAATAAGGAGGGTGGGGGCAGCTGGCCACAGCCGCTGGCCCCAGACTCAGCAGAGGCACTCAGCCACCCGTTCAAACACTGGGGCACACTGTACAGAGCAGGAATCAGGGGGGCGGGGGCAGCTGGCCACAGCCGCTGGCCCCGGTGAGAATAGTAAGTGAGCCACGCTGACCGGGCCGGACTCAGCAGAGACACTCAGCCACCCGTTCAAACACTGGGGCACACTGTACAGAGCAGGAATCAGGGGGGCGGGGGCAGCTGGCCACAGCTTCTGGCCCCGGACTCAGCAGAGACACTCAGCCACCCGTTCAAACACTGGGGTACACTGTACAGAGGAGGAATCAGGGGGGCGGGGGCAGCTGGCCACAGCCGCTGGCCCCCGGTGAGAATAGTAAGTGAGCCACGCTGACCGGGCCGGACTCAGCAGAGAGACTCAGCCACCCGTTCAAACACTGGGGCACACTGTACAGAGCAGGAATCAGGGGGGCGGGGGCAGCTGGCCACAGCCGCTGGCCCCGGACTCAGCAGAGACACTCAGCCACCCGTTCAAACACTGGGGCACACTGTACAGAGCAGGAATCAGGGGGGCGGGGGCAGCTGGCCACAGCCCCTGGCCCCGGACTCAGCAGAGACACTCAGCCACCCGTTCAAACACTGGGGCACCCTGTACAGAGCAGGAATCAGGGGGGCAAGGGCAGCTGGCCACAGCCGCTGGCCCCCGGTGAGAATAGTAAGTGAGCCACGCTGACCGGGCCGGACTCAGCAGAGACACTCAGCCACCCGTTCAAACACTGGGGCACACTGTACAGAGCAGGAATCAGGGGGGCGGGGGCAGCTGGCCCCAGCCGCTGGCCCCCGGTGAGAATAGTAAGTGAGCCACGCTGACCGGGCCGGACTCAGCAGAGACACTCAGCCACCCGTTCAAACACTGGGGCACACTGTACAGAGCAGGAATCAGGGGGGCGGGGGCAGCTGGCCACAGCCGCTGGCCCCCGGTGAGAATAGTAAGTGAGCCACACTGACCGGGCCGGACTCAGCAGAGAGACTCAGCCACCCGTTCAAACACTGGGGCACACTGTACAGAGCAGGAATCAGGGGGGCGGGGGCAGCTGGCCACAGACGCTGGCCCCGGACTCAGCAGAGACACTCAGCCACCCGTTCAAGCACTGGGGCACACTGTACAGAGCAGGAATCAGGGGGGCGGGGGCAGCTGGCCACAGCCCCTGGCCCCGGACTCAGCAGAGACACTCAGCCACCCGTTCAAACACTGGGGCACCCTGTACAGAGCAGGAATCAGGGGGCAAGGGCAGCTGGCCACAGCCGCTGGCCCCCGGTGAGAATAGTAAGTGAGCCACGCTGACCGGGCCGGACTCAGCAGAGACACTCAGCCACCCGTTCAAACACTGGGGCACAGGATACAGAGCAGGAATCAGGGGGGCGGGGGCAGCTGGCCCCAGCCGCTGGCCCCCGGTGAGAATAGTAAGTGAGCCACGCTGACCGGGCCGGACTCAGCAGAGACACTCAGCCACCCGTTCAAACACTGGGGTACACTGTACAGAGCAGGAATCAGGGGGGCGGGGGCAGCTGGCCCCAGCCACTGGCCCCGGTGAGAATAGTAAGTGAGCCACGCTGACCGGGCCGGACTCAGCAGAGACACTCAGCCACCCGTTCAAACACTGGGGCACAGGATACAGAGCAGGAATCAGGGGGGCGGGGGCAGCTGGCCCAGCCGCTGGCCCCCGGTGAGAATAGTAAGTGAGCCACGCTGACCGGGCCGGACTCAGCAGAGACACTCAGCCACCCGTTCAAACACTGGGGCACACTGTACAGAGCAGGAATCAGGGGGGCGGGGGCAGCTGGCCACAGCCGCTGGCCCCCGGTGAGAATAGGAAGTGAGCCACGCTGACCGGGCCGGACTCAGCAGAGACACTCAGCCACCCGTTCAAACACTGGGGCACATTGTACAGAGCAGGAATCAGGGGGGCGGGGGCAGCTGGCCACAGCCGCTGGCCCCCGGTGAGAATAGGAAGTGAGCCACGCTGACCGGGCCGGACTCAGCAGAGACACTCAGCCACCCGTTCAAACACTGGGGTACACTGTACAGAGGAGGAATCAGGGGGGCGGGGGCAGCTGGCCACAGCCGCTGGCCCCCGGTGAGAATAGTAAGTGAGCCACACTGACCGGGCCGGACTCAGCAGAGAGACTCAGCCACCCGTTCAAACACTGGGGCACACTGTACAGAGCAGGAATCAGGGGGGCGGGGGCAGCTGGCCACAGCCGCTGGCCCCGGACTCAGCAGAGACACTCAGCCACCCGTTCAAGCACTGGGGCACACTGTACAGAGCAGGAATCAGGGGGGCGGGGGCAGCTGGCCACAGCCCCTGGCCCCGGACTCAGCAGAGACACTCAGCCACCCGTTCAAACACTGGGGCACCCTGTACAGAGCAGGAATCAGGGGGGCAAGGGCAGCTGGCCACAGCCGCTGGCCCCCGGTGAGAATAGTAAGTGAGCCACGCTGACCGGGCCGGACTCAGCAGAGACACTCAGCCACCCGTTCAAACACTGGGGCACACTGTACAGAGCAGGAATCAGGGGGGCGGGGGCAGCTGGCCACAGCCGCTGGCCCCCGGTGAGAATAGTAAGTGAGCCACGCTGACCGGGCCGGACTCAGCAGAGACACTCAGCCACCCGTTCAAACACTGGGGCACACTGTACAGAGCAGGAATCAGGGGGGCGGGGGCAGCTGGCCCCAGCTGCTGGCCCCCGGTGAGAATAGTAAGTGAGCCACGCTGACCGGGCCGGACTCAGCAGAGACACTCAGCCACCCGTTCAAACACTGGGGCACAGGATACAGAGCAGGAATCAGGGGGGCGGGGGCAGCTGGCCCCAGCCGCTGGCCCCCGGTGAGAATAGTAAGTGAGCCACGCTGACCGGGCCGGACTCAGCAGAGACACTCAGCCACCCGTTCAAACACTGGGGCACAGGATACAGAGCAGGAATCAGGGGGGCGGGGGCAGCTGGCCCCAGCCGCTGGCCCCCGGTGAGAATAGTAAGTGAGCCACGCTGACCGGGCCGGACTCAGCAGAGACACTCAGCCACCCGTTCAAACACTGGGGCACACTGTACAGAGCAGGAATCAGGGGGGCGGGGGCAGCTGGCCACAGCCGCTGGCCCCCGGTGAGAATAGTAAGTGAGCCACGCTGACCGGGCCGGACTCAGCAGAGACACTCAGCCACCCGTTCAAACACTGGGGTACACTGTACAGAGGAGGAATCAGGGGGGCGGGGGCAGCTGGCCACAGCCGCTGGCCCCCGGTGAGAATAGTAAGTGAGCCACACTGACCGGGCCGGACTCAGCAGAGAGACTCAGCCACCCGTTCAAACACTGGGGCACACTGTACAGAGCAGGAATCAGGGGGGCGGGGGCAGCTGGCCACAGCCGCTGGCCCCGGACTCAGCAGAGACACTCAGCCACCCGTTCAAGCACTGGGGCACACTGTACAGAGCAGGAATCAGGGGGGCGGGGGCAACTGGCCACAGCCCCTGGCCCCGGACTCAGCAGAGACACTCAGCCACCCGTTCAAACACTGGGGCACCCTGTACAGAGCAGGAATCAGGGGGGCAAGGGCAGCTGGCCACAGCCGCTGGCCCCCGGTGAGAATAGTAAGTGAGCCACGCTGACCGGGCCGGACTCAGCAGAGACACTCAGCCACCCGTTCAAACACTGGGGCACACTGTACAGAGCAGGAATCAGGGGGGCGGGGGCAGCTGGCCACAGCCGCTGGCCCCCGGTGAGAATAGTAAGTGAGCCACGCTGACCGGGCCGGACTCAGCAGAGACACTCAGCCACCCGTTCAAACACTGGGGCACACTGTACAGAGCAGGAATCAGGGGGGCGGGGGCAGCTGGCCACAGCCGCTGGCCCCCGGTGAGAATAGTAAGTGAGCCACGCTGACCGGGCCGGACTCAGCAGAGACACTCAGCCACCCGTTCAAACACTGGGGCACAGGATACAGAGCAGGAATCAGGGGGGCGGGGGCAGCTGGCCCCAGCCGCTGGCCCCCGGTGAGAATAGTAAGTGAGCCACGCTGACCGGGCCGGACTCAGCAGAGACACTCAGCCACCCGTTCAAACACTGGGGCACACTGTACAGAGCAGGAATCAGGGGGGCGGGGGCAGCTGGCCACAGCCGCTGGCCCCGGTGAGAATAGTAAGTGAGCCACGCTGACCGGGCCGGACTCAGCAGAGAGACTCAGCCACCCGTTCAAACACTGGGGCACACTGTACAGAGCAGGAATCAGGGGGGCGGGGGCAGCTGGCCACAGCCGCTGGCCCCGGACTCAGCAGAGACACTCAGCCACCCGTTCAAACACTGGGGCACACTGTACAGAGCAGGAATCAGGGGGGCGGGGGCAGCTGGCCACAGCCCCTGGCCCCGGACTCAGCAGAGACACTCAGCCACCCGTTCAAACACTGGGGCACCCTGTACAGAGCAGGAATCAGGGGGGCAAGGGCAGCTGGCCACAGCCGCTGGCCCCCGGTGAGAATAGTAAGTGAGCCACGCTGACCGGGCCGGACTCAGCAGAGACACTCAGCCACCCGTTCAAACACTGGGGCACACTGTACAGAGCAGGAATCAGGGGGGCGGGGGCAGCTGGCCCCAGCCGCTGGCCCCCGGTGAGAATAGTAAGTGAGCCACGCTGACCGGGCCGGACTCAGCAGAGACACTCAGCCACCCGTTCAAACACTGGGGCACAGGATACAGAGCAGGAATCAGGGGGGCGGGGGCAGCTGGCCCCAGCCGCTGGCCCCCGGTGAGAATAGTAAGTGAGCCACGCTGACCGGGCCGGACTCAGCAGAGACACTCAGCCACCCGTTCAAACACTGGGGTACACTGTACAGAGGAGGAATCAGGGGGGCGGGGGCAGCTGGCCACAGCCGCTGGCCCCCGGTGAGAATAGTAAGTGAGCCACACTGACCGGGCCGGACTCAGCAGAGAGACTCAGCCACCCGTTCAAACACTGGGGCACACTGTACAGAGCAGGAATCAGGGGGGCGGGGGCAGCTGGCCACAGCCGCTGGCCCTGGACTCAGCAGAGACACTCAGCCACCCGTTCAAGCACTGGGGCACACTGTACAGAGCAGGAATCAGGGGGGCGGGGGCAGCTGGCCACAGCCCCTGGCCCCGGACTCAGCAGAGACACTCAGCCACCCGTTCAAACACTGGGGCACCCTGTACAGAGCAGGAATCAGGGGGGCAAGGGCAGCTGGCCACAGCCGCTGGCCCCCGGTGAGAATAGTAAGTGAGCCACGCTGACCGGGCCGGACTCAGCAGAGACACTCAGCCACCCATTCAAACACTGGGGCACACTGTACAGAGCAGGAATCAGGGGGGCGGGGGCAGCTGGCCACAGCCGCTGGCCCCCGGTGAGAATAGTAAGTGAGCCACGCTGACCGGGCCGGACTCAGCAGAGACACTCAGCCACCCGTTCAAACACTGGGGCACACTGTACAGAGCAGGAATCAGGGGGGCGGGGGCAGCTGGCCCCAGCTGCTGGCCCCCGGTGAGAATAGTAAGTGAGCCACGCTGACCGGGCCGGACTCAGCAGAGACACTCAGCCACCCGTTCAAACACTGGGGCACAGGATACAGAGCAGGAATCAGGGGGGCGGGGGCAGCTGGCCACAGCCGCTGGCCCCCGGTGAGAATAGTAAGTGAGCCACGCTGACCGGGCCGGACTCAGCAGAGACACTCAGCCACCCGTTCAAACACTGGGGCACACTGTACAGAGCAGGAATCAGGGGGGCGGGGGCAGCTGGCCACAGCCGCTGGCCCCGGACTCAGCAGAGACACTCAGCCACCCGTTCAAACACTGGGGCACACTGTACAGAGCAGTAATCAGGGGGGCGGGGGCAGCTGGCCACAGCCGCTGGCCCCGGACTCAGCAGAGACACTCAGCCACCCGTTCAAACACTGGGGCACCCTGTACAGAGCAGGAATCAGGGGGGCAAGGGCAGCTGGCCACAGCCGCTGGCCCCCGGTGAGAATAGTAAGTGAGCCACGCTGACCGGGCCGGACTCAGCAGAGACACTCAGCCACCCGTTCAAACACTGGGGCACACTGTACAGAGCAGGAATCAGGGGGGCGGGGGCAGCTGGCCACAGCCACTGGCCCCCGGTGAGAATAGTAAGTGAGCCACGCTGACCGGGCCGGACTCAGCAGAGAGACTCAGCCACCCGTTCAAACACTGGGGCACACTGTACAGAGCAGGAATCAGGGGGGCGGGGGCAGCTGGCCACAGCCGCTGGCCCCGGACTCAGCAGAGACACTCAGCCACCCGTTCAAACACTGGGGCACACTGTACAGAGCAGGAATCAGGGGGGCGGGGGCAATTGGCCACAGCCGCTGGCCCCCGGTGAGAATAGTAAGTGAGCCACGCTGACCGGGCCGGACTCAGCAGAGACACTCAGCCACCCGTTCAAACACTGGGGCACACTGTACAGAGCAGGAATCAGGGGAGCGGGGGAAGCTGGCCACAGCCGCTGGCCCCCGGTGAGAATAGTAAGTGAGCCACGCTGACCGGGCCGGACTCAGCAGAGACACTCATCCACCCGTTCAAACACTGGGGCACACTGTACAGAGCAGGAATCAGGGGGGCGGGGGAAGCTGGCCACAGCCGCCGGCCCCCGGTGAGAATAGTAAGTGAGCCACGCTGACCGGGCCGGACTCAGCAGAGACACTCAGCCACCCGTTCAAACACTGGGGCACACTGTACAGAGCAGGAATCAGGGGGGCGGGGGCAGCTGGCCACAGCCGATGACCCCCGGTGAGAATAGTAAGTGAGCAACGCTGACCGGGCCGGACTCAGCAGAGACACTCAGCCACCCGTTCAAACACTGGGGCACACTGTACAGAGCAGGAATCAGGGGGGCGGGGGCAGCTGGCCACAGCCGCTGGCCCCCGGTGAGAATAGTAAGTGAGCCACGCTGACCGGGCCGGACTCAGCAGAGACACTCAGCCACCCGTTCAAACACTGGGGCACAGGGTACAGAGCAGGAATCAGGGGGGCGGGGGCAGCTGGCCACAGCCGCTGGCCCCCGGTGAGAATAGTAAGTGAGCCACACTGACCGGGCCGGACTCAGCAGAGACTACAGCCAGGCTAACCCAGAACCTCGGACAGGGGGACCCTCAGCCGCGCATGGTCAGTCACACACACACACCCATATTAGTCAGCTGGGCAGCTGACCGCTGTGATAGCTACGGGGAGCCGGACCGGACCGCGGAGACTACAGCCAGGCTAACCCAGAACCTCGGACAGGGGGACCCTCAGCTGCGTATGCTCAGTCACACACACACCCATATTAGTCAACTGGGCAGCTGACCGCTGTGATAGCTACGGGGAGCCGGACTGGACCGCGGAGACTACAGCCAGGCTAACCCAGAACCTCGGACAGGGGGACCCTCAGCCGCGCATGCTCAGTCACACACACACCCATATTAGTCAGCTGGGCAGCTGACCGCTGTGATAGCTATGGGGAGCCGGACCGGACCGCGGAGACTACAGTCAGCTGGGCAGCTGACCGCTGTGATAGCTACGGGGAGCCGGACCGGACCGCGGAGACTACAGCCAGGCTAACCCAGAACCTCGGGCAGGGGCACCCTCAGCCGTGCATGCTCAGTCACACACACACCCATATTAGTCAGCTGGGCAGCTGACCGCTGTGATAGCTACGGGGAGTCGGACCGGACCGCGGAGACTACAGCCAGGCTAACCCAGAACCTCGGATACTTTGTGCTATCTTCTTCAAATTTGAACCAGGTGTTCACTGATAGTGTGCTTACAGGCCTATACTGTCATTTACCTATATGGATAAAGCCACACAGACCATTTTTTGTTTTTTTTAATTTTTTTTTTAGGTGGACAGAAAATCTGAATTTTTTGCTCACTTACTGGCCCACTGCTCTGTTCCAGTAATACCTAAAGTGTTTTTGACACTTTCACAAGAAACTCTATAGTGTCCCCTTTCTGGCAAGCCCTCATTCATGCATGTAGTCAAATTGGTTCAGAAACTACAGCCATTATAATATGAGGATGGAATTTTAAGCGTTTTTGCTTCAAAATAGGGTGGGAGTGGAAGAGGTTAACGGCTAGTCTCAGCCCCATTTGTCACTTTCCAATAGTGGATCATTATAGCATCCAATCCTGCCTGAAAACACTGCATTACTCAGAGGGTGTATTATGACTGGATGGAGCTCTTGTTATCACCTCCACCCACTCCTCGCAGAGAAAACTTACAAACAAACCCCTTAACAGACACGTTTCTGACCAACAGGGCTGAAGGGGGACATTCTGAGTCCTTTGGAGTTTTTTTTTTTTCTGTCTTTCTTTACTTTTTGAAGTATCACATCCAAGCTCTCTCTTCAGGACCTGGCAGCTTCGGCCACACAGGCAGCTCAACTGTCCAGCATGAGATCTGAATAGAAAGCGTTTTTAAGTTTCTGTGGTTAATTTACATATTTTTGTGTCGTACACCAGGTGTTTTGGGGCTGTCAGTATAATGGCTGTAGTTTTAACTGGAACTGAAAGGATTTGAAGAGGATTTTCATCTCACCTTGGTGGTTGGTCACATTAATTTTGGCTCTTTATTCATTCGACAAAAATGAAAGGGATTGCAGCCTAAAAGGATGTTGGATATTACCAGTATGCATAAATATGATAAAGTACAAACATTGGATCTTTGGAGTCATGCAGTGTAAGAGCAGCTGATGGTGGTGGTGTGGTGGTGGTGGTGGTGTGGGGGGGGGCTTCTACAAAAAATCTTGCCTCCCTCAGTGTCCACTAAAGACAAGGTCTCCCCATTAGTCCCTCAATGTAAAGTCACACGTGACATTTCAGCACAGCCCAACAGCAATCAGCACATGTCAAAAAGTAGATATTATTGTATTTACAGGTGTCACAGCATGGGAAACTATAACCTGCTTTGATCTGTTGAGATAAAAGCTCTTCAAAGACCTCTGAGTCCAGCACACCAGGGCATCTGTTCTGGGTTTAACTTTGGCCCACAGTACGCACACGCATGCCCATGCATACACACACACACACACAATCACATGGACACACATTGAAACGCAAGGGCATCCTGTCAGAAGTAGATCCATACCAAGTCCTGTGCCAGAGCCCTGGAGCCATGAAATGTCTTGTGCCTAGAATTTGTTTGAATATATTAGCCAGTTTATTTGGCTCAAGTGAATGTGAAACATATCTCTGAAATGAGTGCAAACTGTTCACACGTGATAAACTGCTCTGTTTTATCTAAAGCAGAATAAAGCCATTGACAGTATGCTTTACTTCTGCAGAGAGATGAGCACGGTGTGTTGTTGTGCTGTCGGTGAATGAACTTAAACTACGTTCGTATTGGTATTATTTTCATCATGCCACAATACTTCCTTGAATTATATATACAAATGTATGCACTGTGGGATGAATGTCCACTAGAAATAACCAAAACCTTATGACACATTTGACCTGTGAACTTCATCCATAATGACCTCACTCTGCAATGCACCCTGAGATCGTCACAAAAAATAAGGGATGCAAAACACTCACTGTCAGCATCGGCCGAACATGGCCATGCACACGTGACAAGTATTGACATGCTTACCTTACAGTTTCATACCCTTGCAGCTTGCCCTTGTATAGATTGTTGAGGTTTAAAAAAAAAAAGACTAGCATGCTCTTGTTGCATTTGCAGTGTCCCCTGCAGTGACATTGGTCTGCTGACTCATAACATCTATGACTTTGGGAAGGATAAGTGGTTGTTACAACTGTCATAGTGTGAAGTGCAACATGGACCGGAGGGGATGAGAATTCAGAGTCTACATTACATAGGAAACACACACACACACCACTGCATGGAATGGAAAGGATGAGCGAATAGCTGCAATACAATCATGAGTTGCCCTTGACTTTCAAAAGGTACGACATGGCAGACACTGCGGCTGTCAATATGCCTCAGCCAAGTGAACAACTGTAAAGCCAGGTCCATTGTTTAGGCCTTAGATCATCACCAAAATCTGTGTATTCCAGTATGAAGTCAGGTTTCAAACTTGACAGCTAAAAACCCTAACTTTGAATTGCATCCTCTGTACTGAGCTCAGGGCTTTGATGAAATTTGCACCATCATATGGAAGCTGCTGTCGGCAGGCACTAGAAGAAGATGGTACCATTTGTATCTCGCTCACAATCACAGGTGAGAGTGCCCTTGAAAGAGCCACTACTTACAGCGCTAGTGCTGATGAAAAGATTGTTTGACTCCAGTGCACTTGTCCTTCCATGATATGGGCAGGTACAAGTGCTAGAGCCATTTAAAGAATGTGGGCTACACAGAACAAAGCTGTGAAGCAGAACGGGTTTATTTCATTTTGATTTTTGTACTGAATTTGGTTGAACACGGCTCAGCTTTCACCTTGTGTGCCACTGCTGAATGCCATATTAAGGCCTGTATTTCCTAGTGTGTACATTTATATGTGACTGAATTTAAAGCAAGATGCAATTATGAGATAGTTTATATGCTCTTTGGTAGGCAATTCAATGTTAAAGTATTGTTGTTTGGAAGTTCATAGTAAATCTTCATCTGTACGTCTCATCTCTTTAGTTTAACTTAACATTGACATTGCAGTGAGACAGTTTGATGGTGCTTTCACTGACATCCCTCTCTCTGTACAGCACGTATCTAACTGCTAATATGGAGGCTAGAGGACTGTGCTGTGTAGGTGTGAGCTTTCCTCTGTCAACACAGAATCGTAATAATTGGCAACCATCAGTACAGACGTGCTTCCAAGTCAAACAGCGCATACTATAGCGTGCATCTATTTACAGCTCCTTGAATTTGTTTAGAAGTTTGCAGAGTTGCATTGTTAAGACATCTTGTTTTCCCACAACACACAGAGGAAACACAAGTTCTAATGAAACAGTGTGCAAGATTTTGGATTAACACTGACAGATCCTCTGTGAGCGCCAGAGCCAGTTTAGTATCCACCTAACAGCTGAGTTTGCTTTAGGGCAGACTGCCTAAGAAAACCTATCATTGTAGAGCGCTCATTATAGATATTCATGTTTTTTCTCCACATGAAGGGGCCCAGCAGTAATGGCCCTTTGTATGGTTAGCACATTAGTCTAATGACTGAGTAGTGCACTTTAAGTTAACTTCGCTTCAAATGTTGTAAGCCTGCATTTTTATAGAGACGCGGGTCTTTGTTTAGCAAAGGCAATCAGCACCAATCAGCGCCTAAAAGGTCCTGGATCAATCGGCTGAGCCCCGGGACGCCACCACACCCCATTATTTCAGCCACAATGGTGTTTGAATTTTGGCAGCACACATCACTGGGCTTTATGCTACATAATGGCACAGCAAGTGAAGCCCTCATCAGGGGCTGATCACTGATAGCTGGTGTTTGGCCACCATCCTGTTTCAGCAGGAACTCATGTTTGTGAGCCTGACTGAGGCTGTGGGAGGAAGGAGTAAAATCTCTAGATGGGGTGATCTGCAATGGGATATCCTGCATTTGGTTTAAACTAGTTGACTTTTTGGTAAGTTTATTTATTTAGTTATTTACAGTTCATCTTTGTCTCTTCTGGTGTTCAGAGTTAGGGCCCTGAATGTGAGTAGGCCCATTTTTCAAACACTTTTAAGTTCTTCCCTGAAATACTTTGCCTTGTTTAATCTAGACTGACTAGTGTCTGAATATAAGGAAGTTGTTAAGCAGTGGTTGTATTATAATTAAGAACTGAGTGACAGTACAGATGTGTGTAATACTGGCTTCCAGACAGGGTTTTGTATTATGGATTGTTTGCAGTCTTAATGGTACTATAGCCTGCCAAGTTTTGTGTTTTGTTAACTAAAAGTAACCCACAGAGGTTCCTGATTGCTCGCTGACGTGTTTAACAACCGACAATTAAACACTGAATATATGAGATGGAATATATTTTGCTGAAACACCAGACAGACTCATCTCTTTCAGGTGCTGTAGATGATGAGCACCTTAAAACATGTAAACAAAAATCATCATGGCTGCAGGTGTGAGCTACAGGTGTGAGCATGTGACAAGGACTGTGAGGACTGTTCTCTCTCCCAACTAGTCTGAAATTATATCTTTTCCTTCCACATATAGATGAAATGGTAGAGGCAGTAAAATGAAGGTTGTTGTACATTTGAGCTCTGCTTCTTCTTCTTCTTTTTTTTTTTTTTTTTTTCATGATCAGCCCATGCCTGTCAGTCCCTGGGCACACAGATTGATCCATCCATCCCCTTTCTCTTACTTGTCCAGGTCTAGGTCCTTGTGGTACCCGTCTAAGCAAAGTAGCCCATATGCCCTTTTTCCTGACTCCACTCCCCAGCACCTCATGAGGGACCCAAAGTTCCCAGACCAGATGGAATATATAATCCCTCCATCGTGTTCCGGCTCTGACCCGGTTTTTTCTCCCAGTTCGACGTGCTTGGAATACCCTGACAGGGACACATCAAGGGGCCGGCCCTAATCAGACACCTGGACCACCAACTTTCTTTCAATGCAAAGGAGCTGCAGTTCTGCTCTGAGCTGCTTCCTGAGTTCAAAACTTTTTTTTTTGCTGTATCCCAACCATTGAACTCAGAAACTCATTTCATTTGCTTGTATGGATATAAAATTTCATGCACATCAGAGCTCATGACCATAGGTGAGGGCTGGAACATTGACTGGGGATTTATTCACTTGTCGATTGTCGGTTTAATTAGAGATTAGGCTTGTATTCAGTGGGTTTTCAAAGCCTCAGAGTATTTGCCTTTGTTTGAACATGTCCCTCTGACTGCAAATGTGTCACATTCAATAGGCACAACATTGGGGATGTCCCCACCTCTGTATAGAAAAGAATCGAACCCTGCCACTTAACAGAGTCACTTTAATCAAGGCAATAAGTTACAGCACACATAGCCTCCGAGCAGATGCAAAGAAACTCTCCATGATGTTTGATGTTAGTTTGCTGCCTGGAGATATGCCACAGAAAGTCTGCCGCTGCTTTGGATTGACTTCACTTCGTGACAGCTCCAGCCAATGGAAAACAAAAGTCCAACCGGCCAGTGGGAAATGAGCCAAACTGTTTGAACCAACAGTGCTTAATCCTCCAAATCACAATTACACACTGTTGGCAACTTGGTGGATCTGTTGTTGGATTGAACAATTTTTCAAACCTCACTGGCGAGAAAAAAAATTAATAAATAAACTGTTGACATTTTGGACTTTGGACAACAACATCTTGTCCACGCACATTTCCTCTTATGTCTGCAAGTCAATGATAAATGATGATACAACATGATCTAGTGAGAGCAAGGGCCAGAATATATGGAGATATGCATACAGATTCCCTCATGATGAGGCCTTTTTAAACCAGCAAAAGCAATTTTTTTTTAAAAAGAATAGTATAACTAAGGATATCAGAGGAAATGTGGCCAGATATGTACAGGTCCAACTTTCAGCAACACTCCTTGACAATTATGTTGCGGACTGACATTGATTTACCTCAGGAAAGGCCACAAAACCCGTCAACAAGAAACGCTTCAAGTACCAGAGGATATACTACCAGCAGCATGCACAAGCTCTACATACTGCAGATTGATGGCACAACCCACTGTTCATACACGGAGCTCGAGCACTGCTGCAGAGGTGACAGGAAGACATTCATTTTAAGCTGAACTGCTGTTGCTGTTGCTGCTGCACTCTCCACGACTTACGACTCTAAGCAGTGTAACATGGGGAAGCTGATAAAGGTTGATCTGTCCTTTCACATGCTAGACAGACACCAACTGCGAGAGAGCCTGGTGCACTCCGAAAAGTATAAAGCACTTTGTAACAGTATTGTAAACAGCACAGTTGTCAAAAGTCTACCATTCTCTATCATGTAATCAGATAAATGTAATGACACAATTACGGGGAGCTGAGTGAGAAAAACAGTCGAGTCATTTAGTGAGCTAACATGTGAGTTTTCTCCTGTTTCTTGTGACATTCAGGTGGCATCATTCTGCTTTTTTTTTTTTTTTTTTAACCACGTTTTTGTGTCCCATTTAGCTGCAGCAGTGTTTCCTTGTATTGCATGCACATTGCAGCAGTGATGTACTTCTAAAGGCACTGTGTATTGTGTCAAATAGTCTTTTCTTCAGAGGGCATGGTGTAGCTAGTTGAGGTCTCGACCATCTCCTCTGTCCTCAGACTTGACTTGACAGCACTGAATAAGGTTTTTTTTATAGACTGAAAGCCCAATTGTTTAATTAGCATTTGCTAAGTTCACACAGGATCTTATTAATTCTTACTAATTACTATTTTTGTTTTTCTCATAATATTAATTAGGGGCATTACCCCACTTCCTCTAAGGATGTCTGCTCTGCAATTACACACCAGTTCTGTGCCTTGAATACAAGATGATGATGATGATGCTGATGATGATGATGATGAGTTAATACTCATATACATTCTCAAATTGGCTGACATGCAAACTGGAGCAGCCTGTAATTACACTTATAAGATGTTTTCTCATTTAATTCCAGATTCTCTCCATTCTGTTCAACAAGGCATCTCAATAAAAGCTGATGAACAGAAAATAACTTCGTTCATGGAGGAGTGTTACTTAGATAGTCACAGCGGAACAGTTTGATTTGTTGTGTTTTTCTGCTCAGATTAAAATGGAAGCAAATGCGATTTTGGTATCAGCACGTTGTGATGTGGATCAACAGTTTGCCTCTATGTAATGTGGTATAACATCTGGCAGGCATCAGTAGTGGCTGATTGCTGCATAAATCATCACGTCAGGTGCAAAAATACTGTTTAACTCAGGGGGTGAAACTTACATCTGATGTATGGAACATGTCATGAATATTCCCCGGCTGTTTTCTGCTGCCACATGCAGCTTCTCCAGGTCTGTCACCTTCCTCTCTCTCTCTGTAATGACTGATATGTATGGGTGGCATATGTGTCCTTTTCCTGCAGCTACACATTGCTTAACTGGGAAAAAAAATTCCATTTTCCTTTCAGTAATTCTTCAATTAAACTGCAGTAACTTGCAGTATATCAATTGCATCCACAGTAGCAGGTCTAATTGAAGTCACTCTAGTTTTTAATTAAAAAAAAACTGCCTGAAACTATTACCTGATACCTGTGCGTAGTCATTTGCCCCCTCGGCATTACAATTATGGCTGCCTAATGGAAACTATATTTAATAATATACACAAGTAACCTTATAGATTACATTTTGTGCCTTTTTTTAATAACATGCATCACTCCAGCAAGGAGCGAAGGGAGCATGGCAGAAATAAATTTTGAAACTAAAATTTACAGCAGCTAATGATCAGTTGTAATAGCATATCTTACTGGAACTAGGGAACTCAGGGAGAGCTGACCTCCACCAAAGCCAATGTCAAACAATATACATCAGACTTCATGGGAAAAAAATTCAAATTCATGGAAAATTATCCAGATTTATGAATTTTCCCCTTGGCTTATTCCCAATCCCTGCACCGCATTGAGTGGGAATCGATTCATCACTTTATGCGTAATCCTACTGACAAACAAGCAAACACACAAAGGGTAAAAACATATTTTGATGGATGTAACCGCTATGGCACTCAGTCAAGCACATGCCTCTACCCAGGCCAAACATATAGACAGTCTGAAATCTGAAAGGCTCCTATACTGTGGTTAACAATGATATGTTTATTATAATCACACATTAACTCTATGACACAATTCCCCTATTGTACCATGGTCTCGGTGAATACTCAATTCTGATTGGCTGCAGGGTGTCCATAAAAAAGTGACTATGGACACCCACAAAGACGTTCTGGTCAAATTGGTTGAAGACAGTTCTAAATATTATTGCGCTGGCTCAACCGCTAGTTGGTAACCATGGCAACAGAGACTCTGAGTGTAACAAGTTTTCTTCAGCGCATCATCACACACAAGCAGTAAGAAGTGCCCTGGCCGGAGCGCTGAATAGCTCAGTGTGTTGAGCACGTGTCCCACATGCAGCGGCTACAGTCCTTGCTGCAGCTGGCCCCAGTTCGAATCCCACATCTGGTGGCCCTTTGCTGCATGTCATTCTCTCGCTCTGCCTCCCCATTTCCTGTCAATTAAAAGGCAAAAAGCCCCCAAAAATATACTTAAAAAAAAAAGGAAGAAGTGCACCGGCCTTCTGAAATAATACTTTGTGTCACATAATGATCAGCCGTCATCTCACTTACTTCACTGATCAATTATTAATTAATTATCACGCGTTGGACAGTTCACGCCTCCGCATCATCCATTAATTCCTGATAACTGGACACCTCGTTGGGCATCATCCCTGACATATTATAGGATCAGAGTCTGGAATTCATAGTGCAGTAGTATATGCTCAGTAAGTAGTTATACTTCACCCTGACCCTGACTCAATGATCCTTTCAACAAGTTCAGTGCAAATCATTTGGCATAATGACCCTACTGACACATCTTCAGACACGGATGTGACAAATAACAAACAATTACTTGCCAACAAAAACTTTCAAGTCAGCTCATTACATGGTTTGAGGTTTGTGAAATTATTCCACAGTTTGCCGAATAACAGCTTCCTGCACCGCTGGACTGTGGCCCTGGTCTTATTTTCAGCCAAAACCCCAAACATAATATAAGAGCAGGAATAACAACAGCAACAGCAACAACAACAACAAAGTCTAGCAGCCATTTATATAAAATTCCCGGGTTATGAATAATATTTGAAATTCTGCTTGGGTCAGTCGGCAGTGTGGCCGTGTTGTTTTGCTGACACAGGTCCTCATTAGAACCAGTTGCTGATTAAAAACAAGCCCATCTCGTCACCCTCCTTCCTATCCCCCCACCCCCCCACCCCTCATCTTCTCTTCCTCATGCTGTCCTTTCCCTGTGCTGCTGGTTCAACATCAAAGGGACAAATTTGCATAGAGTGAGGAGGGAGTACTGTGAGCCAACCTTGTTTAGCTAGTCAGTGTTCTGGTAGTGCTTAATGGCTGCTGACAGATGAAAGTAAAACTGTTCCACCAGCCAAACCACATAAGCACAGCCTCTTCCTTTCAAACTGGCATGATAAAAGATCGTTCTCTCAGTGAGAGTGGACGTCTTCACATCTATCTACAAGAATGCACAGAATAATTAGGGATTGAATACGAACAATAACACAAACACTCCGGCCGCCATCTATGACCTGTGATGGGCTCCTTTGTTGTATAATTTACTTGTACAGTATGTCATCACTGATTTCACCATCTTGCTCCGGCCATTATGTGCAATTTACCACTTAGATCAAGAGTCAGGTGACTAAGCACAGATTGTTATAATGATAATAAATGATTATTAGTTGACATCATTACTACCTGACCACAATGTCATATGTCATAACTCATAGTGACTGTGTTGATTCTGAGTGTGTGTTTTGTGTGTGTGTGTGCATGTGCTCATGCCTACATGTCATGTATCCGAGCAGGTGTTTACAAGGTTGTTGTATGCATGCTTGCTATGCATCACTGATTTACATCACCTGTAACAAGATTATGGGTTCCATTTCCATGGTAGCACCAGGAGTGGCAGAGAGAGTGCCACATAAATTACTATTTTCTTGACCTTGAAATGTTCACCCAGCAACCCCCCCCCCCCCCCCCATGTGTAAAGTGCCTGTGTTGCTAAACCTAAGTTTAGAGGAAGATGTGCAGACAGACAGGTGTTTATATCAAAAGAATTTACAAAGAATTTACAAATTTAAACAAGTCTTTTGCATATATATATATATATATATATATATATATGTGTGTGTGTGTGTGTGTGTGTGTGCTTTAAGTGACTGGATCTCAAATGTGTTCTAAATGCCTCTCAGGTGCATTCACACCTGAACTTACAAGTGCCCACTTTTCTTTTCATGCCAGGTATGAACGGATTGTAAATGGTCAATAGACTGCATTTATATAGCACTTCGCTTGTCATATCAACCACTCAAAGTGCTTTACACTCCTAGTCACATTCATCCATACGCACAAACATTCACACACATACGTATGTAGCGCTTTTCTAACATACATACAAATTCACACACATGATACATGAGAGTCAATTTGGGGTGTGTTCATTATCCAAATTTGAAACTCTGGGGTAAATCGTAAATGCAGAGAGGAAAGGTCAGATATGGTGACAGGCTGGTTGAACTCATTGTTCTTATATATCTGAAACATTGCACTTTATAAACAGAAAGTCATGATTTAAATGTTTCATTTTCTCTTATGGGCTCTATGTGCTGGAGTGAGCAACTCTCACCTTGTGCTAACAGAAAAAAAAACACAATATACTGAGTAGTGCCAGTAAATGATATACATGGTCATGAAAGACACTCTGCAATGGGTGACCCATGAAAGTAACAATGTGCAGTATATAAGCCCTATAAATGACACTGTGTCCCTTTATTCACACAGGTCTGATGATACAGACACTGACTTGATTCAGAGCCTACAATGAACCAAGCAGGTAGAGCAGCCTTACTCTTTTTTTAGTGAACCCCCCCCCTAAGGGTTCTGGCTGCGCTAAACCGTTTTACCGTCTTTTCTCTGTGACCTCCATCTATATCCAACCCACCCCATTAGTGAATCATATCACCTCACAGTGTTATTGTCAGGCCACAGTGACCACCAGTGAAAGGATGAAGACCAGAATTACACTGGCCATACATGGTTCAGTATATTAAGGCCATTGCAGTGTCATTACTGTCCTGAGACAGTTAACGGGAATTGTATTGTTTCTGTCCTGGGAGATTACAGGCAGTGATAATCTCGACCTCCTGCAGGACACCTCACGGGAACTGCCCTTTAATAGCCAGGGTGAAACACTGATGGAATTGGTGTTAAAGGCTTTTGAGTGTGTGAGAGTGAGTGTGTGTGTGAGTGTGAGTGTGAGAGAGGGGGAGAGAGAGAGAGAGAGAGAGAGCACCTCAACAGATGACCTCCCCTGCTGCATCCTTGTTTCTGCTCGCAGCTGAGACCAACTTGGAATTTCCATTCTGATGGATACATCTAATATAATCAGAGACAAGAGAGAAAACCAATGAATGTAAATGCAGTCCTCAGATTCACTCCCAATTTTCTGGGATAAGACTCTATTATTGATTTTCTTATGTTGTTACACTTTTGAGAAAAACTTCACCAAATTAATGTTTGCTAAACTCCAGCCTCCTCCATCTGCTCTTGTTCAAGCAGCCATCTCGAAAAAAGTGTTGCTGAGGCCGGTGGAAGAGTCATACTTCATTTATGGGTGCCTTTTCTTTCACCCTCAGTGTGTCTTTATCTGCTAATCCAAGCTGTAAACATCAGCATGATTGTCTAATTAACTCTAGTCAAACACTATTGGAAATAGTATTGTTCCTCAAATACAGAGAGCTGCCCTCATCCTCCTTACATGTCAAGCATAGTACAGGTTTTACACAACTGGTGGAAGCTTGTTGTCTGCAGCAGATGTAGCCTCAGGCTTTTAGCTCAGTATAATGTTGCCATTAATCTTTTTAGCCGATTCAGATTTTACAACAAATCATCCAGAAGGATCAATATTATTGTCACAGTCATCTGTTATCACTGTAACCTGAATTAAGCCGCACAAGAACAGAAAGCTGGACAACTTGGTTTTCATTCTGTCTTCTCTATCTTGATAGAAACAAAGCTCTCAACACAGCTGAACCCGATCCCATAATAATTACAGATTTCAATGGACCAGAGCTCCCTGGTGCTGTCGTAATCCCAGCTCTGTAGGAGGCCTGGAGTTGCAGCATCTCGTGGGGGTTGGGGGGCTACATGCAGTTTCCAGGGGCACCTGAGACACACTGTGAATAATCTGCAGACTTCAGCATGAGACAACACTAATGATATTCTGCCCTTCAGTGATGTGTGGACCTGTGATATTTATAGTCATACTGAAGCCATCACTCCGTACAATTTCATATGGTAATGTATTGATTAAATAAGTAGTTCATGAATGTGGCCTTTCCTCCTGCTCCTGGTGAGGGAAATTCCTTTTAAAATGACCTGTGAATTAAGTCTATGAAAAATAAATAAATAAAATAAGTTATTTTGAACTAAAGAGCTTCACACACACACACACACACACACACACACAAACACATGCCACCACCTGTGTTTCTGTCAAGGTGATGGTCACACCTACTGCAATTCCAGTAAATGGCTTTTTACAATGCTAAAGAATTATGATCATCATCATCTCACACTAAGAGACTGATGGGGGAAAAAAAAGGACCACAGGAAAAAGGGCAGTCAGGCATTTAATCACAAACACATGACACCAAACTCAGACTCTTGCAAAGAGCGGTGTATTTAAGAAAACTATTGTTATTATGCCAACAAATGGTCTTTCTCAGAATTCCCCTTAATCCCTTCTGAGAAATTAAGTGCGAATCAAATCACTTTGATTTCAGTTTGCTCTGTTGATTTCACTTTTCTGTGTTTGCAATTCTTTGTTGTCTTGGTTTTTTCCACCTCCGTGACTGTGCTGCATCGTCTTAATGAAGACGTGGATTTGTCCTCCCTCTTGTTGCATTTCATTTTAATACTTTTACATAATGGCAGTATGACATGAATGGGTGGCTGTGTTATCTGTGCTTTCATTATATTTCCAAGGGTAACTTCCATTTTTAATTTCTATTTACTGAATATAGTGTTGGTGTGCAACCAACCATGGTTCACAGTCATTGTAACACAGAGCGACAATTGCAGTGAGAGAAAGATTTGCATTGGAGATGATTTTCTTAGATGTGTGACATCACATCATCATCATCATCATCATTATTACAAGAACGTCAGTAAATTTGTATGGAAAAAAATTGACTGCTAACGTGTAGCTACATTCATGGCTGGAGCTCAACAGTCCAGCTTTCACTACTACACTGACTGACTGACTGACTGATCAAGTTATACTATTGATTGGATGTTTGAGTTTAAGTCAATTAGTCAAAGTTTAGACATTAGTCAAGTGATTCACTGTAAACTAAGCTGTGTTGACAATGGCAGATGCTAATGCAAGACCCCTTCCATAAACCTTTACTCCTGTCCATAGAAGACAATGGTCAGGATTACTCCAAAAGCATGAAGTCCTTTCTCTCTATGCTGATCTCAAGGCGTTTGACATGAACAAGTTCCTCCTCTGAATGCTCATTTTAGATAAAGCCAAATCACAGTGGATCTGTTCTCTGTAACTTATGTGGTTTCTGATTGTGTCATGACAGCAGCTTTGAAATGTCTTGGACGTGACTGCTGGTTAGCACATTGTCTTAATTAGCTGAGTTTCAGTGATTATTTCAAACTCATACTGTTATCTGACAACAGAAACAGAAAAAAACATGTAAATGAAACAGCTGCATTAATCTGCATTTCAGCTGAATTGAATAACACTGAGACACAAACAGATACAGAGCGGAGACATGTGGCAGATTGCAAACAACCACTGACATGTTCTAGCCATACTGGGTTTTCACTTATTAAGACGTGTTGCATGATACTCACTGCATAGCCTACAGTGCCTGCCTATATCTCATAACAATAAATTCAGCCTAATGAAGACATTGTGTATCTCTGAACAAAAATATACAATAAAAGCAATCTATGTCTGCTTGCTTTATGCAGGTCCACCGTTGCAGTCTGTGCGACTGTATATAAATCCACTGGCTCTCATGGTACAGTGCATAACACAGTGCTCATTAAACAAATAGAAGTATTAATTATTATTTGGTAAAATTGAGATTAACATTATGTTTATATTTCAATTATGAATCAGAGCAGCAGTGTGATGAGGATTGCAGGGAATCAGAATAGAGTGACACATTGCTAGTTTTCACTTTCAGGCACAAGCAGGTTGAAGTTTTTTTTATCGTTGGGCACAACACATCCATCATCGGCTCTGAGACAGTGGTGGTTATTTAAGTAAACTATTTAATCCTTAGGGTTGTCTCCACATGACCTGGTTGTTCTCATGACTCAAAAGGTACTGTGAGTGTATTAATTACATAAACACAATCGTGTCCATCTTGAATTTCACTCATAAATGAATGATATCCCCAAAAGAGATAGCTGGTAAATCAGTGGTGATTGGCTCAATTATATAACTGCTAAATTCTAATAAATAAAATTACCTCTCTTAATTATTACTGATGAGACTGTGGGTCTTAATGCTAATGTTTGATGACTGATGGCTTGTGATTAGTGATTTTTCAGCAGCTGTATGGCAGATAAATGAAAAAGAAATGTAATTGAAAAGGGAATTGGGCTGTTAAGATTTGAAGATTTAATGTTTTCCTCAGAGAGGGGCAGTAAAGCATGCGACAGGGTCTGCAGGATGGCCACTATTATGGTGCAGGAGAGTTGAGACTTTGTGCCTCCCAGGGAAGGAACGTCTCTCACACACACACACAAAACACACACAGATAAAGCTAAGGTGTCAAATCTCAGGAATATGTCCACATGTCCGGAAATTCTTTCATGCTTAAAGTTATATGAGAAGATCAATACTAGATTTAAGGTGAAGCTGGGGGGACAATACTGAGGGACCTTGCTAGCTAACAGACTTTATTCCAGGCTTAGCTGAGGGAATAACATAATGTGCCTGCACATGAAATACAAAGGTAGAAACATGAAGCAGTCAGCTAAATGATGCTTTGAGGATCTATGCAAGATTTGCACCTTAAAGGGATAGTTCAGTTTTTTTGAAGTGGGGTTGTAGTAGAAAGTAGAACTTAGGTCTCTGTCAATAATCAATTTTTGTTAATAGACAGCATGAAAATTTACACAGTGGTGTTTTAAAGCATCATAACTATTCAAGTACACTGTAGCCATCTGTGTTTCATGCCCATTTTACTTTCCTTATGTTTTATTTGGCTACAATCTTCAGCAAGTGACGCAGACAGCCATCTGACTTGGTCGGTCAAGAGCATTCAGCTTAAAGAAAACTAAACCTTAACGAACACTTTCGCACCCTTACAGGATTTGACCTGTCTCTGCAGCACATTTTCTCCCTTTACATAAGATTTGCTCAGGCCTCGGTGGCTTGCTGAATGTACTGTGCAGAAAATAGCTTCTCTCCTGCCTCTTGCTTCTCACAATTGAAGCTCTCAGAGGCATCTCACTGGGGACGGACACGACGAGAGTTGGATTTCTCCCAAGATGGCAAGGCATAGAAATCTAATCTGGAAAACAATGGGCGATACACAGACTGTGCCTCTGAAGTCATTGGGAATTCTCTGCCGTACATATGTAAATGTTCACCTCGTTTTGCATATGACTATGACAAAGCTCGGTGCAAACAGTCAGTAGCCAGA
Source organism: Caranx ignobilis (assembly GCA_021432705.1). Classification (NCBI taxonomy): domain Eukaryota; kingdom Metazoa; phylum Chordata; class Actinopteri; order Carangiformes; family Carangidae; genus Caranx; species Caranx ignobilis. Next base: position 5,448,463 of record MU269982.1, read on the forward strand.
TACGCTAATGGGAAAATTTCTTATTTAAATTCACAAGCAGTCAACATTAACATTAACATAAAATTAAATCTGCTATATGGGTTTACTTCTGTATCAAAAAAGCAAGAGTCATTCATTTCCATACTGTAATCTAAGTAATTAATGACAATACGTCCAGAAACCTCATTATTCTTGGCTTCATATCTGATATTTTTGTTGTTTTACTGATTCATTTATCCATCTCTCTCTTCATATTCAGTGTTTACATTTGTTTTATTTCTTTTTTATCTACATTGTTCTGACTTTCAGTCTCATAAACACAGCGTTGACAGGCCACCTCATAAAGTGCCAAACACTGTTTACCATGCACTTAATTAACCTGATTACTATTGGTTTTCTTTCTCCTATTACTCTCTTGTCTTACTTTAATTAATTCATCCTGTAATGTGATGGTCTATTTTATTATACACTCTCTCAGTGTTGTTGTGTAATTTATCAATTTACTGATAAGTCAGCTTTGGACGTCTGCAGTGTACATTAAACGTGTGGTCTGTCGTCCTTGCACAGAATTCACCCCGATCTCTCTTTCTGCCCTGAAAGCATGTGTTTTTATTTATTTATCTATTTACATGGTAACCAGTGTATAGTTTCACAGCAGGCAGCCGATCAATGGAGAGATTGCAAGAAGTTTAGTCCAACGGGCAGAAGAGCTCAGCCAGACGGATTCACTGAAAAATCAAAGAAACATAGGCAGGTGGTTCCCTTAATCTGACTTCCTTTATCATTCTGTTGAACAGTGTCAGATGAGGCATATTATTCTTAAGCCTATATTTACCTCCATCTGAGGATTTCTAGGTTATGGATTGTGTGTGCATATGTGTGCATGTGTGTGTATGTGTGTGTGCTAGTGTTCTCGGAGCACAATTGGCTTCCATCAGACAGAAGCTGTTGTTGGGTTTCTATCTTTTGAAGGTGTTTTTTTGCGAGTTCTGATCTGATGGAAACATAGATAACAGTTTGTCCTTTGTTTTTGTAACATATATTATGAAACCCCATAAATGCTAATAATGTAAAGGAAAATTTGGGTTATTGAATATTAATTCAAAGAGCATTTTACTAAACAGGCGTTACAGAGTGGTGCAGCTCTGCTCGAATCAGAGTAGTCCTCTAAACCAGCTGCCACCACAGTCTGAATATTCAGCTTTTATAAGAAAGACTGCTCTAAATGTTACTGCGTATAAATGATAAATGTCATACTGGTGTGATTACGTTTATACTAGCTGGTCTTTTACTGACAACCAGACCAGGTGACGTTGACATTGGCTTTTTGTTATCCAGTAAGAACAGCAGAACCTTCACAGATCTGACCTTGGTCATCTTTGAAAAAGAAACTCAACACCAAGCTATCAAAACTCAAGAGACACATTTCACATTTCTCAACATCAAATCAACAGCACCCTGCCTGGATCCATCGATAATGATTTCAGTAATTTTTTGAAAATCTTTTGTTTTCTCAGATATTAGTGTGGATTCCTTAGACCTAACTAGCAATTTCCAATTATTTAACATACCTATAGGAAAGATGCATCTACACTTGCACTTGTCCTAAAGGGGACCCTGATATGATAACTTTCCAATACCGCCTATTGGACTGTTCCTCAAATTTATTTAAGTGAACTTCTGACACTTCTCAAGGGGGCTCAACAGACACGCAACACCAAATAACTAGGGCACATAAAGCATAAGACCTGATTTGTTATCCAATATAAGGGGATCAGCATCAGACAGTCTATCTTAGAATCACAAGAGTCCTCCACAATATATCCTGAATCTGGCACTAATGAGTCAGAGGAGGAAAAAACAGATCAGTGAATAATAGACTGTGTAGTGCAACAAAAAGGGTCAGAACCCAAGGTTGTTATTGCTGCTTTTAACAGGGAGTGGATTAACCTGGTGCTAGTGTGGGTCTAAGTGAATTGAATGCTAATGAGCACATTACACAGGCAGAGTGTAGGTCCTCATGAGTGTCACGCCCGCTGGTAAAAATGTCACCAAAATTTAATTGTAGAACAAATTTAGCCGGAGGGGAAGACAATCAGTCTGAGTCAAATTTTCTGAGAATACTTGAATAGCTAAAGATGAAGGCGTTTGGGTTTAAAAGAAATGGAATAGAAAAGGTAATTATAGATACTTCAGTTATCAAGGAAACCATTATTAAGTGGAAGGGACAAATTAGCTGTGGCAGTCAGGCAGTCATCAGTTCATCGGTTTGATCCCAGCGCTGGAATGCTAAATCCGGGTCAGGAAGTAAAAGTATATTCCCTGCTCTGCTTTCAGTAGAACCACTCAGGTGCCCTGAAGCAAGACATGTTTTAGCCTGCCTTAATTGATTTTTCTGTTACTGCTGGAGGGTTGAATGACTCTTAAGTAAACTTATAGCACTGAAGTCTTGATCTATCATTGGTTTATCAAGTGTATATCTGACTGATCAAGTGTTCAATCAATCGCCAGCTTGCATCCAGCAGATGATTTTATATCTGATTTACGGTCCAGTGTCCATGTTCATATTGGACGTCGCTGCAGTGCATGATTTATGTACTGATGATGTTTAGAGTTTAGTATCAGTGTAGGAAATAGCATAATGTCCCTTTAAACTATTATTATTAAAATACCTGGCTGATCAAAAGCACACATTCTCCATGTGTATTTGCCCTTATAATATATACATCTATATAATTTAGGGCTTGTCAATGAAATCCATATGTAGTTTTGTTAAATCTCTTACTTTTTGACATTCTTGTCAAAGCTGCAGGACTGGGTGTTGATTGGTTCTACTAGCACTGGGTTCACACTATATGTTAGATCATTTAAAGGACACATATTATGCTGTTCCATATTTTAGAACATCCTTTCAATGTTATGTCATATGTCCATGCTGAACCTCAGCAAAGTTGCACAACATGGGCTATAGGGGTCCTGCTGTAATCCACCAACCAGATTTCACATGGTTTCCAGTCTCGTCAGGTTTTACCGTCCAATTGGCAGAATGCCCAAACTGGAAGGGATCTGGCCAAAACATGCCCATGACGACTGTGCCCAACTGGCATCTATACGCAGTATAAAATAGTTTCAGCAAGTGGCTACATAGCGGTTGAAATCAGGATTTTCTTGACATCTGTAGGAGACAACTAAGTTTTTGGAGATGAAAATCATACGGAACTACTCTGTGTTCAAAACTGACACAATGTTAAGAGAAATGCAGTAAAATATGCATAATATGTCTCATTTAAAGGTTTACATTTAAAAAAATAAGCTTGCTCCTTTCATTTTATACATGTGTGATAATGTAAGAAAATTAGTATCACGCAAAATGTAATTCTATCATGTATCCTTGTCCCCTAAAGGAAGCATCATGATTTTAGTCATTTCTGTGTACAGTATCATAACTATAGTATAAATCATACACAGAAAAATATGAACCCATACTTTGTTTGATATCAGTTTAAAAAGAAACACCGCAGCAGCAGGGTTTTCCTTTGGCAAGCAATAGCTCTGAGACTATTGGCAGCATTATGGAAAACAGCTTTAGTGAGTTTCTGAGATGGCAGGAAGCCTTGATATGGAAAGACGTACTAAAGCACTGTACTGCTGCACTTGTACTCATTGATCGTTTAAGTTGTTGCTGAGTGCTGTCCATTTCTTCATGCCATGTACTGTAGCTATTTGTGAGAGATGTAATGCACCTGTGAGACTCCTGTTTCCATAATCCCAAAACATCCTCCACACTTGCAGGAGATCATTTGTGCGATAAATGTTGTACAGTCTAATGGCATAACGCAATACCCAAGATGCTCCTGTAGCTCTGTGCAGGGGGAATATGGTGGAGTATCTAAAATGGCCTCCACCAAAAGAAGCTCCATTACTCGTTCTAAGGGATGGTTTCTGTAGAAAGTGTTGCATAAGAAGTGTGGAGAAATCCTCATCTTCCACTCCGTTACTACCCTCAGGATGTCTGTACTCAGCACTACACAACACAACGTAGCCTGTCAACAGCTTGAACAAGTCTACCTAAACTAGCTTGATGCTGTTTGACAAGCACAACACAACAAAGAATACTGTGACCTGAAACGACAGGAAGAATGTTCTCGGTTAAACTGAAGGACTTATGTGCACTTATCACCAACAGTCTATTAGGCTGAATACTCCTGAGGAGATAAACACCAGAAATTGTCACAAAATATTTCTTTTTCCTTTTTTTTTTTTTTTTTTTTTTTTTTAAATATCCACCTCTTATGCATGATTAGGGTTGCAGGGTTATTATTAGGTTATTATTAGTTATTATTAGGTTAGTATTTTTGCACCTAAAGAAGATTATGTACGATTTCAAACACAGAACTCATTTTAATGTTCTGAATGTTTTTTGTTTTTTTTTACTTCTAGGTTGAGGATCTGGATTCTTTTTCCACAACTGCAATGTATTATTCAAATTTATATGATATACTCGATATTGATATCCATCCTCCTCCTTTCAGATCAGCTATTACTTATTCAAACAGATGATGATGACCATAATGTTTAAGGCTAATAAGTGAATGAGTTCGGTATGGAAATAGACTTAAAAAAACAAAATAAAACAACAACAACAAAACAAAACATGTGATGATAAATTTATTAGATAAATTACGTTACCTTTATTAAAACCAGCCCTATTAACAGTTAAAATGCTCCAGTGACTGGTACATTGGCAGCGATAGTCTAAGTCAAACCACTTGTCCAGTGCATCCCCTTGGTGTGACAGCTTTTAGTCCAGAAGCTCCAGATTATCCGATGGAAGAACTCAGTGCCCACCTGAGGCGCAACAGGCAGAATATACATCGATGTAAAACACGTCAGCTCCCATTTTCTGTTCTTGCTATTCCACCGTTCACAACACCTAATTTCATCTCCTGGGCATCAGCCTCGCAATGACACAGACTTTCCATTAGCTCCGAACTAACACTGCTGTCAAGGTTTTTGCATTGCTTCGTTGCTACCTCTGCCAAACACTTTCAGGGCGCTGTCGGAAACTCCTCTGCCAGTTGGGCTTCGTGTCAAGATGCTCGGAAGCTGGGAAAATTGTAAGAGGGGGATGTTTTAGTGTTTCAAACACATGAACTTTAGTTGCATGTGCTCTGCAGAGGTGTTTTTGTGTTGAGAGGTGATGATGATGATGATGATGATAATGATGAAGATGATTATGCTGATGATACGAGATGCATCCTATGGTTTGGTCCTTGTTTTGGTTTTCACAGGAAATGATTTACGTTTTGAAACTTTGACCTATAATGTTTAATCTAAAATCATTTCAAAACAGAAAAGCCTGGAGTGATCTTGGAGGCAAAGTGATTTCCTTTCACCTTCCTTCTGACATGATTTATATAAAGACAGTGTTTTTTTCTGTTTGTTAGTTTTTTTTTTTCCAATACATGTAGGTAGCACAAAGTCCATGCATGTTTTGCTGTGCAATACAGTGTTGAAGATGTGTTCACTCACACAAAGTGCACAGTGAGAGCCTGTCGTCTGTACCTTCATCATCTCACAGCTCACTGTAGCTGCTGCCGCTGCTACCGTTGCCCCCCACAATATTCAACATTGATGCACTAACAAAAGAGCATCCATATCTTATTGTCTAGACCTGTCTTCGCTGAACAATAGCACTAATCACCAATCTCAGAGAGGAAAAAACTTCCTCCTGCTGGTTTCTTATTGAGGCAAAGTTTAGTTGGCAGTAGCAACAAATTAACACAGCGAATGCAGCTCTGATGTAGCTGTTAGAAAGCAATCTTTCGAATTACGAAGAAAAAACATGGAAGTGGAACAAAACTCCAAATGACTGAGTTACTGTAGACTTGCAAGCTCTAAAGAGAGCTGCACACAGTAAGACCTTTTAAAATAGCACATAGCCCACTCCCTTGTCACCACGCAACCTGACCACACGTGTGTTGAGCCAAGACATGGCTTTTAACAGCCGAGGTATGAGACAGGATCACAGGATCTGCTGTGTGTAACGATGCAGGTGAGTGCAGCGGAAAAACATGTGACCACAGCTCCGATCAAAGAGAAGTGGGAATACCTTGCAGCTGGAAAGCATGTATAGACTTTGTGACAAAACATGTGCCCTCAAATCAAGCCCTGCTGTAAGGTGACCTTTGAGCCACCAATCAAAACACAAGTTCATCCAAAAGATTCTTCAGACAATCCTTCATTACAGACAACCCTGTCATCCACTTGCAATACATAATCAGGGAATTGTCATCAGAGGAGTGCACATCTATCCTTTCTTAGAAGAGATCATACAAATACCAAGATAACAAGACAGGTTTGGCTCCTCCAGATTTATTAAGAGTTCATGCAATCTAAGAGGGTCAGCTGTGCATGGGGAGAAAAAAATATATATATATCTGCAAATTTGCATAGGTATAGGATGGCTGTGGTGGGAAAGAGAAAATTTAATTAACTAAACCCAATGGAAATCATGATGATAGCAGAAAAAAGAGGCGAGCAAAACACAACTTCATTTGAAGGAGCAGAAGTAATAACTGAAGAGCAGAAGTAAAGAGTGAAGTCCCTCTTCGCTCTTACTTCTAAAGAGTGAAGAGGGAGCTGTAGAAGTTGGAGCTCGACCTTTGCTGCTGAGCTGCTAACAATGTGCTGTGTGTGTGTCATGAGCTGCACTGTACGGGCACTTGGGTTTTTCTTAACACTGCCTTTTTATGTCTTTACATGTCTCACTGGCTTATACTGTATATTTAATGATGACGTGCGCTGCATTAGTTTTACAATCTGTTTTTTTTACACGGACAAAACAGCTGCTGTAGCCGACTGTAATCAGCCTCTGCCTCTCTAAAGCAGATGATCATTTCACACAAATTGCATGCATAAATCTGTCTCTTATTATATATAATAAATCAAATCCCAAATACAGTACATAAATTTACTTGGGCATTTTAGGCTGCAGGGTGTTATTATTGATTTTGTCTTTAGTATGGTACAGTGCAGCCCTGTCTCCTGGATCACTGCTTTCCAGACACTTCCAAGCCAAGGCTTGCCTTCATGGTTTCTTGACTGCCACCCCTTGATATCACCATGTCCACCTGCCGTTCAGATCTTGTTAAACAATGCACATCAATTTAACCAAAAAGTCCTGTATTATACACAATTACCATATTAGATTTTGTTTATAATAGCATCTTAGCATATTTTTATTATGTAATTCATTATTCCTTCATTGTTATTTTTTTTTTTTACATTGATGGGATACTATATGAATTATTTTGCATTTTATTTCATCACATTTTCCCTTTGATCATATTTATGTTATATCTGTGTCCACCATACTTTCCTTTATCACATCTGTATGCATTGCATACAGTGCATATATGCCTTGAAAACAACATATAGACTATAATTGTTTGTTTGGGTTGCCATTTGTATGTCGGTCCATTATGTGTGCCCCTCATGCCACACTTGTGCGTGCCATGTAATGTTACAAATAGCAGGGGAAAAAAAGACATGCACGTCCCTCTTTATGTTACCATGACAGCAATGTGCACCCACAATCCACCACAACCACAATCTTGTCATGACTTCGAACTCTCTTTTGGAAAATAATGCTGTGCCTGAACATAATACAGGCAGCAATTATGTCTCCCTCACAACAAGTTTGTACACAGTTTAAAGGACACAAGGCTGTTATTTTTTGAGCCAAGCTGGTTACTGTTTGCTTGTTATGGATCTGGCAAAGAGCAACTAACAAATTGGCAAACTGAATAGATATTGTTTATATTAATACATATATATATATATATATATATATATACACACATGAATATATTTGTCCATGTGTGTCTGTGTGTGTGTGTCTGTGTGTGTATAGATAAGGAGCAGTAGCCCCTGCCTATGTGGGCAAGCATCCAACTTAAATGACTGTGTGCTGTGTATCTGGCTGACAGAGGACTGCAAATGAATGGAGAGTGTGTGCGTGGAGGACAGACCGGGAGGGGAGGGGGAGTGAGGGTTAGAGACTGAGGGAAATAATTCTGGAACGTGCATGGGAAACACCTCTATTTTTAGCCCATTTCCTCTGAGAGCAAGGCAGAAGCATGAGCTGAATGATTTTGGGCGGGGAGTGTGGGAGTAAAGGGTGGGGGGAGGGTGGGGTGGGGGTGTTAGAAGGAAATAAATAAATAAAACCAGTTTTATTTTTAGCCTCGTTGCATTCATACATTTATGAATCTATATATGAATTGTGTTGTTTCTTGCCCCCAGAAAATCCCATCCTTTGCTTTTGTTGCTGCTTGGCTTATTTGCAAATGGCACACAAAAACATCTTGGTGTGGTAAAACCCTATCAGTTGTGGCAGGTTAAGGATTCGCATGTGCGCAGCAAAAAAAAAAAAAAAAAAAAAAAGAAGCTGTATGTGCGGGGTTGGGGTACATGTGCGTGCGTGACTGTGCGCTCTCATTGACGTGGGCTTGTATTGCCCACGTCTGCGAGAGTGACAGAGTTGGTGTGTTGCTCTGCTGTGAAATATCCTGAAATGGCTTGCCTTCAGGGGTTTCTGAAAGTATGAAGCAAAACGTGACTGTGTAGTCAGTGGTTCACGACTGAATGGAGAGGAGGAGGAGGAGGGGAGAGGAATGGGTGAGATGAAGCGAGTCAGAGGATGATTTGAATGAGAGGGCAGGTAAAGGAGGATCGGAGAAAGGAAAAAGAGTGAGACATAATGCCAGGGAGGGAGAAGAGAAAAACAAACTGCTCAATGAGACAGCAGAGGAAAGGAAGAAGAAGAGAGATGCGTGCAAGGAAATGGAAGGGGGTGAGCTGCAGAGGCAAAGTCTGGCACGTGCTGGGCTTTTCAATTTGTCAATTCCTGTGGCACCATTGTGGCTAAAAATAGAGATCCTATAAATAGAAAGTGGTCTGTTTCTTACTGTCTGAAGGACAAAATGGCCACAACATATTTAATCATGTCTGTTTCATATCTCTAATATAATCTACCATCATCAAAATGATTCAAAAAAAAAAAATTACTTGGACAAATGCTACTCGATTTTCTTTCCCATGTCACTGACACCAGGTATGTGGAGATGTGTAACCCAAGGGAGAAAGATATTGTGTTGACAGGGCATGTTCAAATTGCTTCTCCATTTTGACTTTGATTGTTTGTAGGAAGGGCAGCATCAGGTAGATGGTACATTTTGTCAGATGCAGTGGGAGAACACAAGAAGCGGTGACACTAGACCAATACCAAAGCAGACATGGACATTAGAATCAACACACATCTCTGACTTAACCACTAACTTTGTCTGTTTCTCAGGTTCGATCACCACTTCAGTGCAAGTGAACAGAATTTCACCTTTGGTGCTCAGATCCTTAAAAAAACAACTATGGTTTGTCTTTCCTGAAGCAACATGCACCTCAGTGTCTCCACTTAAAACTTGGTCCAGTGGTGTGTAAAACATCTGTACATTGTTCAGATTTCATTTCCAGCAAAGTCCATCCATCCAGTATCCAATCATGTCTACCATATGTTCCAATCAAAGCCACCCAACAAAATAAAACTCAAATTACTTCTAGAAGAGGAAGTACTGCAACACATCCAATGCGCCTGTGTGATCAACCAATGATGTGTTTTGAATTTCCTTATGTGAGAAACATATACAGCTTGAATGAATGATTTGATTTAAGGTTTCACAATCAAGTTTCACAATCAACAACCACAGATGGTCCGAAGACCTGATTGTTTCAACCAAGGCATTTTCAACTAGCTCCCTTACACAAACAACTAAAACAGGTGGTCATTGCCTTCTGAAACCAGCCATGTGAATTTTTGGTGATCTGGTGCTCCCTGTTGGCAGGAAGACTGATCATCACGTGTCAGTGTTTCCAAAAATGTGCATGACCACTGCAGATTTTCCACCTGGTTTGGCCAAGATAAGGCAACTACGACTGCGCGGTTACTGTTAAAGAAGAACCAGATCCTGACTGTTAGAAGCACAGAGAGGTGTCAACTACCATCAGTGAAGTCAGACACTTGTGCCACCACCGCATCATGCTACTTCAGCTTTTACTTTCGCAAAGACAGGAGTCATAAATCAGCAAGGGACACATGAATAGAACTCAATTTAGACCTTTAAAAGAAACTGGGGCAGGGAGGACATCTTCGCTTACTTCCTCATTAATCTGGATCAGGCCTTTGTGGCCCGCCCACCACTGTGGCCTGTGCTACATAGACTGGTGAAAGAATAGATGGTGAGATCATGGAGGAAATATATCAGAACGGTTTGCATCATTAGCACCTAATATTTGTTGATGTTGTCTGTTAGCTTGTAACTGGCAGTGGCTGATATAGTGTTAGTGGGTGTGCTAATGCTAACTCTTCCAGGTTTCCGGTTTATTCAGCTCTGCCCCTGTCCTTACAAATTGATAGGATAGTTTTCAGTAGCTTTGACACCCAGACTGTCTGAATCTGTTTTTATGAAACTGTATGATGGTATATCAGATGAAAGTGTCAAATGATGGATGTATAGCAGAGTCCATGTTGAGGCATTGATAGGAACAAATACTTGCCGGTGTCTTTGCAGACCAGTGCCGACCATCTTCCTGACCCTTTGACATTTAACTGCGCACACAGGAATTTAAGGAGATGTCATGTCTTTGACTAAGAGAGATGATTAAGTGACCCAGAGGTGCATAGTGTATGCAAAGAAAAAAATAAGCCAAGGACTAAGTCTTGAGGCACTTCACATGCAATTAAGGTTTGCAGGGTTTACAGCTGCTGAGATACAAACCCTCTGCCTCACTCTGTCGGTGCAAGGGTCAACAGTACCAAGAGGTTAAGGAGCATTAACACTGACCTCGCCAGTATTAGTATTCAACAAGATGTCATTTTTAAGCCCCAACAAGAGCAGGTTTTATGCCACAAAGCAATTTTTTTCAGAATCCACTCAAAAGTTTGGAGGTGAAAGGTCATTCCAATAAAGATCATAGTTGGTGCGATAAAGAGATGCCTTATCTTGATTTTCGTGATGTGGCAGCAGAGGACACAGAGAGCAGACCTGGATCTAAAAAGCGAAGCTTCGAGGTTGAGAATTCACAAACACTTATCATTTTAGAGACAGACCTCTGGTCCAAGGAAGAGGAAAAATTATACATTTCTGTAACATGTTTATGATTCTTCCTTTGTACAAGTTTTATACTTTAAACCTGAGAGGATTAAGTGAAGTGCAATTGGCACCATTTTTCAGCAGTCTACAGTTTGTAAGCAGTATTTCTTCTTTTTACGAACAGCTTGAAAGTTCAGCCACAGTCTGTCTGTTTAAAATTTGACTTGAAATTTCTTTTTCTTTTCCATAATATTAGAAGATGGAAGAGATTTGGTTGTATTTTGAGAGACAATTTGAAAAAAGATTGAAAGACAACAGAGTTTGTAGCTGGGATGAAATGTTTTATTTAATAAAGTATTTCTGATTTAGATTTTTGCTGGATGTTCTTCTGTCCTGTTATGTCATCTGCACTTAAATTCTTTCATGCAATCTTTGTATAAACTGAGAACAAACATTTGTTTATTTATTTTTTAACCACATTACTGATGTTGAGTTGCATGGTACATGCTCCACCTACACTTGTTCCCAAACTCAGGCTTGAGTCAAAAGATGCTTCTATTTCTTTAAGGCTTTATAAAGTACTCAGGACTCATTTAAAAGCAGGAGGGAAAGAAATTATGGTCAGGGTACACAGGTCGTTGCAATCGCAGCTCCTTTCTGTAGGAAAACTGATGCAAAAGAGCTGAACATGTAAACGTTTGAGCACGAAACCTGCTGAGAAGTGAGAAGAAAAAGTGAATTCAGACACAATGCATCTGTGATCAGACACACTTTAATCTCCCAGGACCAAACAGTAAACATCCAGTTCAGTGGTAAGAACTAAATTCAGATGAGCTGCGTGCTCTCAGGGGGACTGTTCTGTTTGAACTCAAAATGAAAGACCTGAAAAACCAAGCAACAAAAGGCATTTGACACATTATCAGCATGAATGGTCAAAATCACAACGCAAGAGAGACACTAAAGAACCTACAGCTTCAGTTAATGTCAATACAAATATAGCGTTAATGTTTTGAGGAAGATAAAGGACAGCACACAGCATAGTCAGAGCACCAATCTTTGAACAGTGGCAGCTCAAAGCAGTACAAGTTTTTAGTTGCTAAGGCTTCGTTGACTAAAAATAACCACAGGTTCCAGGAAAACCAATAAAATCATAGTTATGGGAATAGAGTTCAACCACATGCCTTTGCTCAAATGAAGTTTTACTCTAATATGAATGTTATTTGAAAGTGATCTTATGTTGAAGGGACAATTAACTACAGATATTACTTTGAACTGTCAAGTCTGCACTACAGCTACATTTCCAACTATTTTACCAGAAGAGCTGTGAGAGGGTCTGTAATTTATTATTATAGGAAAGCCAGAAATGACAAGATTATCAGACTTGTCTTAGTTCACACTCCGTGGATTACGGCACTGCAGACTTAGGGCCATATTTAATGGGAGCAGATGAGACGAACCCTTTTATGTGGGGGGGGGGGATCTTGCCATGGAAAGAAGTGGTGAAATTCTCCTTATATGGAATTCCCACAGCAAACAGTAGCTTCCTCTCTGCCAGTTTTGGATCTGTGTGTGTGTGTGTTAAAGAGCTTACAGCAAAATTTTCTGGTCCAGTTTGCTTCTAAAGATCTGCATCATCACCTTTAACCTTAAGCCCAATTAGATTTCTTGGGGGGGATATTTGAATGCGCAACATTTAGTTTTTGATAAACAAACATAAGATGCCCTACTGTCTGTTTAAATTATTTTATTATTTATTCAGTGAACATAAATGTCATCCAAAATCATGATCAGGAATCTCCAGTAGTCCAATAATTGTAATATTTTACTCCATTTTAGAGAGGCACTGATTTGGTTCATTATCTTATTAACCTATACCATCTGGCATGACCTGCTCTTTGTGTGTGACACTACAGGCACTAATTTCAGGGTGTAAAGTGGAGTCAAGTGTGCTATGCTCAGAGGTAGCAGCAGTGCATTTGGTGTTTTAGTGACTGGAGGCACAGGGCACAGATGATGCTCAGGTCTGCCTTATTTCTGGATTTCTTCCTAGAGTTTTTTTTTTTTTTTTAATCTCTACACTTAATAGTTTAAATGTATTTATTCATTTAGTACACACTACAACTGTGTATTGATCTGTAAATGTGTTTGTGTATGTGCAGAAGGACAGGTTGTGTAAGTTTTCTGTTGAGATATTGTGTCATTTTTGTTTATGCATTTCCTGAATCAAAGGCATTGAAAAACCCTGTTCTCATAACCCACCTACCCCACCCCACCCCCCTTCATCGGTGCAGCACAAGCAGCAGCCTCCAGGGCTGGAAAATGAAGCCAACACCAAAGTGCAAAAAAACTGCACCTCTTCAAATGACAACTTGAGGCAGGCTCCAGACGGGAGTCAATTAAATTTCCCCCTTCATGACAACATACAGGCGGTGGATTATTATATAACATACCCATTTAAATGTAATTATGGCTTAATGTTCACTGAGGACAGGTCACTGTGACTGACAGGTGGGTAAGAGTGTGTTTACCACAAACTGGGAGACTAAGCTCCACACAAACCCCACCTCTTTGTTCACTGATGGATTACCCAGGAGTTAGGGACAGAGCTAAGTGCTGCCAAGATGGCAATAGTTGGGCAGCTCGCTCTGAGCTTCAAAACTGTTCATTAGAAACCTGTGGGTGATGACAGGGTGGCTGTGTGGCTTCATCCACCATCTTAAGTCCTAATAAGTGGATTTGTGTGTTGTTTGATATAACTGCTCGGGCAATTATAGATGACTTGATTGTAAGTAAGTAAAAAGTAAAAGTACTGCTGCTTTCAATGATTTTGGCAGAGAGCAACCTGTTAATTAGCAATATAGAAGCTGGCAGTTGCCCCAGTGAGGAGATTTTTTAACCACAGACATGTGACTGCATGTTGGGAAACTTTCTGCACATGTAGGAGTAGAATGACAATTGTAATCCACCTAATATCTTTCCTGCCTGTTTCCAAACAAAGATATTCTCTAGAACTGGACTACCATCTAATTCAAAAATAATGATAATCCAAAAATCTTACAAATAGAGACATGAACACAACCATATATGATGAAAAGAAAGAAAATAAAAACAGACAGCATGTCTTCCTTGTCACTGGGGTTTGAGAAGAAGAGATGAGCAACTCTGGTCATGTTGCCCCTTTAAAGAGGAACTATGCAATATTTTTACCTTAATTTAACAGCTTCAGAGTAATTGTGATGGTTAAATGACTTGTTACGGGGGAGAATGGAGGCTCTCTGCCTTCCACCTAGCGTCTCTTGGTTGAAAACCACAAGATCAGCACCTCCAACCCAGTATCCTGGCTCTTGTCTTGGCATCACCACAACACAAACGTGCCCCGTAAGAGTAATCTCTTGTTTATGACAGATAAGACTTCACAAATATACACATTGTAAAATGTATTTGATATATAACGTTATCCACCACTCCATGGATTGCCTTCTCATCGGCTTTGTTGAAACAAATGCAAATTACTGAGGGCTGCAATACATTTAGAAGCCAAATCTATATATAACACAATAATAACCTAGTGAAAACTAACCTCACATATAGCTCTTTTATAATGATTAAGAGACCCTGTATGCACACTGTAGGCTATATAATTGTGTTTACTTAGTCAATATAATATTTAGGTTCCAAATGGTGGCTGTGTGAAGTGCCAGATTACTGAAGCAACTCTCAGCTCTGTCCTGTTCCTATCACTGTCATGGAAATCACATCAGTAACAGCAATAACCAGCATCATACTCAGACAAACAGCAGCTCATTCCATGCAAATGTCCTCATCACTATTCTCCCTACTGAGTGCTGCGTATTACATGTCTGTTTACATTCGTAGTTCAAAAGAAAATACATGCGTGTGTTTGCGCATTTGTTCGCGTGCATGTTTCATTGAAGCCAAGGAGACCGTTAAAAAGAACTTGAGTGTGGGTGAATAAATTTTCACGGGGAGATTGCATGTGCCGGATGCCTGGGGCAGACTGAGCATCAGACACACAACATCCGACCCCCACTGTGCTGCCTACTGTGGAACAGAGGCAATCATCTCCCCGGTGACAGTGTGCCTGTGGACGTGAGCACCATTATGAATGAACGTGAATGTAGCATGGATGTATGAGAGTGTTTGCTGTTGCAAAGTATGAATGGGAACATGAATGAATTACTTCTAGGGTGCTTAATAAAGCCTGTGTGCTGCTTCTTGTATCTGCTGATTGTTTCAAGAATGAATGTTGTTTGATACATAAAGTAAATATATATATATATATATATATATATATATATAATTAGCAATGACGATGTGAATGACAATGACAGTGATTCTTCTTGTGGTTAAAAAGTTGCATACTATGGGAAGTGTAATTTCCACGTATCTTTTAAATAAAAATAGGACTTGGTGCTATAAAAAGGGCTACTAACGGTGCCATTACATGACCCAACAGGACTATGTTGTCTCTTATTTGTTTTCATACCCTAATGTGAAGGGAGGCTGCACTCAGATCTGCCTGTTAAATCTGAAGCTAGCCAGCAGCCAGTTTAGTTCATCTTAGCATGAACACTGGAGACAAGGAATCAGCTAGCAGGGTCTCTCTGAAAGTAACACAATAATGCATCTTTCAGCTTCCTAATGACCACGATTCCATGTTTAAAGGAGACATATTATGCCCCTTTTCCACAAAA
The DNA here is from genome assembly GCA_021432705.1 of Caranx ignobilis. Lineage (NCBI taxonomy): Eukaryota > Metazoa > Chordata > Actinopteri > Carangiformes > Carangidae > Caranx > Caranx ignobilis. The sequence goes on from MU269982.1 coordinate 5,464,304, forward strand.
AATAGTTCCCAGGTTTCTTAAAGACATGTCTGTGACATGCTTTGGTCAAAAAGCCCTAAGCATCAAACATCACAGCACTCATTTCTTCCGCTCAAAACAGCCCTGTTCAGAACAGCTGGTTTCAGTGCCTGTCCCTTTAAATGCAAATAAACCACTTCTCACCCTGCCCCTTCTACTAGTACCGGTACTCACAGGTAGGGGTGGTATTGTGGAAACTTAACAACTTGTTGCTGGTTCCAGCAACACGTTTACCATACAGGACATGACAGGGCTATTGATCTGAACTCTCAGAAAGAAAGTGAATAAGTTTACCACACAAAATTTGAAGCAATTAGCTTTAAGTTTCAACTTCCATGCACTCTGTGTAGGCTGGCACATGTTGTGAATATTGAATTCTGTGTATGTAAGGGACAGGGATGAGCCATTTTTGAAATATGCAATTAGTTTTGCATTACCAGGCTTTGTCACTTTTATTACTTCTATTTTACATTGCTATGCCTGAATGAATTTCATGTCACAGGCACATTTGAAAAACACACTGCTCTAATGGTTGCTTAATTAAATAAGGATTGGGGGGGGGGGGGGGTCTTCCATTAAATTCGACAACAAAAAACACCTTCCTGGAATTTGTATTAAATGAGAACAGTGCAAACACAAAAACACAACCTCCAGTGCATGACCTACTTGTAAAACAATCCACAGCTTTTTAAGAACAGCATTTAGAAATAAACGACAGCTCTGACAGTAAAGCTGTCTCAGCAAAATGAATAGGTCATTCAAAATGTCCTGATCTGTTCCTTGTCTTTTGGTGCAGCTTTATCTTCGAGGTTGTGTGTTGTCACTGCATCCACTACCTTTCCCAAGATGATAAGGGTTCAGTGCTTCTCTGTTGCTCCTTCCTGGACTTGCCCCAAACCTGTTTCATCTGAAATGGTTCTGAGATGCGAGTGTGTTTTTAGGTTCTTGTACAGTCATGTTTATCTGTCAGTAACCCCTTGGAGTTTGGCTAGTAGTGACACACAAAGCAGCACAAGTGATTCTGGAAATACCATGTCATTGTCATGGCAGGTAGTGCCTGAGAGCACGCTCTTTGACTCAAGTAGGAGTGACCCCAAATAGTCAATGTTTCCCTTCAGTGGAGGGAAAATTGAATATGGGTTGAAAGTTTTATTTTCAAGATTAAACTAAGTGACGCATTCTCTGTCTATCGATTGTGCAGCACCTGTATTCACATGCACACATACACAGACTACACATAAAAACAGCATTGTCCATGGTGGTGTGAAACTTGACCCCTGAACCAGTTATACAAGCCCACACAACGATGGGACCTTCATTCACCATACACATTAATTCACAGCACATACTCACATAGGCTACTCATCACAAGCCTAATGAGTGAGATCAGGAAAAGGATGGATGGAGAGTGTCCTGTTATTGTTATCTTTTGCCAAATGAAGAATTACCTTTGTTAATTTGGGTGTTTTAGCTCTTTTCTCCTGAGTGAAAAAACAACGGCAACGTTGGCAAAATCTGACAAAACAGATTTGACTATGAGAGCCTAAGGCTTTGAATCTGTAACAGATTTTAAGTGTTGTTAAGTAAGCAGGCCTTAATGCTAAACTTAACTATGCAGCAATAGCTAAATTTCAAATAGCTCCTTTAAAACACAAACCCTGAAGCTGAAAGAGGAGAAAATGTCCTGTAGAGCTGAGAACTACTGTAAAAGTATAAATTATACCTGCTTTAAAACATTGATGATTTGGTCATAAAACATTTTATATTGTGTACTTTAAATCACTCTTATAAGATATTAACCTGCCATTAAGTCATCCATTTTCGTTTTAGGCTTTGACCATTTACAAGTTTTACTTAAAAAAAACTCAGGAACAAAAGTTTGCATAGGCCAGACAGCCAGAGCTGCACTGACCCTTTACGCCCGACAGGCGAGGTGTAAAGAGGACTCATCTTTAGCAAAGCACCTCTTAGGCCGAGTATGATTCTGCAGCAGTTTGTTATTTGAGATGCAGAATGACACACACACAGAAGCAGACAGAGACCAAGATGGGTAACTATATCTTGCAGTCAAGTTACTCATTTGTTTAGTCAGCTGTCAAGCGGTAAAGACGTACTGTAATCCTCAGATACACTCTTCTCGACCATTAGTGCCTATGACTCTGACCCTGGATATGTTTTCTAAAACAAATGCTTTACGATGAACAAGCTGCCAGGACTGAGGAGAAAGGGGGTCAAGCCAAAGACATGAAAGATGCTCTAATGAAGAGAAAGAAAGAGAAAGCCAAAGTAGACATGAGCCCAGAGGATGAGAGGGATAGAGATGAAGGTGGCAGAAAAAAAAGGGCAAAGTCCTCAAACCTATAGGCCATTTGTTCCTATCATCCAACACAACAGAAAAATAGCACCCTGTGAATTAGCACCCCTACAGCAGCAGGAGGCATGCCATGGACAAAACATTTTACAGCCTGACTGCACCACTGGGAAGTGTTTGGTTAGATTTAGGCACAAAAACAAGGTCAGGGTTTCTGTTCATTTGTGCTGTCTCACACAAATGCTAGTTGCCACAAGTGATAATGTTCTTGCACAAACAATCTGCAAGGTTGATTTTATTTGGAGGACAGGCTCTAAAGGGCTGAGACAGGTCAGACAGGTCTACTGAATCTACCAATTTCCTGATGTCAGTATGCCACTGGTTAAAGGGATATTCTGGCATAAACCCACTAACACATAGTCTAACGCACCATGAGATTGAGCTTGCCAACCGCAAACTTCTCTAGTTGTAGCGACTTCAGCACAGACAGCCAGATAGCAAAATACTGCTGTCTTTGTAGCGAAGAGCTAACCACGATCAAAAAAGGCACAAATAATGCTCAGGACAGCACCATAGTTCGTCAACAGTACAAATAGGGTCCCAGCACGTAATATGAGGCATCAAACACCTGCTGTCTTTGCCTGGTTTCTATTGAAAAGAGACGAAAACACAACTAGCACACGGCTGGGGGAGAGTAAGTGAGTTCTGTTTTTGTCTCTTTTCAGTAGAACCCAGGGAAAGCTAGTGTTTGACCCTATTTATACTGTTGACAAAGTACAGTATGGTGCTGTTCTGAGCATTAATTGTGGCTATGAATGGCATTTGGCTCTTGGCTACAAAGACAGAAGTATTCTGCTCTCTGACTGTCTGTGCTGAAGTCGCTACAACTAGACAAGTTTGCGGTCGGCAAACTTGATCTCTCTAGGGGGTGTTCTACTCGGTCTCACCATGGGTTAAACTTTCCATTAGATGATGGGTTAAACTTACACTGGAATATTCCTTTAACAGTTACAATCTTTTGCAAAACCAGGACCCTGATAAGCCAATTTTATAGCATGACTGTATCATATATGTACAACCTAATAAAGATCAGGGCAAGATAAAACTGCAAAAACTATTATTATATTTAACACCTATTGTATATGGATATATATGAATTGTAAGACTTGTTCACTGCAGAAGACATTCACAAAGCAGAATCATCTCAAAAATGAAGTGAATTATAAATAAATATATATAAAAAACAAACATGACAAACTATATAGTCTGTTGGTGATTTACTTGCTCATTTTATCATCGAAAGAGCATCTCATCTGAAGAGAAATCAGCATTAGCCGGTGGATTGGAGTATTAAGCAGCCATCATCAACCCTGCGGGAAGCAGCTGATGGAGCAACATCCATCTTCTCTCCAAGAGACAGAGAGAGTAAGATGAAGAAAGATAGCTTCACTGTCTCTACTCAGTATCCCTGTCATTTGCAAACCTCTCACACTGCTTTATGCAGTAGCCTGCATGGTTAAAGATCAGAATAGTCTTCTCTCCGGAGCTGTTTTTCACTCCAAGTTGTGGAAAACAGACAGAAGAGAAAGATTTCATATGAAAGCTAATTAAATCACATATTATGATTTATGAAGCATCACTTTGTGGGCACAGGCTGGTAACCTCCGGGAAGCGGGGGTTCAAACTGTAGTCCTGAAGGAAGAGGATAAAAGACAGTTTTAATTATGTGACCCGTGGTGTTCTTTAGTTTTCAAATGCATATTGTACTTTGACCTCTGCAGATTACTTTCTGATTAGAGAAGGAGGTGATGACAATCTGCATGAATGTTTCAGCCATAGAAAGCCCAAAAGCAGACAGTGCTCCAAAGAATTATGTCTCCTTTTATAAATCAGACCCCTCACTTAGCAAGGACTAATTAAAAAGAAGATAGTCACCATCTTCCATTTAATCTCCACATAACAGTTGCTGGACTGACATTAACATTTTCAGCCACAAAAGTGAGTAGCTGTCTGTGTGTATCTGAGGTGGTGGTCTTAGCTTTTCTAGATACTGTGCATCAGTTATGTCACAAATGGTTTTTAGCTGGTGGTGTCTGTGGGCATGACCCAGGCCTCTTGTTCTGGGCAGTCTGCCATATCAGTCTCATCAGATGCAGCCTCCAGTTGGACTGCAAAATTGAGTCACTAATAGTTTTCCAATGATGGGATGTGGGTGTATGTGTGTGTGCATGTGTGTCTGTGTGTGGGTTGAAAAAAAGACTTGTAAAACAGACACTCCTGTTCATCCTATCTCTGTGAGGACCCTCCACTGTGGTAATTTTGTCTCCTCTTCATCCCATTTGTGAGAAGAACATGTGACTGTGAATCTATTTGTTAAACAAATGAATGGCCATGTGTGCCCTAAAATGTTTAATGTGGTTATTTGTGCCCGATATGAGTTAGTGCAGGCAATCAACATGAACAGATGTCATCTCCACAGGAAACAGCCCAGATGCAGGAGGCTGGAGCAGCTGTACAACAGCAGGTACTGCTCAAATGGCATGTACCAAAGCCATGGATACAATGGAACTGAAACAATATCAACAATAAGATACCTGAGTGAAAGTTGGTGTTTTATGGGTTTTTAATGGAGGCACGTCTGAGAACAAGGACGGATGGATCTTAATATGTATTCGCTTGAGGGCCACAAACACAAACTGCCCTCGTAACTGAGGGAGTCACCTGAGGCAAGTGTCACCAGGAGATGAAATACTTGTACTGCTTTCATCCTCTGGTTATAAATTGCTCTCCAAGCTGCAATGAAAACATGGTGGTTACACAACAAACAGCAGCTGTGGAAAAACAGGAGGGTCGGAGTGGCGTGACCATCTCGATCCCCTCAAAGAGTAAGACGAGGGCAGAGCAACACCGCAACACCAGCCAAGTTGAGGTTGGATGTGTAAATGTCAAGCACAGCATGGCTCATGTCTTTGCAACAACCATATGTCCAACCACTTTGAGATGAAACCCCATTGGCCCTCAGTTCATACATGGCTTTCAACCTGACAAGACACGGTTCTAATACAGCATCATATAAACACATCACCACATCATCCATGTTTAGCTTACTGATGCTAAGCCAGACTTAAATCCAAGGTGTGACTGTGGTCACACTGTAATGCAAAACACATGTGTTCAGAGCAGTGTATTCAACGCTGGTAACTTACAACATCTGCTTAAATTCAAACACTAAGTCAAACGTTAAAAGCTCAGTTCATCCCAACACCTTCAAAGAGTACAAGCATGACTTTTAGTGTTTGTTTTTTTTAATGGGGTCAAACCTGGTCCCCTCTGTCCATACAGCAGGAAACAGTCCTCACAGCCTGGACTGGGAAGCACAAACATCTGACATCAACCTGTGCAGCAATCTGGAGAACTGTACCTCTGTCAGCCACACAGCGGATGTCTGCATCAACAAACAGTTGTAACCCACAAACAGCAATATTCCTTGAGCTGCACCGAAGGCCCACAGAAATTTAGCATCTCCAATGCCACTCACACTTCTCCCAGTTATTTCTAGCCAAGCAGAACACGAAATAAACCTGCTGAGGTTGAAAATAAAGAGTTATATCATCTGCATAAACATAACCCAACCACTGAGAAACAAAAGAGTGCAGTAAACTGAGCAGGCCAGGCTCAATTAGTCTGCCCACAATTCTGCATAATTAAGGTTCCAAAGTTAATGAGTGTAACTGTCCAGAAATGTGATACCCCTGACTCATACCTCTTCTACCAGTAACATTATCTCTCCGTAATTTTGACTTCATTTTTTTTTTTTTTTTTTTTTTTAAAAAGGTTGTGCTGCGTGCCTCTGCCTGTCTTTGAATTGAGTAATAATTTGTCTGTAACAAGACTGAGCTTTTAAAAATGTTCCCCTTTTGTGCACCCTTCATCAATGTCACTATTGAATGCACTACAAGTTTTACAAGGCCATTGTCTACTCACTTAATTACATTTTCTGCTGGGATTCCGCAAAACATTAGAAACTGCATTTTTGGTCCGTGCCCACAGCAGTTAAACATGAAACACAAAAATGCTTTTGTATGTGTGAGTGTATGTTCCAGTAGATACCAGAGAATATTCAACTCAGTCCTAATCATTTTACACCATGTGTTATTACTATTATGACATCTGTGGAGCATCTGTGAGTAGACCTACTTTATGACTGATACTTAAGCCATCCTCATATACACTGTCTCAACCCGTTGTCTGTGACTAACACACCAAGGTACAGAGATGTAGAATGAGAAATTGCATTAGACCTCGATTGCTAAAACATGCATGTGTGCTTTTAAATATGTTATTGAATTATTCATTGTTTGCAGACATGGTGCTATATTTAAAAAGTATGCCAAAGTTAAGTTGTATGGAGCTCCAGCCCTTAAAATATTTACTGTTTATGCTAAGTATATTTCATCTTCCTCCCACAGACAGACATTGTCACTGCAAAGGTAAGATGTCACATAAATGATACAAGGATCTTATTTTTCCCCCTTTGGGATTTGAAGGCTTGTATTTGATAATCTTTGCCCTTTTCTGTGTTCCCAGTGGTAAACAGATAAACAAATATGCAGGGCCTGTAAAATTGTCCACGATTCTAACATTTACAATAAGACATAAAATGACATTCCTACCCCACAGTGTACACGATAAAGGACGATATAGTATTGAACCTTATGCAAAAAGCCTTTGGCATCTGAGGCATTGCCATGGAAGACATCCTTCATGTTGATCTCCCATGATTTCTTGACAGACAGCTCTGAGATATCACAGTGACAACCAAAAGGAAGACGAAGTGACATGATCATCAACTTGTGTGGATGCACGTCCAAGAATGAACAACACTGTGTCTGCGCCTGTGTCTTTCACACGCACACGTTCTTGGATCGTTGGACATGAACCTCTCCAACAGTCTTCATGGCAATGACAAAACAGCGACAGGCAACTGTAAATAGAGCTACTGCAGCAGTGACAGGAGAGTAATTTAATTCAGGCAATAATCCAAAGGCCAGAGAGAGACCAAGTCTGCAGTGCTGCTTAGAGCAATGTCAAGATCACTAAAAGTAAGAATGGAAATGAACACTACATTCATGACTGCATGGACTGAATATGTCAGCGCTAATTAACTTTACACAGCACAAAAGGTTGTTATGAGTGTGGGTGTTGTGGGCAAACAGGTAAGAATTAAGTGCTGTGGAAACATGTAGTGCTTAAACACTGCCTCAGTGTTAAATATTGTATGTAGGGGAAAAAAGAAAATTGCTGCATTGACCTGCATGGGTTGAAATACTCAAGCGAGCTGTGTCCAGACACACAGGTACAAGCAGGTAAAGCAGAGGTGAGACTAATAACATTACTGATGGCTGTATTACAGTTGGAGGTCCCACTTCCAGAGCCCTGTTGTGCATGTTGGCTAGCTTTCAATTCTCACTACTGGGACACTTACATAGAGAAGCTCCATCGTCAATATTATCACAGCTGATTTTTCCCCTATGACAAGTCTGCCTTAAAAACTCTACAATATCCATAATATCAGGATGTACAGCACGCAGTGAGAAAATAACATGTGGCAGTTAGCCTGGCTGTACCAGAGGCTATTTGTTGTTTTCTTGTTGTTGTTGTTTGTTGTCTTAATTTGCGATTTACAAGAGCTTCTGCCATCATTTCATTAACAATGTTCATAATGCAGCTTCTTCAGGGCAGAGCAGAGGCTACAGTGAGTCGCCATCACAGATTAACAAGGCTAGCTAGTGAGCTAACTTCAATAGAAGCACAAACACTGAAGATCTTGACAATACACTGACCACACACAGGTCGCCGGCTCTTGATTTGTGTGATTTGAATGTGTTTTTTTTGGTTTGTTTGTTTTTTAATTACAGTGAATTTTCACTTTACACTGCCTTTGCTTTGCTTCAGGCTAACTAACTGACTAACTGACTGACTAACTAACTGACTGACTGACTGACTAACTAACTGAGTAACTAACTGACTGACTGACTAAGAGAACATTCCTTAGCCCAGAAGTGTCATCACAATGATTGGGAATTCAATTTAGTAAGTTTCTATACACACACACACACACACACACACACTATTCAAAAAATAAACCAACCAAGAGCTTTGTATCTTGGTCGCCTAAAATCTGTGTAGCCTTCATTCTTTTCTTTTTTCCGTTTCAAAACAAAATCAGAAAACTGAAAAAATGGGTCTGTTTTTGTTTTGAAACAAAAACAGAAAAACAAAAAAAATGCATTTTTCTGTTTAGGAAATAAGAATGGGAAAATGAAAAATAAATATCTTTTAAAGGTTTGTTTTGTTTGTGTGATATTTTGATAACGAACGTGACCGGGATCACAGTGACGTCAGTCAACTTCCGCTTTCTCATGAAGAAGGGTATCGATACATCCGGTTGGACCCATTTAAAGGGAAACTGCGGGAATTCCAGACAGCGCTCAACAAAACTAAACATAATTTCTAAAGTTAAGATTGAAACTATAATATTCAATGTGTCATTTTAATCATCTTCATTTTCCTTGGTACCGTTAGCGATCACTATTGTTAGTCTTTTATAGGGTACCAGGATCCCCAAAACGCACAGGATGATGAACATACTTTTAGGAAAAGTCATCGACTGGTGAGAGAGGTCTAAATGACCTAACGGCAGTTCTAGTGTTAACCTCCGAAGTCACACGTTAATCCGACAGACACATGACCACCTTTCTCTTTGGATACTGACATGGAGGAGCTGTCAGCCTGTCTGTGTGCATTTGTATGAGTGTGTGTATAGAGTCAGAGAAGTCCTTCATTAATGCATGCCCTTGTGTGTGTTGATTGAATTGTGCTTTGTGTCATTATTAGTAAGCATTATCATGAAGTGTTATGTAAGATAATAGTATGCTGGATGTGAGGGCTTAAGATGTCCAGCTGGATTGCTCAGTGGGCAATACCTGGTTGGCATGACAGAAAGAGGACAGCTGTATATGCTAATGCTGGTTGTGTAGCAATAGCTAAAACTTACAAATGGCTTCTTTAAAGATTAAAAAAAATCATACAGTGGCATTAGTTATAGAATGAACTACAACTAGCTGGACTGTATGTCACTCTGCTTATAAAATGGCAGCAACATGATTCTTATCCTTTAAAACACCCATTTGTGAAAATGGAGACGGTCAGATAGTGTGCTACAAACACACATATCAGGTTACCTCTCTGTGCTATATGATAAACTAATTTAATTTCAAAAATGATACGTATCCTTCACTGACAAGCTCAGTCTTCACCTCGCCATTCAATGGGTAACCCTGTCTCATACAAATTACATTTGTTCAGCAAATCTCATTGTTACCACATTACATTTTCTTTTAACGTAAAGAGAACATGTTAATTACAGTACGGTAGGTTGCAGTTTAGTTGTCTAACATCATCATCTCTGTTGTACCATTCAATGAGAGAACAACTGAAAGTTGTCACAGGAGAAAGAGACATTAAAGTATGATTGATGAAGTTTAGACATGAGATGTGCCACGTGTGTTTCATTCAATGCTCAGTAAGCATCAATTAGTCTTGCCTGCAGCTATAAGGTAACATACAATAATGCAGAACTTACATAATGTATGCATTTAGGTTTTGTGGAAAAACAACAGAGTAAACAAGAGGTTGAAAGAGAACTAATCTGCTGATATGTAACAAAAATTTGAGCGAATACAAACTAAGCTAGGTGTACGGCCAGAGAATATATGTGTGTGTGTGTGTGTGTGTGTATATATATATATATATATATATATGAATGAGAGTACAGATGTCCTATCCTTCTGTAAAGACCTCATATGAAAGACTTACTGGAATTTCTACAAGCAAAAAAAAAAACAAAAAAAAACATGACATTTTAATTCCCATCCTGTACAAACATGTCTAACCACAGTTACACTCATCCAGTCATTCGCAGAAACAATACAAGCAGCAGTATTGTTTGGACAGTAGTATCCATTTGATGGCGTGTACCAATATTTATATTATTCACAATTCATACACAGAAAAGAAGGGTCATTTTTACAGTTTATATGCTGGTCATACAGTTATATTTCTTAAATGTAGCAATAAAGTCGACAGCTTTCTACTTGGCAATTATGTACATTTCTGTTGCTTTGTTTCTCAGTGTTGGTTTGCCACTGTATTTATTTTTGCTTGGACTAGAAACATACTGCATACATTCTTGACAGAGCGATTCCAGTTCATCTATTTGAAATCAAATAATGGTATGATATCTTTATAATATTGGGGGAATTATACAAAGGTTGTGAGGCAGTGAGTGAAGATGGCATGCTGCTCATAACACTTGGATAAATGAGCACCAGGAGCAGCCTCCCTACATAACTGCATCACAGTCCACCTTGAAGGAATGCTTTGCATTATGCATTAGAAATACTGGTCATTACACACTTGGCCTGAATTGACAATTGGCTTTAGAACTATTTGTAGCAATTTTATGGTCATTTTTTGCTATTTTGAGATAATAAAACACAAGTTGCAGGTCACTTCAGTTCTTTCGAGGGGCTCCATTTATCATCCTGCACAACACATTTCCACAAAATTACAGACTCTTTCTTCTGGCCTCCCACCTCCCGTACTACAGGTGGCCATTAAATCTCTCTTCAGTAACAGCTCTGGGGAGGACTGAACAACATTTTGTCCAAATTTCCTTGCAGCCACTTACATGACAGCAGTGTAACTATACATCTAAGCCTTCAGGGCATGAAAAGCTTATTCAGAGGTGAGAGTTGAAATCATTTCAACAGGCACTTCCAGCAAAATGAGTGCTTCACATGTGAGGTTGTTAAATCTCCGTATCTGCCTGCTCCAGCCTGCCACCATATAATCATGTTGATGACCACTAGTCCATCAATGACCTACCCAAAGATGTCTTCATACAGGCACTCGAACATTGTTGCCAGGATTGTCTGTTATATATAGTCAGGTTGATTACAGCTCACATACACACTCAATTAAAAATGCATTAATTGAATTTACATGTAAGAAGTTGGTCCTGGAACTATCAGACCTTTAAGTCTTTCACTTCATCCTTCAAAGAGATACACCTTCCAAATTAAATGAGAAAATGCATTGCCTGTAATTTCTGATGTGGCACCCTGATTGTGTGTAGGACGAGGGGAACTAGAGTTCGGGAAAGACTGATGTCATGTGTGATATTTTGTTTGTCTCATCACTCATCACACAGTTTTCATGATTTTGTCATTGTAAAGTGCATTGAGACCATGTACCATGGTGATTTTGCACTCTAGATAAACTGACTGATTGATCGATTGATTGATTGAAGTATGTATAAAACCAAAAAGGGAAGAGAGAATATTCAAATTCCCTCCATCACTGACTTAATCAAGCCTACTGTTTAACCTTCCCCACCAGTCTGGACTCCTCCCCCTCAAGAGCGCTGTGCTTCACCCGTTTTACTCAACTCACAGTCGAATCTACATTTATCCTTTGTCCCAAGAGACAATGGACCTGACCCTGATTTTGCAAATGATGAAAATCCACAGGAGTCTGTTTTCAGCTGCTTTGCATTTTTTTCACTGCAGTTTCCAATGTGACATTTCACATTCAACTTTCAAACTTAAACTTTCCTGAGCTGTCATGAATAATTATGAGGCGTGGTTATGTCACGAAAGAACATGGACATGACATTGGTCTAAATGGAGCAGCTGAGCATCACAGCTCTCCAACTTTCATTTTACTACAAATTTTGACATAACAATAATTTCTATCCAGAGGACTGTTTTAGCTCTGTCTGAGAAATAATTTCTCTCCATATTAACACACCGGAAAAAGCGTTGAACTTAACTGCACACCAGCTGCTAACAACAAACAACAGGGTCAGTGAGGCTTGTATTTCATTATCCATGTTGCATTCACCACTGGTAGTTGAGAGCAATCATAACCAACCAGGTTTAGAATAAAAACTAAATAAAAGACTCAATCAGGAGGTGAGGTGGGTGTCTGTCATCTGTCCACCTGTCCACCCTCAAATGCAACCCTGGAGTTTTACAACTAAAACAGGATCAGCAGCACCTCCAAATGTCGACATTTTAGGGGCTTGAGAATTCAGGCGTCGAGTGGACAGCAGGGTAAACATAGAAAAAGTGATGCATTTCACAACTAAAATATACTAGTGTGGATGTAAGCTAAAAATGGAAAGTTGAAATATGGGCCAGAGAGAGTATAATACAAAAACTCTTCCACTTCATGATGAAATTTTGAGTAATTTACCAACTTATTTTCTATTTTTGCTGCTTTAGTCATTGATCAACCATTGCTCTAATAATCTAATGAGAGCACATTTTGTACACTCAGATGATTGGAAGCTATTCACTTCCTCGGTGGTCAACACTTGAAATGCATTGCATCAAGTCTCAGCATGGTCAAAACATCAAGGTTAGGAATACTTGGACTGCTGTCTTCATTTAACCTCCATTCAGTATTCAATGTGTCTTTTTGTGACAACTGGTTTCTATTTGTGCTCCATTTTGTATTGTCCCTCTACATTCATGAAAAACTAAACTAAAATCATCAAGCATGCATTAGCTGATTGGCACCAGTTGTTTAGTTCATGCTTTAGTCACTGGGTGAATGGTAAGCTGACTGGTGACATCCAATCACATCCGTGCAGGTTGACAGCTCAGCCTGTGTAAGGTGACATTCCTCCCTCCGTCGTTTTCATCATTTCAGCTTCCTCCCCCTTTGCTGCACTTTTGGTATTCTTGATTTTTGTGCTCAGGTGTCATGCTGAAAATGAACAGTTACAGCTATCTCCTGTCTCCAAGTCCCTTGCATTTGTTGACATCTGAATTCACCACAGCCTGGTCCATATAAGGTTTCGCACTAGTATTGAGAGCATCCCTCAACAAGAACAAAAGGCATTTGAGCAAACAACACATCACGTGACTCTAATCCTTTTTTTCTTTCTTCCTTTTTTGTCACTGTAATAATTCACTGCATTAATAAGAAAATATTACATTTCCACTTTTGATTGTCATGCTAACTGCAGTGGAGTTCTTAACCAGTTCTTATCATTATGCATGTAATTATTTCACCTCTGTTCCATTCAGTATCACATCTGGAATAGGAAGAGCACATGAATAATATTTTCAGCAAGCTAAGCTCCATTGTGAAGCACCAGAGCTGCGTTTCACATATGAAAGATGCTGTGGCTGTGTAAATAAAGGATTGACTGACATTTGTTCCAACCTCATTTCAGCAAAAAAAAAAAAAAAGAAAGAAAGAAATGGGAGGTTCTTCTCATTTACAACAGATGGAGTCTTAATTTATTACCGAGCACACTTCAGAGACTCATAATGAGTGTCACAACATCCATATAAACATGCAAAAGCGCACCAACCACACGTATATATGCTTGATCCAAATGGGGCTCAAGGCTTTTAACAGAAGTGTGTTACATGTCTTGAAATCATTATTTTTCCAGGCACAAACACAGGGCAAACAGAGTAGAAGACAATTAACAGAGGTTTTTTTTCCTTTCTCAAGGAGTGAGAAATACAGGAGTGGTTGAACGGCTAACAGATGCACTTGCAAACAAACACACATGCACTGTAATATGATGGATCAGAGTGTTTGTAGTTTCCTTTGTGCCTTTGCTGTTTGGGATAACGAACTGGGCTCAGAGCCTGGATCTAAATCCTTAATACGTCTTTATCTCCCTCTCCCACTCTTCTTTGCATCTCCCTGACACAAACACCCAGATACTTGAACAATCAGCCGCTCAAACAAGTCCGTGCTGCCTACCTTTTACTCTCATCCACTCGAAAAACAAACAATGCCAAAAGTGTAATCTGGAACGAGTTCATAACTGCACCACTTTTGATAATTTTGCAGTTACTTGCACAAACACTGTGGAAAACAGACCTTGACAATTAGATAATTACTCGTCAGGACTGTGAAACTGACTGCACAGACCATTGTCTATTGAAATAAGCCGCAAGAGACTAAGTGGGCTCTCGACTCTGACGCATTTGTACAAATCCATGGATTCGGGTTGATAATTTTATTTTGAGACAACAGGGACTGGTCGACAATTGTGGGCTTTTGGGAAACGGTCAAGAGCCAATAGTGGAGCCTGACTCACAGTCTTTGTCTAAAGTCAAACAAATGACCAGGTAAATAAGATGAAACCACATCACTGCTGTGAAAAATCAACATGTGTCAATATGACAAAGACAGAACATAGGCAAGAATCACATTTTGGGGACATAACAGCATTTACATATTACATCTTTAACTTTCTGGTTGTGCCGCACTTTTACAGCTGCACTAACTGATTTTCTTGGCCACTTGGTGCACACAGCAAGCTATATAGACACAGTGGGTCTGCTAGCTGCAACATATCCAGCTAGCAGACACATGGAGTGAACAGTGGGTGTTATCAGAGAAATTCACTGGAGAATACTCCTGTGAAATGAGGCTAATGAACCTAAACCATAATAATATAAAAAACAAAATGTACAAAAAGTTAAAAGTCGCAGTGAAGGGAGTTTGAACTGGGGGGAGTCTGCAGAGTCGGGTGATCGTGCTCAGTGGGTTCATCATGACAGCCTACTGCACATTTCACACAGCCATTTTCTAAACTGTTAACATAAAAACTGTGATTAGAAAGACTTTATTGTTATTGATGTAGTTTCCTGAAAGTAATTTAAGTGTCCTGAATGGATTGCACATCTCACTAGCTGTTCATGGCCAGAATTAATTACTTCACTGCACTGCAATTACCAGGTTAATTGGTAGTCTTCATTTGACTTTGTCACAAACGATTAGTCCGAACTTCGGATTATTTCCAAAATAAACCAACTATTTCATTAGCAGAAGTGGCAAACAGCTTGTTCCTCAGTATACAGCACAGTTGACTTTTCCTGAAATGGTGGTATCACATTTCGTTAATCATGTTAATCATAGAAAAAGGAAATAAATCAACTGAAAAGGACAAATAAACATTACTCAAATTGAAATGAGTCAACACGGCATTAATTCACTTCAAATTCAGACAAATGCGAGTGATGCTCTCACAGTCGAATATAAATGAGCCTCATCATTTAATTACATGTGAAGAAGATTAACTGAATGTCAGTGACATTTGCCACACATAAATTAATATCATCTAGTAACCTTCAGTGAGTAACCATTGCCTATTTGAACTTGAAGTTTATAACTCACTGCAGGGACGTCTGAATTAAAAAGGTATATATTTTTAGCACCTGTGAATACCTCTGATTAGTATGGGTGCTGGTGAAGAGGGTTATGCACAGTTTGAAGAATCAGAGGAGGAGTGATAACTTTTCATGTTTATAATCATGTTATATTCAAATTATATTTCTGGAAGCATATTTGTCCATCTAAACAAAAAATAATTAATCTCCAAAATGCACACAAATACCATAATATCTAACAGTGCCAGACAATTCAAGAACAAAAATCCTCCATCCTTTGTCTCCTTTTTATATAAAAGGTAATTGCAGGACAAGCATATTTTTTGTTGGAACTGCAGGCAGCTCACAGAATAAAACCATTCTTTGTCCCTAAGAGACTTCAGACTGCAGCCCTCCGAGCCACAGCAGAAGATTATGGGATTTTTGTTTGCTATTTGCATGTCTCTTTCACTAGACATTTCCTGCTGTTAGGGTCTCTGGTGCACAGGCTATTGATCTTCATCCAGTAGCTGTCTTTTAATGGTGTCTTGATACTCCAAATGCAGCTGCATTTTTTGTTTTATCTTATTTTTTTCCCCCCAGAGGCGTGTAACATGAAGACACTCACGCGGTTTCTGTGTGTTGGGTCTGACACGGCAGTAGACCCGTTTCAATGACAGTGTTTCACAAAAGTTAACATGGTATTGTGCAAGCTGTCTCTCTGTCAAGGCTTAATGGGAGACTTGATTGACCATAGACATTGTTAATTAAATGTGTTTCCCCAGTGTGTTGACAACTGCAGAGACCATTTGCGCTATAGACATTTGAGTGAACTGCTCCATGGTTTCCCTACAGAGAGTTAGGAGTTATTTTCATAGAGAATATTAAATGTGTAAAAGATAGAAATGTAAAAAAACAAAACAAAACAAAACATCACTTTGAATACAAACCAATGTCACACCTGCATCAAGATCAAGGACAGGGGAGGTTAAAGACGGAAGCGCATGGCGCTGTCGGGATAATAGCTATCAGCCCCTCCTCTGACCTCCACTAAGGTGGGTTTGAGATGATCGACAGACACACGACCTGCCTCAGAGTGCAGCTTTACCTTTCTCATTAGGATGAATGGGGTCATACACACAGGGATGGTCACCATAAGTGCAAATGTAAAAAAAATGGGTGGTGGCAAAGGCTGTAGAGGGAGTAGTTGTGCCCCTCATGCGCACCATTCCTATATCCCAATATATTCCCAATAGCATGTCATCTATAACACCAGTGCATTTTTTTCCCCTGTATAGGAGGTCTAGGAAAGAGAAACAAGTGAACTATGAAAGGTCCACTAAGTGAAGCATTAAATATTGGCCTAATTTCACATATGATCCTATGTTATATCAAAGAATGTGAAGAGAACCTGAGTTGTTTCATGATCAAGGATGTTGATAAATAGGGTGTGATTGTGAAAAGAGCACCTGTGCTTTTTATATCTGTGTGTAAAACAGCTGTTCCCCAGCAGGTCCCTCCGCTCAGCGTCTCCTCCATCTCTCGTCATATGGCACATGCATCCATGCTGCTCTCTATCCTACAGTATGACGTCAAATGTCACATACATAACCTATAGCAACGCTGTGAATATAGGTCACAACATAAAGAATGCACCGACTCTGACACCTAACTGCAGAGTGCACTGTTCCACCTCACCACTTCCATATATCTGAAATGCATATGTAATCTCAGTGGCTGCTGCTTTTCACTGGATCGGTCCCTGTGAACACACTTAAAGAAAAAAAAGGGTCACCATGTCTTCCACAGATCCCATTAGCCTCATTGCAGGAGCCCCAGACAACCAGTAGCAGCCACTAGCACACTGACTGATTTAATCCCTCACTGGCTTCCCACACATAAACTACCTATTCTGTTGTCATGATCGAGACAGAGGTGCTGCTCCATGCTGCTTAAACCCTACTTGCAGTTTCATACGTGTTGATTTAAGAGTCGTAGCCTGTAATAACTTCCACTTTTAGAACCAATTTTAAAATTTTAGTGCTCACTTTCAGGGCTCTACATGACCCAGCCCACAGAATAAATCACAGATCTCTCTGCCATTACTACTGTGGGTCTTCTGGGAGTACACTTTATGACCCAGGGTTATCACGGTTTCTTGCTAACAGCTCCTAAACTCTGGAATAGTCTTTGACGAAGTTTACGATGGTTGGACTCTGTGGACTCCTCTAAAAAAACCACATCTGTTCAGACCTGCTCCTTTTTCTTTCAGGTAGCATGTGGTATTTTATTCTTTTAACAACTGATGTGTGTCGCAGATAACTACATTTTGATTTTAATTCAATAACCAGCCACAATGATCTTTTTCACACTGTTTTCCTTGAAAGATACCCCGCTAGTATGTTGGTAACACAAATCCCATTTTGTAATCCCACCCACAGCGATCATGAATAGTCAGTTGTGTCCCTAACTGAAGAAAAGAGTCGTCAGGTGTGTTTGGATCGCTGGAAAAATCTGTGGTATGTGCATGTTCTCAGGGGTGTGGAACCAGGATAAGGAGGCTTTGCTCTTGGCGTATATATATATATATATATATATATATATATATATATATTTTTTTTTTTTTTTTTTTTTTTGAACAGGTGAGCAGTTAGATTACAACACTAATACCTTTTTTTTTATCAGTGCAGTTCAGCAGCAGTATACTTTGCAGTTCCAAGGACTTAAAAAAAAATGTATGAAATCTCTGATTTGTGTCACGTTGGCTGTGTGGGAACACTTACTCAGCTGGAAAGTGTATCTGAGGAAGGTTCCTGCCAAATTAGTAGTCAGACCTGCCCATCATTCTGACCTATGATAGCCAGGAGAGGGAGAGAACTCACACAGGGCTTTCAATGCACCGCTGCCCAGTGGGGAAGTTTAGAGAGAAAGCCATAGGCAGATGTAGCTGAACAGCTGGAAATCAGCTGCTGCTTAGAGACCCGACAGTCAGAGTCATGTCTGTTGGGATGAATACGAGTCGGTGAGTAAAAGTGGATGTGCCAAGGTGCCCATTATGTTGTCTCAGCCCGTATGAGAGAAAGATGGCTTGTTATGATTGGACAAACAAACAAATGTAGTGCTTTACATTAGGGGGGCTGCTCAAGCATAGAGTGTGTTTATAAAAGTGGAGCTTGTGTGGAAGTGGCCAAAAAGCTCCAAATCATGACAGAGAAATCTACAAAAATCACAAGATGTCTGAAACATTACTCTAAACCAGTCAGCAGCAGCAGTGTCACATTGTGTCACTGCACTTGACGTCCGTGTCACCTTGCATACACGCCACAGATCTAATGCTGAGTTAGGTGTTTGTCTCCCACTGGGGGGCTGCCCATGGACTGTAGGAAACCGTGCATAAGCCACATGGCATCTGGGGTGAAAACAAAACACTCAGTCCATGTGTTACATCAAAAAAATGTGTCTTTTGTTTTAGCGCACGCCCCTTCAAGATTACCCACTGACAGGTATGGTGCGTTTCCTGCTGAGGGATGAGAGCTTAACGAGACGTCAGCGATCAGTGCTAAAGATTTGCGCCTGCAATGCGAATGCTGGTCATTAGTGGCCTACATCTGTGAGTGAGCAGAGGAATAAAGATGGCTGGATTTATGGTTCTATTTGGGATCAGATTAGCAACTAAAGCCCAAAGTGACTGACAGTATAATAAGCTCCAAAGATTTTAAATATTGTAATCACTAGATCCTTTCATTTGCCATTTTTCCATTTTTTCTGGCTTTCCTCTAAACATTCAGTCTTTGTATAATGCATCTATGTATTTATATTTGAGTTTCAACTTATATTCATGACTTGATATTTTCCTTTTTCTTCTAACAACCCTTTTCATAAATTCCACCACCTCCTAAGCTTCCCATTTCTCCCCCTCCATCTTCTTCCCCCCTGTCAGTCTTATCACTGTGCCCTTGGCTTTCATTTCTCTGGGGCTTTGATGGGTGCTGTGATGGCACGATGATTGACAGGCTGAGCTGATTTCCAAACACTAATCATGACATCACCGCTCAGTCGATTTCATTTCACATCACATCGCATCACATCACATCTCATCACATCAAAGCAGGCTGATTGGAAGGTGAAAAAGACCAAAAGACATTTTCCTCCATAGCCTATTGAAGAATAATGTACATTGTCAGTATCATTTACAGCAGAAATGATCTACTCAGGCTTTGAAGTATCAGCGATTATTGGAACAAAGAAAGATCTAAACTTTAACAAAAGACTTACTTTTGCTCTATCCCTTTGAATCTGATGCATTTGGCTTTAAATTGCAATTGAGTTTCATTTGTAAGGAGCTGAACTACATTGATTTACATTCACTTACTGCCTTCCAAAACAGTTACAGTAATATACCACATAAAGAACCAACAATAAAGCCAGCTGGACATTTTAGTTTTTTATCACATGGCAATAGATGGGAGAAATACCAATTTGCACATTGAATGATTCTGCAGAACTTTGTAAAAATTTAATAAATAAATCAATAGATGCATGGGCATTTATTTTCAAATCATTTTCACTTGTCAGTTGTTATGCTTCCTCAGTTCAGCTTTCTGTGCCTCGCTTTTTTGTCATTTGTCTCTTGAATCTCGGACGCAATTATGAACTTGAACACAAGGACAGAGTTCAAAATAGGCCTTGTAAACTACATCATTTGCATGTGACCTTAATGCAACTCTTGACAAATACATTAAGGCATGTAATATGCACTGGGATGAATTGATGATGTCAAGGAAGTTTCAAGCTCCAGCAACTTGAATTGCACAATGGACTAAACTGAAACTGAAACAAGGGGCTGCGTTGAGCAAGATTTTCTATAAAACAATCTGTTAGGTCAAATTATGCCCGAATCACTGCATGAACAGCCCTAGCTTGCTCTGTGTTGTCTATGCGCTGTAGAGTCTACAGCTAAACATAACTGTCTTGATCTCTGATTTATACTGCTGTCAAAGCACAATAACCTGGAATTTGAAGCATCCGTTGTTTAGATTAACACAGCAGCCAAAGTAATGCGAGGTTCCTGTCTTATGTAATAGGTCAGACTTCACAAGGGTTCTGTCATAACGTTCAGACTTAACAAACAGCAGGATTTTAACAATGGCAGACCATCATTATTCCAAATAGTCTTTTCTTGAAAACCCCAGGGAGCCATGACAAGTCAAATATTTCACCACAATTTTGTGTTTTAGATTACTCTCCGCCCATTATTGTTCTTCAGTGGGCCTCAGTGGAACAACAAAAATCCTCATATGCATTAGAATACAATATTTAGACAGAGTCCAATTTTTTTCTTTGAAAGCCTCAGGCTCCAGATGCAGGATAGTAATTGTGAGGATTGGGATACATCTCAGTGGTTCAGTAAAATGTCAGGCTGATTCATGTGGGACGAGGAAGAATATTCTTCCCTGCTGGAGCCTGAGCTGACTGAACTGTGCGTTCTGCAGGTTCTATATGCACAACGCATTTAATACATGTACACAACCGTCCCAACCTGTTCAAATCCTGCAGACAGGGAGCTATAAGAACAAAGGTGGTTCCTCTCCAACAAATTTCACTGAAATATATAAGCAGAATACATTTCTTGGCCACATGAACAAGCTGCAAACACAACAAAACTAATTGTCCCTGTAGGATATCGATAAAATGTTCAATAAATAAAAAATGTATTGTCATATGATAATTGTGATGTGACCAATGTTGGGCAACAGAGTGGGTCGTCCAATAACTGGAGGGTTGGTGGTTCGAATCCCACTCCATCCTAGTAGCTGTCATAATGTCCTTGGGCAAGACACCTTACCCACCTTGCCTTGTGTAAATGCATGTGAATGTTTGGTAGTGGTCGGAGGGGCAGTTTGGCGCACATTGGCAGCCACACTTCTGTCAGGCTGCCCCAGGGCAACTGTGGCTACAGATGTAGCTTACCACCACCTGTGTGAATGTGGTATGAATGAATAATGGTTTGTGTAAAGTGCTTTGAGTGCCATTCAAAATCCAAGCCATTATGAAGTGTAGGGTTTGACTGATAAAAAAACAAGCAGGTTTGAGAGGCAAGTATAATATAACCTTGTGCAAATAATGTTGACTTTAACTTTGATCACAATAACAAAGGTGATCACAGGGCCGACTGTGTCAAATCAGGTTACAAACTAACCTGTGACCACCACAGCTTCCTCACATTTGGTCTGGATTGGGTTCAGTGTTGCAGTACATTGCTCAGGTTGAATTACCTGAACTATAGAGACTACAGGAGCATCAGTAGACCACAAAAGTCAAAAAGAGAGCTGAAACAGAGGTTGGCAGGTGTGGGTAAAGCCTTAATGATAAAAACAGAAGGTGCAGTGTCCATCCTTTTGACAAGAAAAATCTGCCATCTGCTATTTTGAAAAACAGACGGATCAACCTCAACAGACGGCGTCCAAGAAGAAAACGTCACAAAACTGCAAGATTAAACTTTGTCAGTGAGGACACAGACATGTCAACATGAAAAGATGCCCGGTGAATATTGGCAGCTCATTCTTTGATCAGATGGATCCAAAATAAACTCATTTGATCAGATGGGGATCTAGAATATTAGGTTAGGACCAGGCCAGGGTTATATACAGTGATACAGTGACGGCACAGTGCCAATCACGCAACATGGAGCTGGAGGAATTGGAGGATCTGGTGAGTGGGTTTATTGGAGTAACTGTTAGCTGCTAAACATGGTTGATGAGTAAACAGCTCAGTTGGATCACTTGAACTGACACCACTGTGCAGATCTGAGGGGAGCTAAATGCAGAGCTGACTGAAAGTGCTCTGAGAGTTTTGTTACAAGTCAAATGAGGGACAAAAAAAAAAAAAAAAAGACGTCACAGCCAGGGAATGTGTCATTTTGTCGTTTCATTTGCAAATTAGTGTCACATAGAACATATCGTGAGATTAAAAAAAAAGTTACAGTTACAGATTTGGAACAAAAGTTTTAGCTCTGGCTGCTGTACTCAGATTCATAACCCCCATCTCTAACCCCCTCTCCCTTTTCATCTCTGTCTCCCTCCAAACATGACTACACTATACTATAAATAGTAGCTGCATTTCCCCAAATCATCTTCTCACTGGGGGAAGCATTAAACCTAAATAACCATGCCTTTGCCTGACAGGCAAAAGGCCAGTGTTTCACCTCTAAGCCTGACGCTAATCATGGTGACAATATTTAGAAAAAAATGCACACAGATACTCACAGCAGCCCTGTCATCTCTGACATTTCCCATTTTCCATCTTGTTATCTGCAGCCTTCTGTTGACATTCCCAAAGCCTCACG
Organism: Caranx ignobilis; assembly: GCA_021432705.1. Taxonomy (NCBI): domain Eukaryota; kingdom Metazoa; phylum Chordata; class Actinopteri; order Carangiformes; family Carangidae; genus Caranx; species Caranx ignobilis. The sequence continues at coordinate 5,487,225 of MU269982.1, forward strand.
TGCGGAGCCAGAAACAGTCGAAGGAGGGTCTAAAAATAGCATCAGCACACAGCTCAGTGTGCCCAATATGAGTGAGCACGTTTTTAATATCTCCTCATTAAATATGCATGAGATTAAGTACTCCAGACTCCACTGTTTATTGAGTGATGAGCTTTTGTTTTGAAATTCAACTCCCTCCGCCCAGTCCCTCAAATCTGTTGTTTTTCCAGTTCAATAGAGATGAATAATGCTTGACTGAGTGAACGGTGTGATAGAGAGCACATTGTACACACTACTGTAATTATTATTACACAGTGAACTGTTTCACATCCCCATTCCGCATTTCCTGTTTTATAAATGCAAGCACACACCCTTTAATTTCTATTGTGTCTGATGTGTTTTCTTAGAAATCACAACAACCCTAGTTACTACGATCACAGTTTACCTGATGAAACAGGTACATGACATAGTTTATCTCCTCAGTGCAGGAAGAAAAGGTGCAACCTCTGTCTCCACAGCTGTCAGCCTTGTACCATTAAATGTTTTAATCATGGTTTGAGTAATTTTGAATGTCAAAAGGTTGTACTGTTACCCTACAGGGCATACACACACACACAGCACTCCCTCTGTAATTCTGCATGTCAGAGATCCCTGAAGCTTATCATGCATGGGGGTGGGGGGAGAGGATGCTGCTTTAACTGGGCTCACATATCTCTAACGATCTGTGCAGGTGCCGCTTATTCAAATGTGGGTCATCAATTGTGACCCCACAGACTGGGCAGCATATGCCACAGCGGATGCCGACAGGTCTGGCTAAACTTCATACATGTATTTCCACTGGCTGGGCCCAGCACACTTTCTTCATCAGCTCTCTAATAATGATTTTCCAGGAAGATGCTGAATTTGCGGTGAAATAAGTCCAAAATGTTACCAGGCAGCTAAAATCCCTTTGCTGAATTGGCTCCAGTGACAGCTTCTATAATCCGAAGGGACAGGTGTTTCCATGACAACAGCTTGCCCTGAGCTGAGCTGGCGAAGCCTACAAACAAATGATTACATGCGTGAAAAAAAAACCTATGTCTGTGCCAAATATGTGAATAAAGAGCACACAAGGCATTCTGCCTCCTCTGCTGCTCTGAAGCATGAGAGCGAAAAATGCATCCAAGTTCCTCACCGAGCGCCTCAAACAGGAGCTGGAGACATTAATGTGGAAAACCACACAGCGGGCATGAAGTGACCTTGGATCTGAGTTAGTATAGGATTTGTGGACCGACAGCGCACAGTGGTTTCATTGCTCTTACTGGCTGAAGATAAAGCTAATAATAGAGCTACTGTATCTTACAAGAGTGCGCAGCAAAGTCCTCAGAGTCCAGACAAGACAAACACCTCACAAAGTCCTTAAAGGAAAGTGAATCCACAGAGAAGGGACTGTGAGGCTGATGAGCAACAGTTCCCGTGGTTCCCGACCTCTTCAGTTTCCCATCGTTTGTTACTTGGATGCTGAATAATGAGTGGTGGGGCTGACAGCAGCTGTGTGTGTGTGCACAGGCTCAAGTTGTGCGTTAAGGTCAAAGACTTCCACCCGCAGCAGATAGTCCCTCTGAGGGCTACAGTGTGTGCTGCTTTTACAAATTGGGTTAAATGGGAAGTGTTGTCTCGTTTTTCTAAATCCCTGCTCAGTTATATGCTTTTTGGTTGAGATTAGCTGCCATCCTGGGTGCTAACCTATGAAGAGCAGGACTTACATTGTTTCAAACTAGGTAAGGTAATGTAAGTAGGTTTACATCAGTTGTTACACTACAACAGCAGACATGACACACAGAGGTCAAAAGCATGGTTCAGCATACAGGAAAATACCAATGCCAGTTTCTGATAATATGAAGCTATACAGTCAAACACCAGCGAGCTTTAGCTTAGCATTGCGTAACAAAAAGACTGGAAACAATCCAGACATGCACAGCCCAAAAACATCAACATCCACCAACAACCCTCTGTAGAGCTCATTAATTCAATCACTGGTAAAATAAACAAGTTATAGTTTTATCAGAAATTGTTTGTTGGGCTATGTTTTGCCAGCACATGAAGCAAATTCAGCATATTCAGCAAATCTTCTCCACTGAACTTAAGACAAGGAACAAACTGGATGCCAAGTACCTTTGTGGCTGCAGCATGTCTTGGATTTCATTTCAGCATCAGTATAAAACTGGTTAGAGTGGACACAATGCCAGCTCAAGATGCACACCTTGTGCCTGTGTTGCGTCTCACCCATCTATTAGGTTTGTCTCCCAGCAATGTGTATGTAGTAGATAGATAGTAGCAGCAATGTGGCAGAGACACAGCTGTTGTAAACACGCTCTTTCGTTGCAATAGCTCAGCGACGGCAGACGTAAAACACACGCGACACAGACAGTGTGTTCCCAATGTAACAACTTCAAGCAATCCTGTACAACCTGCATCACAAAGTTGGTTGTAACGTGACTGCGAGCACACATTCAGGTGAAAGTTATTTTGTACAAATCACATTGTCAACAGCATGACTTAAGTAATGAAACTTGCAGGTGAATTTGGTTGGATGAATTGCAAACAGACCAGAATAAAAAAAATAAACAAAAGTAGAAATAATAGTTAATAATCCAAGTATTTTTGACCTTTTGTCTGATGGACACACTGTAATGAATATGAAGATTTGAAGTATTTAATGTCTGGTGAGGTTACTCTGGCTGAAATATTCCTTTATAATCATGTGAAATATGTGTGGTATTTCTTCTATTAAAAGACATCAGAGAGTTTAGGTTTTATTTCCAGGTCCTGCTGGTTTTATTCTGAGCTGCACTGATGGAAGAAGAGAGTAAAAGCATCAACACTGTCAAGGATCCTGTCGGGATTCAATTAAAATAAAGCCATTGTATTTGTTATGTAGTTATTTTTGAAACCACAGTGGACACATGGAAAGTCTTAAAAAGCACAACGTTTCCACTGATGTATAAAAATATCTGTTGCTCTTCATTATTTTGTCATTTTATTGTACACACTTTTGTTCCCATTTTTCTCTAGCGATCTGAATGGTCAGGAGCTTGGCTCGACTGTTGACAAGTTTTGATTTGATCATCTGAAGTTACCCAGCTCCAGTGCAGCTTAGGACCCCAGGAGTTACCGTGGCGATTTACCCCCGGCAAGAAGTAAACAACCATAAAAAGGACTGAAATTCCATGGCTGAACCTGAAGTTAGGTATTGGACAGACTTTCTCAGTTAATATTCTCTTATTGATACTTGACAGATCGATCTCATCCGAGATACAGTGCACTGAAAGTCACCACTACACCGTATATACTGTAGATGTTTTACTATGAATGGTATGAAGAGAGAACCTGGACCTGCCATTAGTTAACAATCAGTAGAACAGGCCTCTGATGGATGTGTGTGTGTGTGTGTGTGTGTGTGTGTGTGTGTGTGTGTGTGTGTGTGTGCGCGCGCGCATGCGCGCGTGCGTGCATGTGTGTTGTTATGTTATTATTTCAATAATACAGTAGTTATTTTCCATGAATCATATTTTCCAACACCAGACTGGTGCAGATAGAGAACACAACAACAATGCCAACATACAACAATAAAACATTCCCACAAGAAATAGTACATAATACATATAAAAATATTTCTCAGGTAATATTGTACTAGTGGCTACATTTATTAACATATAATAATGGATGTTACAAACCAGCTGGGTTTTTGTTGTTGTTGTTGTGTTTTGTTGTCTTTTGGAATTACCTACTCATGTGGCCTGAGATACAACTCCAACCACACCTGCAGATACGTCTTTATGTGGCTGCAGTTAAGGGGGAGAAAATGGAGCATTTACTGCACCACAGCGTGTCCCTCTTAGAAGATGAAAGAGAGAGATAAAATAAGAAATAACACAGAGTATGACTATGAGGCTGTATCACTGGCTGCTAAATAAAGTGTAATCTGGCACAGTAAAGACAGACTGAAGAAAAGCAAGATAAAGTAAGGCTTTAGTTCTTGAGTCCATTGTATGGTAAATATGGACATGTATGGACATTTAAGCAACATACTTTCACTGATTTGCATTGTAAATTAAGTTGAATATATCTCCATTTTGTGAAATTAAGTCAATGGATCTGTGTCTTGCGGACGTATCAAAAACCACGTTGTATAGAGCTGTAAAACTTCACCACATTTGATGGTGATGGTGTTGAAGTGTTACGTTCTGGCATAAAGATCTAGAGTTTCCTAGAGATCAGGGCCTATTTTTTGCACTTAAAAGGGACAGGATTTGTGAAAAATTAAACATGCAATTAAAGTTTTTTTTTTTAATGCTAAAAAAATGAACATTGTGATGAAGCGTTCAAAACCAAAAAGAATGAGCCCACCCACGTATCTCTCCATTGCCTTGAACAGGCTGTGTGCTGCACAATGTACTGCAATTCTGGGTCCGAATTTCCTGCGCAGTTCTGCAGATGTGACGTCAGAGGACGGTGAATGCGCGTTATTGACGGTTTTTGACTTGCATACGGGATGAAGACAGGCATGGTAGTAATGGACTCTGCTACAGTAAACAAATGACCCACCACCACACTGAAAAGTCCCACAAAGAAGAAGAATTAATGTTTTATCAGCGGCATCTCACAACTACCCGCAACGTCCGCTGTGTCAGTATTGAGTCTTATTTCTCGATCCTGCCCCAAGTCCCTTTAAGGGAAAGTCAGAGTAGCACCACAATCAATATGCACTACAAACATACACAGTAAAACACAAGTTCGCCATCTTCACCTCGTTTTTGAGGGACAAGATGGTGGATATTTGAAGATATGTCCACGACCTGACCAGAGCTCTCAACTGCATATCATCCCCTCTGTTTCTCCCATTGTTTCCTATCTATATCTCTACCGTCACAGAACAATAAGACAAAATAAAAAGAATAATCATTAAAAATTGGCACTCATCAGCCCCCAACTGTTCTTAGTTGATGATTCGTTTAATGATTTTAGTTCTTTTTTTTTTCTTTTTTTTTACTTTTCAGTCACATCGAATGAGATATTCAGTTACAGGTTCCCTCTAAACCATGGCCCAGGCTGGATCAACAGGCTGGAAGACGCAGTTCTTCTCAGTTCATCATCTCTGTGAATCCTTGAAGTTCAACACTCTAATTTTAGCATGTGAAAACCTGCTTCATTTATATTGTGGAACTTGTTTGGCTTCCCAATACAGACTGCAACAGCATTAAAAATTTACAGAGTCAATGCCTTGTGAAACTATTTTGGGAGCTACAGCCCACAAAAGCTACCTTTCCCTGGGTAGCACAGGCTGCCAGGGTAATTTAGGTTTCTAAAAGCAGCTCTCACGTTTGCACTTGTGATAGAAGAGCATTAAAGCATAGAGGCATTAGAAGTCCTTCTCTGTGGACTCTGGCTTATATTCTCACAGAGCTGTCTCATCCAGGAACACTTCAAATTAGCATCTCTGCCCACAGGGCAGTAGTAGGAAAACACTGGACTGTCTGTAACGTGGGAGCCAGGAGCTGGCTGACAAAGCCCAGAGGGCCACAGCAGTCCTCCATGCCTTTGGACGGAGGTTTTAGAGCAGGAGTGGGAGAGGCAGAAGGAGTAGGTGGACAGTTTCATCGCTGTGAAGAAAGGGAGAAAGCAGCCTGTTCTCCCAAACAGGTCTGGGGGGGCGGAAGGAACAATTAAAGAAGAGCAGAATTGAGTTGATTACTTAATGTGCGAAAAAGCACACCTAAGAATCCTAACAGCCATTCAAACCCACACACCCGCTCCCAGGCACATGTGCATGCTCTGAATGGATTTGAGACTGCATGCAAAACAGTGAAATTAGTACAAAAGACAATTGAACACGGAAGAGGTCATGTCAATTATTCAGCAAGCCCAGCTTTCTAATGATGCATACGCACATAAGCATCATCAATTATGCACATACATTATTCACATTATTAATATGTCAGGGCAGAAAAAGGAAGAATTGGGTTTTGAATCTCATGTTACATGAAGGGATTTTTCCAACTATTGTTTTCCCAAAGGTAGTTTAAACAGCAAAGTCATCAATAAACAAAAATACTGCCCAATATTAGAAGTCACTTTTAAAGCCTACGGTTTCAACCAAATCAAAATTCATTACCAGTTAAAGATTCCCTCTCTGTGGTAAAATACTCTAAATCTCACTTCAGCTACTGGCTTTTCATGGAGCTTTCAGCTGTATCTCATTGCTTTCAAAAGGAGCTTATTGGATGTAGATGGCCTCTTTCAAGTTCCACACTTAACTCAAGGTCAGTGACTGGGATATATTATGCACCAATAAGGTGATTCTGCAGTTAGGTGGGGGTGCGATGGAAACATTGTGGAGCTAGAGAGGCTGCTACTGTATGTTGATGATATATTTAGATGAGATATTCAAATACTTCTGTTCAGGAGAAAACAGACAGGATTACAGGGAATAAAGGGCCTCTCCTGCTGTGATCAAATAAAAATGTAATGCAGATTTCATGTTAATGCTCAGAAACCAAATCATGTAAATCTGAGCACTGGGTTCAGGTTGTCCACTGCTTTATTGTGTTGTCGAAATGTTACAGGGGTCACTGACAGCTCGTTTTAAGGTTCAAATTAATACAAGTTCTTTGTGGACTGAGTACTCTCACAATAATAATACACAACATTGACCTGTACTATGATCTTTTACATAATATGGGGCCTTTAAAAGCTCCAATAGACCAACACCTTCCCAGCGATGTGGGTCATTTTTTCACCCAACTGTGGTATGATTACAATTATCCATGAAAACACATTAGTTAGTTCAGATTCAGGCCCTGTCCACACATAAACACAACACTATTGTCCACACCTAAAGGGCGATTTTGGTCCGTAAAAACTGACATTTCCAAAAACATCTGGTCTGTAGATACAGATTTTGCGTTTATGTGTGGAGAAGGAAAATGAAGTATTTGGTTACACAGTAAGCTGGACCGGAGGAGTGACCTGCTGCTTGCCGAGACACTGGCCACCTCTGAGCGCCAGGTAGCATGTTGCTGCTGGAGAAGCAGGTCAGCAGAGCTGATTATAATTAATTAATAAATCTTATCACATGTCATGTGGTGCACTTGCTGCATGCGTGTCGCACCTATGCTTGACATGTGTCTACATTTAAATGGCTTTGTATGCGAAAACGACACAAGTATGACAGTTGTCATGGATATAATAAACAAAGATCAGACCTGAACTATGCTTTGGCACATCTATGCTATGCTATGATCAGTGCCTTTTATAAGTTAAAATTGTATTGCCACCTGCTGGTGCAGCATGCAATGTTTAGCGTATTTATTACGTTTTTGCATTTACATATGGACAGAGTAATTCTTTTAAACATGGTGGTGTGGATGTTAATTTTTTGGAACGGATGAGGGGAAAAATGTGTGGACAAGGCCTCAGATAAGATTCTGACAAATTCACACAACTATAGTGGAAGGAAGGTGTTTATTTTACCTCATGTTTGACCACACAAAACACACACACAAGCAGCAAAACCTGTTGTTATTACCACGGCATTGCAGTCTCCAATGACATTAGCATGCTAAGATTGTCGCAACACTTGGTGGAACAGTTGCATCCTCAGGGGGAGAGGAGTTATGAGGAAGCCGCACATTCTGGTCTTCTTCCTTATAATTAGTTTCCTATTATTGCAATTAACCAGTGGCCAATTAACATGGTATCTGGTCCATAGTGAACGTGGCTCTTACCTTCTCACATAAATGATGCAAAGTAAGGTAATCAGCCCCCTTGAAACCACACATGTTGGCCAGAAACACAGCCCTTAAGACTTTTTTTTTCCCCAGTCTTGGCACACTCTCTGCACATGGACCTCTACAATCCACAAGTGTGTTCAAAGTGCAAACTCCAGCTCTGCTATGCCACTAGTTCTCATAAACTGATGTGCATCTGGACCTGCTTCAACTGTCTGTATTTTTGGTGGATGTTGTTTTTAAACAGAAATAGAATTAATCTTGTCATGAGCCATGGAGCAAGAGGTCAGACCAACAGGCTTTTAAGGATATTCTGCTTGAGGAGGCCCCTATGTTCTTTACATAAAATCTAGGATTAGTCAGAAAGCAACTTGAGTGATTTAGCACAAAGAGACCTTATATATTCACAGCCAACTTAATTATGAATTCTAAATTGCATCCACTATTTGTCAACAATCTTGGAAAGCCCTGTGTTTCCTCTCCAACCAAGAAGCCTGCCATTTTCATCCTCCCATTTCTATTTTTGGATCCACTCTCTGTTGTCCAGCGTAGCCTTTCCTTCCAGTGGCTTGTTACTTAGAGCTGGTGGGATCTGGGCACATGTGTCCCTGTTTGTTTCCCATGTATTTTCAGAGAGGTTAATGCGTGCTGACATCACATAAATGTCCTCTCATCCAACTGAGAATATGCCAACCATGCAGCAAGCAAGCCAACTGCACACACGCACACTCACACTCTGTCACTCTGCCCTTACTTCCCGTCTGGGTTGATCTTTTTTTTTTTCTTTCAATACACTGTAATGCCATATTTCTCTTCATCTCCATCTGTAAATAACCAGGCTTTTACTGCTTGATTACTCCAACAATTTCATGTCAAAGATGCACTGTATCAGTATGACTGGCTTTTCCCACCGAGAAGTGTTGAGGCACTCTACAGCAAAGTGCAAGAGCTTTCCAGTAGTAGGTATGGAGGGTTTGGGGTATATGGTAATAACAAGGCCAGATTGTAGTAGACTGCTACGCTGGATGTGGAAAAAACACATTTCAATGGACTTTGAAGTTCATGATCTTCTCTCTTTGAGGCAGTCACACTAACCACTAAGATGTTCCAGGCACTTGGAAAAAATAGAAGCACCATACTGAATAAGAATCTGTTCCCATTGTCAAGGCATTGCAAAGTTTGTATTTTATTTTACAGATCAAATGCCACTGCTGTTCTTGAACACAGCCCGATATTTGTTGAGCAAATCAGTGCGCAGCATGGCAGCCAGTGATGAGATTGTCTTGAAGAGAATTTCTGTGCAACTCTCTTCCTCAAAGATGGATAATTTTATCAAAATCAAAAGAGCCTGTGATGTTGCCTCCTTTGGGACAAAGGAAGAAGGGAAGTTCAAAGTTTTCAGTAATGCATTATACCAAAAGTTCCCTCCATTGCCTGTAAACATTCGTCAAAAAAAAGTTTGTCCAGGATCTGCACTGTCCACTGAGGAGTTAAAGGAGACATATTCTGCCCCTTTTCCACAAATTAAAATAGTTCCCAGGTGTTTTAAAGACATGTCTGTGACATGCTTCGGTCAAAATACCCCAAGGATCAAACATCACAGCTCTTTTCATCAACTCTAAATAGCCCTGTTCAGAACAGTCTGTTTCAGCACCCCGTCTCTTTAAATGCAAATGAACCACTGCTAGCCCCGCCCCACCCCTTCTACTGGTACCAGGTAGGGGTGGTATTATGCAAATTCGAAAACTAATGACATCATTATCGGACAACCAATGTAACAGATCGAAAAACCACATGGATTTCAACCTGTGGAGCCTGGAAATTACAGATTTTTTGTCAACTCTTACATTTTGAGGGTCAGAAAGACAGACACCCAGATATATATTAAAGAGCCTTCAAAAGTGGCATTTCCATAATATGTCCCTTTTAAGCTTTATGCTACAATGGGTATAGTAAGAAGAAAAAAAACAAATGTGCCACACTGTTGTCTGATATGGATAATCTTGCAAGCTCAACAGTCAATACCTATAACCCAGCAGTCAAGTAATTCACTCTGAGACATGCAACATACCTGTGTGCAAAGTTTCAACTATGAACAATCTTTATAGGTATTGAATCTTTCAATTCTCTCTTACAATTCTATAAATTTTATCTAAAATGGTCTGATTTTGATTGGTTCTGAGACAAAAGTGGCGTGTATGGATATTTTGATGTGTTATTTCTGGAAAAGGAGAGATGTATTGTGGGAAAAGTGTGTTCTATCCAGAGAAACAGTTTGTGAAGGTTTTGAACACTAAAGTAAAATGTCACCTTATTGTCAACTCTGCTGTATGTACTGTGCAGGACATACAGAGGATCAAAATCGTGTTTTCTCTCCAACCCACAATGAATGCAACAAACAACCAGGCAGGATACAAAGTACAAAAACTCTATAGCCTACTAGGTATAAAAATATATAAGCTTCCACCAGAAGGGGAGACAACAGGGGACGACAAGGGGATGACAAGGTGTATGAGCATTGACATTTATGCACAGTTACACAAAGTGCAAATATTGTGTCCATGAGGACATAGGCTACCACAATACATCTTATTCACAATTTGCACTGGAATATTTGAAGTATAAAAAAAAAAAAAGGGCTTGAAATTTAACTGTTTTAGTTGAAACCACTAAATGTAAATCTAACATTTATTTACAGTAAAACTTCACGGGGCAAGTGTAAACTAAACTATACAAGGCTCTTTGAACAAGTTATAGGAGTCTTTCATCTTAAAACAGGAAACTGAAACGGCTTCACATTTCATACATCACACACGAGGAAATTACTTACCAAAGAAGAGAAAGCAAGTCTGGATTTAGTTGTAGTTTTAAAATGTGAATATACCTGTGGAGCAGCTTTCAGGCAAGATTTTTTCTGACAGAATTCACTTTCAGTGTACATAAACAAGCCTTTGAATACCTTTACCTGTGTATGACACAATACAAACAGGTAACTTGAGAAGCAATCAAATAAACCAAGAGAGTTCTTTATGTTGAAGATGTCTCACAGTCTTTCAGTTACATTATAAGAACAGCATCCGGACAAAGACGTCTGTCAGAGCCTGAAGTGTAGCGGTAACAAGGCTGCACAGTAAATGTACAGATGTATTGTGCTCTTCCCATTTCTGCAGCAATGCACCAAAGCATATAGTGCAACAACAACAACAACAACAACAACAACAACAACATGATCTCACAGAATAAAAAGTACAGCCTGAGACACGATGCAGGCAGGAATGTGTCTACTTCACAGACTGTGGAAAAGCCAGAAATGCTCCAGTTGGTGAAAATCGCAATATCTCTCATAAGAAGTTAATCAGCGTTGAGGCAGCGTTGTTGATCAAGAAGGGAACAATATTCCCTGGGAAAAATCATCTTGCATTACTATCTCTCACTGTACATTGAACTGGTCGTTATGGCCATACAAGCTATTTTTACACCATCACATGATTACAGTGAAAACTCGGACACAAGCATTAATTAACTCAGGCAGTGGCTAAAATAATGAGCAACAATATCAAGTCAGTTCGCTTTGTGCTTCACACTGTCACATTCAAATGTGTGAGTGCCACCGCAGCTCTTTTTTTAATCTTCTGACCAACTCTTTTGAGTGGGAAGTGTGCTGGCTCCCTTGACAGCTGGACTAATCCACTGCCATTATATATATAAAAGAAACCGTGACTGCTTCTATCACACCAGAGCAACACGTGTGATTCAATCACGAGAGTTGCTTCCAATTATTACAGCTGGAAAAACCAGGTTCATGTCGTTAATACAAAGTGACATTTATTGCTCCAAATCAAAAGTTCGATCATAGTAACCCCGAATGAAAAAAGAGAAATGTTTCTGGTCCAAAAGTGAGTGACAGTACGAAGCGGATACATCCATAAGCATCTCCGCACATAGCCTCACACACTGAGCTCCAGAGCATCAGTACTCACAGTGGGATATTATAGAGCCTGGTATCAGCCACCTGGATAAAAAAGGAGGAGCTGTTCTCAAGCAGGAGGAGACATATGTCCTGTACAGCACAGTTCATTAACCCCATATGTTACCTCAGCACAAACCTGCAGTGTCCAGTCCCATGGAGGACCAAAGTCAAATCAGTGAATAAAATGGCCTAATGAGAATCACATTACTCCATTTAATGTGAGGATGTGAGGCCAAACACAAACTGTGTGAGTACTTTGATACAAAATTATCATTATTTTCGTTCAGTCAAGTTCAAGTATGAGAGCCTTTCTCTGGAAAAATGCCATTTCTTTCATTCTCTGGATTTTTTTTTTTTTTCCATAAGAGAGCAATATTTTTAAAATAAATACAATGAATGAAAAAGATAAGGATTTAGTCATTACATACATCATCTCATTAGATGTTAATTTTGTTCATTTTTTAATAGTCCATAGTAATTCCCCATGGTATTGGAATTCAGTGAAAATATTTAATTTAATGGGGTTTATTCTCTTTTTCATTATTACAGCATGTTATTTGTTGAATGATTTGCTCATGTTTGTAGCACAAATCTACTTTAAAAAGTCTTTGTGGTGAAAAATTCCTAATATCAACCATAAGTAATCACTCAATCCTCGGTTTTAACATGTGGGAAATGGTATGACCACCTTTACAATCTTCCTGCATGAAGAAAAAGCGTCACTTGCCACTCTATCCTCTGATTCGTGGAGGATGTGCGTCGTGCATATATCTGATGTAGGTGCTTCAGCCGTCCTCATGGTTTTCATTTACAGATCTCCAGATACAGTTTATACGCTCTCGTGAAAGAAGTTTAGGTGTTCAGGTCCACAGGTCTCTTACTGTATGAGCAGGCCCTGAAGCGATAGCTCACTGTCTATCTCAGGGACAGCTGCGAAGACAGAGATAGAGTCAAGCTGGTCCAGTCCCCAGTGGCTGTTGTCATAACGACCAAGGTCGTAAAGATATCATGGACAGAGCCTCTGGACACATCATAACACTATTTCCAAAAGTATTCTGCCATACGACTGACCTGTCAACTGTCGCTATACAACTATGACACTCAGTATTTAAAAACACAGAGGCACACTTTGAAACCCATGTGCCCCCTCAGATGTAAAAGTAAATACAGTAGAGTAAATTCTTAGTAAATATAGGCCATTATGCATCTCTGGTTGACCTACATAAAACCTGTTCCTGAGCTAAAGGTGGTCACCCCACTACTTCCTGTCATTTAGGGTCTTAAACCTCAAGCTACACTATCAAGATCAACATCCTTACAGTGTTATAATGTCATATGTCCGTGCTGGACCTCTGCAAAGTTGCACAACATGAGCTATACGGGTCCTGCTGGAATCCACTAACCACATTTCACATGGTTTCCAGTCTCTCTAAATGGTCAGTAACAAGATCTCCGTGAGATTTGTGCACACCTGATGTCAGGGTTTACCGTCCAATTAGGATGAATGTCCAAACTGCAAGGGATCTGCCCAAAACATGCCCCTGATGCCCGCCCCCAACCAACATCCCCCCTGCTCCCACACCAAAGAACAGAAGTATGTCTTGCTGAACACTCCGTCAGTGTTTTTTCAGTTGCGATGGAAAATCGCAGCTGTTTTTCTTCCCTAAAGAAGATGAAAACCGTAGGTCAGACTCGGGGTCAAACATGTATGGACACACCTCGTAGCTGGCCATGTTTATAAAGCCAACTGGTATGTAATTAACAATGTAAGGTAAACAAGAACATGTGGGCCTCCACTGAGCAAGCCAATCACAGGAAGGCAGGAGGGGCAGCAGCCAATGTGAAGCGTTTCAGGAAGTGGCTGCATAGCGGTTGAAGTCAGGATTTTCTTGACATCCATACAAGACAGCTAAGGAGTTTTTGGAGCTGAGAATCATGCAGAACTACTCTGTAGGTGTTCAAAACTGACACAATCATCTACTGTGACCATTCTATCAAGTACATTGTGGTTTTTATCTTTAGGCAGCCAGTTTAAGGGGGAAAAAGTTGTCTGCTGTTCAGGCAGCATTCCAACTAAAGTGACAAGAATCTGATCCCCTGTTAAATCCTGGGATTCTCAAGCCGACTATTTATTAAAATGGGATTTGCCGCATTAACATTCACAAGATTTAGAAGACAAAGTTGTTGAGGATTCTGACAAGTGGAGCTCGAGCCGAGGATGTCGTTTGCAACAGTGGTGAACAATGACGGGTACAAAGAAATTCAGTGGTGGCAGCGGCTTACACACGTTCAGAAACAAGATCTTTATTATTTCCATTAACATCAGCGTCAATGGAGTGACTAGCAGAGAGCAGGTAGGGTGATAAGAGAGGAAGATAATGACAGAGAATAATTTGCTCCTTGAGCATGACAGATGGGTAGTAATTTGAGCAGCGGATATGGAAGCACCAACGTGTTGCTTCGAAGGTATTTGAAGAAGTCTTGTCACAAAACAAAGTAACATATCAGATACAGTCAAGTTAAGACAAGGTGACTTCGGATCTGGCAGCCACTCAGGGTACTCTACCCCCTTGAGAAATCCTCTCTTATATACGAGTGTGTGCAGCACTGGTACAACACTCTTAGGTGTTTTGTTGACAACTTTTTGAACAGATGTGCAGCCATTTGTCTTCGCCTGCCTCAGGTTCCTTAATTGTCCTGTAATTGATCGTAGGAGATGTTCATGTGCCATAAGCACCCCAGGGTGACCAGCTGGAGGTTATATACACACAGTCCAGATTTGTTTCAGGTACAACACTTATTTCTTAGTGCCTCCAAAGTTTAGTCTATGATGTGACTTTATAAACCACGGAATAGTTTCTCAACATTTTTCATGGGCAAGAGGTAAATAATCCCCAAAAATACCCAATTTGTATTTCTTTTATTAAGTAGATTAAGTATTTGAATTCTTCTTATTTTAGTGCAGGTAGATTTAAACTACAGCAATACAGTGGACAGTGAAAAAAAAGTCAAGTTGAATGAGCCAAGCAAACAATTACAGTAAAATAACAGATGAATAATGGATCAATGTTTATTCAGCCCTGCTCCCCTAGGAAATCTTGAACTTTACACATTACATCATCTATCATTACACTATTGCTGTAAAATGTCTTATTGCAGCCCTGTCTCCTACTGCATGCACCTCTACATGGTTTTATCAGACATGTTTTGGGTGAAGTCTAATTGCATTGAGGATCATTTCCATTGAAAACACATTTTGCAGTGAGGAGGTGGTCAAAGCCTTGGTTCATGTTAACAAGTCAGTCTGATTGTAACACAGTATATTACCAGAAGATTGAGTTTAGTTTTATATTCTGTATATTTGTGTCTACAAAGCCATTATCAAGAATGACATTTGAATCTAAATCACATTTTCTCCCACTCTTACTTAAATTAACAGCTGTGTTATTGCTGAGGATATCATCATGACCGACAAAGACATACAGTACTGTAAATATCTTTAATTATATTGCAGCTGAACTGGATAGATTGTAATTTCTCATCTGTAAACCAGCTTCTGTTCAGTTATCTTTGTCCATGACAGTTTCTTTTATGTTTTGTTCTTCAAGCTGATGGAGAAAGATCACACTTAGATGTTGGATTTTTCAAAAGTAAGCAGAACTGAAAGAGGGAACAAAACTCACTGAAGTATGTACAGTATACATAAATATGTGTGCAAGACTCTCACTACAAGATGGGGACATGCTAAGTCATGGAGCATGTATTCTCCTCCAGCTAGCCCAGTTAACGCTACTAATGGGTTCGCAGCATGTCCAAAAGCTGTCTTGCTCCCTCATTAGGAGGAAGTGTCACTTCCTGGACCTTTGCTAAAAGGGAACCCTGCTGTGAACTGAAACAGAGAGCAGACCACTATCTCCTACTGGGGCTGCCCTTGAGCATCTCTCTCGACTCCCTTTCTTCCTTTGTCTCTAAATCCATCCATCATTGCTTTTCCTGTTTTATCCAGGACCCGAGGAGGACTTCTTCATTAGCGCAGTCATTAAAAGTAAGAAATCTCACAAAGGCGCTGTGGAGGCATGCGCCAATTCCACATTCAGACGCCGTCATCCCTCCGTTGAATGGATAGATTGGATGGTCTGAATATGCCACTGTATAATGAAAAGAGCTAAAAATTCATTTTTAACACAGTGATTTATCCATTTGAAAAACCATCAGGAACTTCCCTAATTCTCTTCAAGTTGTCAGTTCATTTGTACAGTATCTGCCTATTTAATGTGAGGTCTGCAGACACAGGGAGAGAAACGAGGTGATGGTAAAGTGGTGCTGTCAGTTTTTCTGATGTAATAAAAACACAAACTTGTACATGTGGCCTATGCAATGCTTTTGAGCCTTAGTCAAATAAAATATATAAATGCATCTAAAAACAGAATTAATTCAATGATGGACAGTCATTCTTTTGTCCTAAGCAGTTCATCTATGTTATGTAACTCATCATAATAATTAAAGATGTAGCCTAATGAATCCTTATCTGGGTGCATTAACTGCCATCTGCAGAGACTGAACTGAGCAGTGCGATCAACTATGTTGGACTTGGCTTCGATTTACTCTCCTAGTTCAACTTATTCTTGGTCTTTCCATGAATGAAATGAGGAGATTGATACAACCTTAAAGAGGAACTATGCAACTATGTGATGGTTAAATGACTTGATACAGGGAGAATGGAGGCTCTCTGCCTTCCACCTAACATCCCTTGGCCGAAAACCAACCATGCAAGATCAGTGCCTCTGACGCGGTGTCCCTGATCTTGTCTCATGAGAAACATGGACTGCTTAACAGCACCACGACACAAACACACCCAGTAATCCATAAACTCTTGTTAACTGTACGCACCTTGGTATACATTGCTCCATGGATTGCCTTCTCACCAGCTTCATTGAAAACAAATGCACATGGCCAGGCAAAAAAGCAGCCGTCTTGCATAGTTCCTGTTTAATGTCCGTGTGGGAGCCAGGATATGAATATCTCAGTTCATCTTATATTAGTTGATCTCGTCCTACCTTGGTTCAACCTAATCTGGGTCATTGTATCTTATTTTATCTTAGCTTCCTCGTACCATAAAATTCATTGATGAATATTTTCTATTAAGTCTGTTGGAAAGGTAGATGCAGGTATTGCAGGTGCAGTAAGATGCTAATGAATGAATGAAGCACCTTAACTGCCATTCAGAATCAGATATAGCAGAAAAATGATTGCAGACACAATATTAAAAAACAAAAAAACAGCAAACAAACATAGTCTATTTCTTTAGAGGCAGGCAGGATAAGTGTCTGCTCCTTTAAACACTGCTGCACTGCCATCTTTGTTGAAGCCCACCAAGTAAAACAGACTGTTATGTTCATGTGTTACCGACCTGACGTACCAGATGGTTGGTTACATGGAACCATCTGGGAAGACTTTGTCGGAAGCTCTTTGCAAAAGGGCAAGCATTTAAAAAAGGGGGGGGGGGGGGGGGGATCATCTGTGTGTTATATGATAAAAAGGGAGGAAACACAACAGTAAGATCTGTGTCCTTACTATTAAGCATTTAGTCTTAATATGTTCATTCAGTGTCTGACACCTAAACACATTGTTAAGTTTATTTATAGTGAGCAGTGTTCATTAATCAAGACTGAAATTCAAATACACAGTATAAAGTTTCAGCTGCCTCTAAGGGTGGATATTGTAGTTGGTTTCTCCATTCAGTTTTGGTTTGCCAAGAACAGAATCTGTTTGTTTAGATTTGATTCATTTTGATTTCAGTTGTGTTGTTTCACATACACCAGATAAAGGGCCATTCACACTTTACCCTGGCAACTTAAATGTCTAATATATTCAAATAAAATATATATTTAAAAAAACTACAGTCTATTACAGTCTAAACTGTGAACACACTTTCTTATTATAAAACCAAGGCTCTTTCACTCCTGAAACATGAGCCATCTGTATTCTTCAGGTTTATATATTGCATGTCTTTAGGCATGTATTTGCAGCTGACCAAAAATAAAAACCTGTGCAACTTACAAGGACATCGTGATTATGCATATTTAAAAGAAAATCCATATTATCCCTTGCAGCTGCAGATGGACTGTCAGTGGCAGATGCCTCAGCCTAGTAGATACATCTATTTAATGATCACTCTGAGCACAGACAGGGCAGAAACAGAAAGTCTGCTCACTAATGCATCTGCACTGTTTGTGTTGACAAGGCATCAGCCTGATCTCTACAGACGGCTGGCTAGCTAGCAAACGCAACCCAGCAGGAAAAGACTGAAGAAAGTAAAATCCACACAACTGTTCACTCAATGTCCAACTTCAGTCTTCAAACACAAACTGAAAGCTCTGATCAACATCTTTTTAGCCCAGTCTTTCAGTCTTAGTTTTTCAGAGTATTGAAACCAGCAAATAAGCACCAGCAGGACATTTTTGGCAGGTGACAAAGCTGCATTTTCTCTACTTCATCCACAGATATCCAACAAATCTATGAAAAGTTATGATATTTGGCATATACAATATATATATATACAATATACAAATGCATCACAAGTGTTTTATGTCCCTCGATTGAGTCCACAGGCCTCCCCGTTGATGATCACTGACCTGCTTAATCAGAGCAACTGTACTCATCTCATTCATCGACTTGAACTGTGGTAAGACAGCGTCGGCTCCAACCAACCATCACATGAACACACTCCTGGGTGCACCCAACCAACAGAAAACTACCCGGGCAGCAAAGCCTGGCTGCACTCAGCTGAACTTACACTTTTAGGTGCGTTCGATAGAAACCGTCAAACACAGATCGCAAAGACTGCATGAGGTTTTCCCACTTGAACACATGACCAACAACAAGCAAACAGTGACTAAAGATAAACGCAACAAGATAGTTTCCTTTTTCTTTCTTTTTTTTTTTTTTTACCCCCTATAAGTGTCTTTTTCCACATTTCCCATGAGCATATATCTGTTTTACAATGTGGCTAAATGACACTTTCTGACATCAGCAATAAATCATAGAGTGAATCTGTGTGCAATCGACTATGGGGCATGGCTGACTGTAAAATGATATACCGGTTGGAGGAACCTTTGAAATGGGACAGTCCTTGGCAACCTATGATGTATTCAGTGTAGAAATGGGGGCTTATAAGGATCTAGCCTTTGAAATGGGACACAGCCTGAGGGGCATATATAAGGCAGAGGGAAAAAAAAAAAAAAAAACTCCTGACACTGCACTTTGAAAAGGAACCTGCTGCTCCTGACATGATTTACAGTATGACCCACGTAACAGTGAGGGCTCTGAACATAAAGTCATCTCAGCAAAGTCATTTGCCGTTGACAGTGTCATGAGACTTCGGTGGTTGAAGAGATTAGGCCATCAAGGATTTCATGCTTTCCTTACTCAACTTCAGCCATATTTCATGCAGACATGGTGATGTTTTATGTTCTACCTGCATGTTCACTCAGCTGTCTCCCAACCTCTACATCAACATCTGTAAATCGTGCGCAGCTGAACCTGTCTCTATGAGCTTTGCTCTACCTCACAGTAACAGCAGTGCAAACACACACACACAGACTTGAAACTACACGTGACCCAGATAACCTTTCGTGCCTACACTTCTCTCAGGGTTCTATAAATAGCTGCCAACATTAAATGAAATATGACCGCATTTCAATGTAAATAATGCAATGAGTGGTTAAAGACATAGACATGTAGACCTCCATGCTGTTCGTACTGTACGCTCACAGCTCCAGGCATTTATTTACTTCCATCTGGTGTTCGTGTGGTTTCCAGTGTGTAAAACTAAACTTTACTGTGTTGCAGATGCATTTCATACTCAACAACATTTAGACTGTTACACAGAATATAAGTGGGAAATCTCAAATTCTCACCCTTTTTCTGCCACCAAGATTTTACATACTATAGGGAAATAAAGCACGGTAGCAACCTCTGTACTGCAAAATTAAAGGAGCATGTACAAGTAATGGCATTTAAAATGTTGCTTTCTATTTACAGCATGTGCACTTGATGACTATACTGCAAATACACAGCATAACTGCATTTCACTTCACAAAACATCCAAGACCTCTATGCACTGTGAGTGAGGAATTAAAAGACAGCCTTCATTTTTATAGTGCACACAAATGGGCCCTGAACAGCAATGCTTTTAAGGGAATAAACAAAGAAAAATAAATCTTAATGCTCTTGTCATGCGCAGGTATCACAAAAGTAATCAATTTAGAAAATGCTGAGCGTTCATAAATACCATCATTGTCTGTAATCCAAGCATAAAGGAGGGAAGTGCTGTGAATGCTCATGTGTTGTGAATTCCCTCTCCATTCCTACCTCAATCTGCTTCTTCCTCTGGCTGTGGGTGTTGATTGCTGCTGAAAATAGTCCGGTCCAGCAGTTGAAGTACGCCACCTCCAGAATCCCGCAGCATCATGGGACTGAATCTCAGCAGAGTTGAGATGAATCTAAACCACACAGAAAAAAAACACAACAATAAAAACAACTAGCGTTTCATTTCACTGATTATATTGTATTATCTTTGTGCACCACCCTAGTCCTGAATCATGTGTATCATCATATTGATGTCGACCCATTAACTGCATGTACATGATTAATTTGACCATAAGGGGCATAATGAGGTAAGAGAGATCCATTATCTCACTGAGTGTGGGTTAGTCATCCCCATTAACAGTGCATGGATTCCTCCTACTGTCTTAAGCTTCTTGTCCATAGGCAAATGTATACAGGGTTTGTTTAGAGATACAAGAGAGGATATTTTTTAGGGAACACTTGAGTGTCTCAAATTTGCCTTACAAGAGTTGCGTGTTCAGATCCAGCCCTCTGTGAGCCACCTATGTGACTTCGGTACAGTTCACCTTAGCACTTACTGACTACAGGAAGGTCGGGTCAATTTGTTTCCACTTTGTTGTTTCAGTTCTGCTCTGGTACAGAATTGTTAGTCCGTGTTAGCACTACTGCCCCCACCCCCCACCCCAATGATGATTTATTACTGTGGGAAAGCTCTTGAAAATATCTCTGTGCTGACAACGGTAAAAGGGTTCATATGTGTCTGTAATGAGACAGTAAAACCTTTCTGTAGTATTTTCTTGGATTTTCTAGGAAGCTCTAATGGCTCTCCTTTGCTTGTGACAACACGGAAAGCACAGGTGGAAATATTAAATCCAAAGATGGATGAACTCCACTTTGGTCCCATTTATTGTGTATGCTGCCTCACTGTCAGAGCATATTGGGACACTTGAATGGAACAAAAACATCATTAATGTAATTAGTAACATCTTTGCCTTTCCAGGTAGGACAGAATCAAAACATCTGCTGTGATGAAGGCCTGCTGCGATTAAAGACTGTGGAGTTTGTGTGTGTGTGTGCAAGCTGCACACCTGGGTCACCGTTTCATCGATGATAATGACATCAGCTACAGAGCGCTTCTTAAATAAAACACTAATTATCTCGCAAAGTAAAAGTAGTATCACACTAATTAGGGTGCAGACATCTCACCTCTTTCCATTAGGATATCAGCAACACACACACACATATATACACATACACACACCCCCTACCAGGAACTTTAAAGGTGGTTGCAAGGTTCTTCATCACAGCATGTTCAAAATTTCAGAGTAATAAAGTGAGTGAGAGCTGCAGAAAATGTCAGTAATATCAGAGAGCCACCTGAAACCCAGTTGCTCAAGTATGAGTCATCATCGTGCTTTTCTGGATGAATACTCTGATGAAATAATCCAGTGCTCACACACAGTGTTGTACACACTCATCTAAATAAAAATAAAATTAAAAAAAGGATGGTGCTTGCTTACTGTCAGCTACTCCTACACTAATATAGCTATAGTTTAAAGTCATTTTTCCTATCAAATATCTATAGTCTGCATCCTGAACTCTTTAATGTCACTAACTTTTACTGCCTCGTATTGAGTTGACCCTTAGATGTATTCTTTGGGTGTGTTTGGCGTTTTAAAAAAGAAAGAAAGAAAGAAAGAAAGAAAGAAAGAAAGAAAGAAAGAAAGAAAGAAAGAGAGACACAAGGTTGACGTCATATATTTTCGAGATAAGGATGTCATGTTGTTTGAGATAACAGGGACAATGATCCGTCATGCACTCCTTCTTTACTGACTGATAAGAATATGACAGTGAAATGTCCCTGTGTGAAAACAGCGAGTGTGTGAGAGAGCTCTCTCACAGGCTGTATATGCTGTACATGTATTTTGAACTGACTTTGCTCGAGGGCCTTGGATGGCAGGCTATAATGTAAATGCTATCTCAAAATCACCAGGGCTGATGAATTAAATTACATGAAATATGAGCCAGTGACCATCTAAGACACTGAGAGACTTCTCTGAGTAAAACAAGGACCAGTTGAATTTAACTCCACCTTCCAGATTTGAGAGGCTTTCATGGTTTTCAATTGACAATTTGCTTATTTCTTCAAATGCAGTTGATTCCAAGCTCATTATAATATAAATCAGTGTTTACTCCTAAAAAAAAAAAAAAAAAAAAAAAAAAAAAAAAAACAATGACCACAAGAAGGTTGCCCAAACCTTTTGGAGATGGTCAGAAAAAAAGTTTCTATTCTACTCTGTGATCGAAATGGCTTGGAAACATAATCCCATAATGTCGAGGCACTGCATCACACTCTGGATGCTGTGTAGAAGCAACCTATAGAAAACAGCTACATTCATGCTACAAATGTTTAACAAGCCAAACCAACCAGAGTGCTCTCATAAACAGGTCAGAAAAATAAGTGAACAGCGACAACACGTGCTATTTAGAGCACACATTTATTCAAACCACTCCGCTGTGCCATGACTGCAAATATGTTTAACCCTTTAAGCGTTTGTTGAAAAGCTGTGATTATCTTTACACGGTCGCAAAACACTGTCGAGTATAGATAAGTATGTCTGTGGTGTCAAACTAAAATGAATGCCCTTGTTTACATTACATACATACAGCAGCTTTTATGTTGTGGCGTTAATGGCATTTTCCCTGCTGGTACACACGTCACACTGTTCTGGGAAACACAAGTAAAGCGTTGTCAGTTTCTCTGTCACACCCAGGCTGCACTGTCCCATTTGTTGCCTTTAACTGGAGCCTTTTATGTCACAGTAAAATGAAAACATAAATATATATATAAATAAGTTATCATATTGCACATTAAGTTTTCATGTCGCCTCAGATATGAACCCCTGCTGTCTTTCATTTCAATTTTAGAATTTTTATCATCATATTAAAAAAACTTGTTCTTTTATGTCACTTATATAATCAGTCACAAAACACAAGAGCAGGATCTGTCAACAGTCATTTCTCTTTTGTTCTTAATGCCTTTGCATGATGAAAGAATTTTGAGTTCACTTGAATAACACAGCGAGCTGTACTTGAACAAATTAAGTTAAAAGATATTTTTAAATTGGAAAGCTTCACAAAGTGGGTCGCATCACACCTTTTGTTCAGTTTGAGCTTTTGTGTTTTCAGCCTTGCTTGTGTTTTTTTGTTTGTTTGTTTGTTTTTTAAGTCAGAACCATCTTCATCTGTGAATCATCACTTTTTAATCCTAATTACGAAAACTAGAGTTTCATCCTAGTTCTTGTTGACTGGTTTAATCTACAGTAATGAAGCTTCATTTGGTGAGTCACGTGATTTTGCATGGTGCATGGTGAAGTGAGGCATTGAAACATTTTGCCATGATACTTCTGCTTTGGAAGACTGATACTGTGTAGAGACATTCATTTCGAACAAAACATTGCTAGCCAGCTTCAAAACACAGAATCCTTTCAACACAGCTGCTTCATATTGATTCAGTGGTTCAGTTTGTCCATCACTACATATGATTAGCTTTCTTTGTTTGTACTTACCACATTCAGCAAACTTCTGACAGGAGGGAAAGATGGTGGCAATCACACACTTCCTGCTTGCTGTTTATGTCATTGATGATGTCATAGGCTGATCCAAGTGTCTGTGTGTGTGTGTGGGGGGGGATTGGAGTAGTTATTAATCTCAGAGAAATTTGTTCACATGACAGTAGTTTTCTTTGCAAAATGGTGATGATTGTTGAGAACTGACTGATTATACAAGTGAAACTGTAGTTTTGTTTGTTTGTTTGTTCGTTTAAGGTGTGAGAGAGACTACGACACCCCTGAGTGGATTATGGGTCTGCCTCAGGTGATCCTTCAGTAGGTTGATGGGTCTGTTCAAAAAAAGCCAGTGTCTGTCAGTCACTGATGTTCATGTAGCTGTGTGCATGGGGCGTTGTTTTAATTTGATTAATTTCCCCTCTGTGAAGTCACTTCAATCATGAGAAAGGAATCTTTATGGGAGTTAGGAATTACACTTGCAGTGTTATAATGCAATATTCCCAGAGTGTGACATACTCTTTGTATTGGATGGCACAGTGGTAGAGTAGTTAGCACTGGCAAGTAGGTTTGGGGTTCAATACCTAGACCTGCGGTGGAGTTCACATGTTCTCCAGGTTCTCTGGCTTCCTCCCACAGACATGCAGTAGGTCGATTGCAGGCTCTAAATTGTGAATGTGTGTCTTGCTTGACTGGTGACCTGTTCAGGGTGTATCCTGCCCCCTGCCCTCTGTCAACTGGGATTGGTTCCAGCCAGATAAGCTGTATAGACAGTGGATGGATTGACATTTTGTATTTTCCTTCATAAGTTCTGTGCTTTTCATCAACCCATAAGGTTCCCCTGGTGAGAAGAGATGTTATTCAAATAATAGTTTTAATATTACTCCTGTTATGTCAGGAACACCAACATCATTTCATGTAGCCCTTATAGCCAGGGCCACACCTCACCAAACTGAGGCCCTAAGCAGATTTTTTATTTTTTTTTCCCTAATTTTCTAAGATAAAGTTATTTATTTCAACAACATACTCAATCGAAGTGAAGCGAAGTTTTCCCTCTTTGTTGCTGATGATCTCTTGGATGCCGTCTCTTCACCTGCAGCCTCAGTGACACATGTGGTGTCAGATTACAGCTCTCGTTGCTCTCTTGGCTCATGCCGACTTTGTGCCCTTCGCGCCTTGTGTTTTGCATCAATTGCGCAATTTGTGCATATCGCTCAATATGCAGCCCTCTGTGCAAACGTGAGGCTCTACACACAGTGCATGTTCTGCATTTAGGATGGGGCAGCCCTGCCTATAGCCGTGGCAAAGTTGGAAGCACAGACAAATTGGAAAGTGGCTGCAGGGCCTCTCAAGGTAGATACATCAAATCCATATAGGGTATTTTGCAACTGAATGAGCCATTGAATACAGTATAAAAGTAAATGTAACTCATTTGTATGTCTTCAGCATAGAGGCGTGTGCTGCCACTGTATTGTGGAGTGAGAAGTGTATTTTTTTTTCTTCTTGATTTAAGACCGTACAAATGTTTGTGTTTTGGACCATTTGCAAAGGAGTTTTCTTGCAGCACCGCCAGAGTGCCACTGAAGTAGTCCAGGTGTGAGATGACCTAGGCTTGCACAAGGAGGTAAGTGGCAGACCTTGTTAAGTAAGGTTTCTGATTTCACACAGTATAATGCACAGTGACGAGGCATGAGATAAAGTTTTGGTTTTTGGTTTTGCAAGCAGATCATCTGCTTTCAAAGGGGGGAATACTGAGAAGTGGACCTAGCACCAATCCTTGAGGAAGAGGAAATAAACACCATAAACACCCAGTGGTGTGGGACTCGAGATGTGGGAGGAGATGTACTCAAGATGACAGTCAGACGTAGTTTATACAAAGAAATTTATTGGAAGTTATCAATCGTAATTATTAAGTATTGTAAGAACGTATCAAAGCGGGTCACATTTCTGCATATTTTCTTAACCCTTTTAGCCTGCTCGATTCATGCACCGTGTTACAGTAGGAAGAGGGAAAAAAAACTATACCTTGTACCTGTCAATTTTGCCATTGAGAGAAACAAAACTAAATGTGTGCAGTAACCTCCTAATGTTTGCTGATGTTTTTGAATGAAAGACGTGAGCTTAGAAGTGGCAAAGAAAAAGAGAACAACACAGTTACTGTAGCTCTGTAATGGCAAACTTAAAAAAAAAAAAAAGGTACACCATGCTTGTTTTTTTGTCTGAGTACTTTGAAAGAGACTGAAAAGCTTTTGTCTACTTTATTCAATTAAATAAGAGCATAACTCCAGCGTGCTGTGGTTATGCTCCTTTTTTCTTTTCTTTCTGCATATTTCTTCTCTCTCTCTGTGCACCTAATGGTTTCTATCATTCTTGTGTGTGTGGTCAGGCTGAAACCAGAGCTGACATGCTCTACTGGGAAATGTGGTAAAAAGGTATGTGAAAACAACTTCCATTATTGAATGAAAGCTGGTTGGGACAAAATGACTGAATGAAGCAGAAAGTGAAGCTGCCAGAATGAAATAAATACAGTAAAGTGGAAAAAGGACTGAAAATTGTGTCCTCTCATTCTTCAACGAGGACACACTTGTGAGAAGTAGCTCATTGTCATGCTGCTGAACATTTTTGTAAAGGACTCATGTACTGGTAATTAAGCACAAAACCTGCACAGCAGATGAATATTAGAAACTGCAATATGAATATTATTCCCACTGACATTTTGCAGAACTGTCATTACACTTTTGTATGGTGTCCTTCTGGCTGGAAAGTACCTGGCATGCTAATGGTTTTCAACACACACCTTTTATATTTGTGTAATTTGGTGAGATCACTGTGATCTCCTCGCTGCAGTGTCTTTGTAAGACTACGAGTGCGGTGTTTTCCTATACCGGGCTTTGACGGCTCTAGGAGGCTTTCAGGGGCCAAGGCAGCAGCAGTGATTCACCTTCATATTACTCCTCTGCAAGAGAACAATGGAAGGACAGAGCTTGATTATCAAGCACATTAGCTGTTTAAGTCATCTTTCAATGACACTCAGAGCCAACCAAAACAAAACATGGACGACACAGAGGCACCTTCCAGGCGAAATGACAGCTGCTCTCTTTACAGAATATCCATTACAGTGTCACAGAGCTGCACAGCACCGTGAACCAGTGACAAAGAAGTAACTTGGTAAACCCGTGTTGGATGTGAGAATAAAGAACTGTTTGCGAACACAATAACTATAGTGGACGACATGCGGCCAAAAAACCAGGGCCTTTTATCAAATATGACCCAAAGTGAGATGAATGAATTACTTGAATTAGCTTGTTAGGTTTTCTATTGCTACACAGGCATTGTTAGCTTACTGTTTACTGTTAATTCAATGATTACTTACCAGTCTAAGAGATTCAGCATGAGACTTTATTCATTTTCTCATTAAGACCAGTTTTTTTTTACAGCCATGGAAGGCAACCCTCTTGCTTTGCTTTTTTTCCCTATCCCTTTTATTTCTTGTACTCAAGTGAGCAAGCTAATCTGTTAACACACACTATCTCATCACTCATCCCAAAACTGACTCACTGTAGCAGTGTCCAGGCTGCCCTGATGAAGTATATCTTTTCTCAGATGGCACATCCGAACCTCTTGTTCTGGAAACGCAGCGATGGCTAAACCTCTTGCCAAGACTGGTGAATAAGCAGCTGCCAATGCTAAAACTGCATTAAAAAAACTGAGCTACTGTAAAGAAACAGAAAAAAGAAAAGGTAATGACCATTTCCCTGAGCTTTTGAACGCAGCCCATGGACTTGTTCAGCTAATAGACCGTGCTCTGGTGTTATTAAACACAAGTGAGCCACTTTGGTCCCCTGATAAGTGGTTGTGCATGGCTAGAGATTGCAATGTCATCTCATCATAGATAGCAAGCAAACTCTGAGTTCATGTGATCTTATTACAGTTAATGGAGTGTTTAATTCAAGAATGAATCACCATGATGAAGCAGGAACAAAAAAACACAAACATTATCCTACTTAATCCCAAGCAGTCACGAAGAGTCCAGTTTGGCTTTGTTTGCCTTCAGTTTAAGAAATCTGTTTGTCTGTGGCACTGAAACACCACAACAGAAATTTGCTTCTCTAAAAGAAATGTGTTAGCTTCTCAGACCTCAACAGTGTTTTCTTTACCTCTGCCTTGTACTTTACAATATATTAAATGTGCAGAGCCAAACACACAGAGCGCATGTTTTGGGTTTTGGTGTTTCGGGTGAACTGACCCTGTACTGATCAGTTCATGTGTTCTTATCCAGCACCACTCCAGGGGAGGAATTCACTTGGTGGTGAGTCAAGTGAATAGATATTGTTAAGATTTGCTCAGTGAATATTTTTCTGCCAACAAAAACATTTTTGAAGAAATCGAGATTCTTCCTGTCAAAGTTTACACGGATTGCAGAGCTGTACTGAAGATGGCGTGGGCTTCGGTGTGTTTTGATTTTTTGCAGGCTATGCTCTGCTGGAGCTCTGATCTATGGCCTTGTCACTGGGAAAGATACATTCTGTTTTCTTTTCTTGGTATTGAATTGGTAATGGAAGATGGGTCTAACTCATGACCAGTGCCATTGGTCATGTAACACCTGACTTCTGCCTCCCTCATTTTGTTGTACATCCTGGGCTATAAAAATCTTTGGTCCCAGATTACAGTATAACTCTGTTTGGGGGCAGTGTAAATCCCAGGGATTTTTACATTTGCTCATCCCCATTCCATTCAGTCGTTTCCTACCACAGCTCTTGGGATTAAACGGATAGAGAAGGGGGCAGGGAGTCTGCCGGGAGCTGGCTCTTTCAGCTCTTGCTTTGAGGATGATGGTCAGCAGCCATTATGTAAGCCAAGTGGATTTCAAATGCATAGTTGAGCCGTTCTCCTCTGTGACGCATGATGCCTTTGTCTGTGTTCCACTAACCGGGTTGCCCACGCACGCTATGCAACACACATGCAAACAGTGATGTACAGCAGGCTATATAGTCCCTGCCTCCTGTGCACATTGTGAAGGACACTGATGCCCAACAACATTTTTTTAAAAATATATCCTCACCTTGATATTTGTTTGCATGCAGAACCTGATAGCTTCTGTGTTGGACTTACCACGCATATGAGTCAGATGACACGGGGAAAAAAATGCCTGACATACAAAATATGCATTGGCTATGTTCCACCTTGGATAAAATTACAATACTCTGGCAGATCTGTAGCATAGCTGTCATATTTGATCCATAACTAAATATGAATGCCTGACAAGCCGAATAACACAATTTAAAGGGTTTCGTGCACTTGCCTACATTGCTTCAGGCCAGATGAGTAATTCAAATACAGTTTCCAGGTTATTATGTAGCTGATATCAATTGAATCTATTTCAACAGCACAGCAAGAAATCGTTCTTTATGGTAGCTATAATGTTCGGTTGTTACTAAAATTGTTTTAGACAGAAACCGATTTACCTTTACACCCATTTTGGAGACTGTAGAATGTGGAGCTGTATGAAATACTTGTTACATGTTAGAAACACCACAATCGGGCTGCAAGTATGATATTAGTATTAACATTTTGTGCTTAATATGTGTAGATTTGGTTTTATTTGAATACACAAATACTAATGACACTGACAACAGTCATTAATGGATAACAGTCTAACCACACTTTGGGTCTTACCCTCGCAGTGTTGCCATCATTTCATAATGTAACACTGCACTACACTCGGTTGTGCAAGAGCAGTCAGACGAGACAGTTTCTTTAGAGAAAACAAAGTTAGCTTACTTCTCAAACTGCGGATTTGATCACATTTTTGGTTTAACTTGTCACACCTTACTTTTCCGTTGGGTGTTTTCCTGTGAAATAAGGAATCAATAACACTCTAAAAATGTTTTCATGAGAAGTTTAACACTGAGATAAAGTAGTTTAGACAATCTGGTTAAATTTTTCTTGATCTGCAACCAGCCAGTCTGATTATCTGACTCCTAGGACTTCTCTGTAGCCTGTTCAAATCATAAGTTAACGACAATGGCTAAAAAATATTAAAAAGTAAACTTGCTTGCATTTTTGTGTGGTGGTGGGTATGTTGAACACATGAGTCAAACTAGATCCTCCATCAATATCAGATTTTATTTTTCATATGAACAATTCCTGATATCCATGCATACAGTATAATGAGCTCACAAGGTGGCAGAGAGATAGAGATAGAGAGAGAGAGAGAGAGAGAGAGAGAGAGAGATTTGTATTTACTAAAATATATATTCCACCTAATGAAAGGGACAGTATTGCAGGGCATAATAAAGACAGCAGCAACCCACATTGCTTGCACTTAGTGTTACAGTGTCACAAATGAGGTTATTAAAATCAGTCGACTTCATTTTATAAACTTCTGGTTATATTTCCAACCACTGTCTGTCGAAATTTCTTTTTTTCTTCTTCTTCTTTTTGTTGGCCTTGAAATTATGTCTTCACTTAACTGGAACCTGATATATCTTACTATATATCTACATGACATTTCATACAAAATAAATACTTAGATAATGCTTGATACATTTATATCATCACTGTAAACATGAAAACAAAACCAACATCATATATTTACTGTACTACAGATACTGCAGAGTCAAACAAAAGTGCTTGATAAAAGACAAAGATAATACGTTCACCTCTGCTCTTACTGTGATTGTTCAGAGGTCAGATAGCACCGTATGACAGTCTGTAGACAGCCCAGAGGATAGAAACTGTTTTATAATCATATTTGGTATTTTTCTTGCTCAGTTTTTTTTTCTTCATCTTCTTTTTTTTTTTTAATTTAAAGTCACAGCAAATCTGTTCATGTCCACTCAGTATCCCCATTTTGTTCTGGATCAGACAGAGTCCACCTTGACCTGGTTATTGTTGGTCATGAGAGGGGATGGTTTACTCTTGAGCCTCTCCCCTGCGTCATTTGAGCTGTCCTGGAAGAAGATGCGCGCTGTGCACACTGACACGACAATGCGCTTGTACTCGCGCCTGAAGTTCTGGTTCAGCACACCATACACAATGGCATTAAGGCAGCTGTTGAAGTAGGCCATGAAGTAGCTGGCCACAAATAACCACTCTGGGATGAGGGGAATCACTACCTCCGGTTTGATCGCTACGGCCAGGCCGATGAAGTTGAGTGGTGCCCAGCAAACGGCAAAGAGCACAAACACCACGAACATGGTGACAAAGTTTCTAACGTCGTGCGGTGTCAGCTTGGGCCGATTGTCTGGTTTCACCCGTCTCCTCACTTGTATGACCAGTATCCAGATGCGCAGGTAGCAGTAGGTGACAATCATGATGGGTAAAATAAAATGAAAGAAAACCACTGCGATAGTGTACGCCGAGCTGGCCGACTGCTCAAAGGTGCAGGAGTAAACCCTTGCGTCATACTGAAGCGAACCCACAAAGAGGTTGGGCACGATGGCCACCACAGTCAGTGCCCAGATGAGCATTACATAGCAGACAGAGTTTTTGTCACTGTACAGTTTATCGTACTTGAGGCTGTGGCAGATGTAACAGTATCGGTTGATGGCGATACCGGTGATGTTGAAGATGGAGCCGATGACACTGACACCCATGAGGAAGCCACTGATCTGGCAGTGCATGTAACCCAGGTTCCAGCCATTGTGGAAGATGGAGGTGAGGACCAGAGGGTATGGGTAGATGGCCACCACAAGGTCTGCCACTGCCAGGCTCACCACGAAGATGTTCCCTGCAGACAAATCACACCCACAGGAAAAAGACAAGGAAGGACACATGAGTCACTGACAACAGAAGCAGAAACATCCAAATGAACGAGGTAAAGGGGAAGCAGGAGCAATTGTGCGAGAGACTGTCAAATTATTCATTCAGAAACAGTTTGGAGTTATCTGACTGAAAAAGAGCTGTGCCACTGTCTGTCTTGTTTTGGCGTGTTTGACTTTTCCCCACCTCTCTGGCAGCCATTCGTACAAGTAGTAAAAATGAATAGAACAAATATCACAGAGGACCAGGAGGTACCATCTCAATTTCTTTATTTTATTTATTTTTTATTTTTTTTTTTGAAATGTGGAAATATCACACTGAAGGTGTTCTGTGTGATGATTCAAATCAAGGTTCAAGGCTGTTCATGTCCTTAGCAAGATACAAAAGAAATGCAAAAGCCGCCTGGATGAAAAGAGTAACCCATGTGAATATCCAACAAGCTGGATCTTTTATATTTTGGAAAATGGTTGGCAGTAATTTTAAAAGAACAAGATTTGTAAATATGCTAAAACATGCAAAAAAAAACCCGAAGAACCAAAAGTGTGGTCCTTTGGAGACCTCCGTTTGTTTTTGTTGCTACTTTGTTACATAAGCCACAGGGAAAGAGCCTCAAGGCTGGAGGCTGAGAGGCAGTGCATCTGCAAGTTTAGCATTTTGCGTGTGTGTGTGCACTCGTGTGAATGCGTAAACACATTTGGGAGCTTCCCTTGCTGATGTAGCGTGTGTGTGAACTTCAACTTGCTTTCAACTGTCACCTTTTGATGTGAGTGAATAATGAAAGTGTGTGTGTGTGTGTGTGTGTGTGTGTGTGTGTGTGTGTGAGTGGGTGGAGGGGGGACCTTTCGCTAAATAATGCATTTTTCTAATTGCCGACAAGGACTCCACATTGTACGTGCTGGGCAAACTTGATCTACAGGTTGAGCAGTAATCAAGGGCACACAAGTGCGTTCATTGTCCCCTAACTGATGGGAAAATTATACAAGACCTGTTGGAGAACACACTGTGGCACACAGAGAGGCGACGAGCAGCGGCTGCGGTCTTCAGCCTCTCTCAAGTGCAATGATGATGCAGAGAGCTAAAGAGCAAATATCTCATTAGAATGTGTGGAATGAACGTGCAAGAAGGTGTGCACCACTTTTTTCTCTCTCCACTATGACTTAATTATGCATTTTCAAATTATTTACTCTCGAGTGGCCTTTTGTGACAGGTATTACAGGACCCTAACATGCAGCCACATGGCATTTTTACAGCTGCCAATTCGGTATCAGGGTTACATGTTGAATGTATAGTAGCATGCACCACATTACGAGGTTTAATGACAAGTCTGGATTCACTTTTCCCTATGTGACAACACCCTGTCACAGATGATATGATGTATT
>MU269982.1:5522500-5686873 GCA_021432705.1 Caranx ignobilis
ACCAGAGGGCTGACCAATTATACAGTCATCCCACTGTAATTGGGCATTAGCCCAAATTAAGTCTACGCCTGCAGCTGATCTGCATTTCATCAGTGGGACTCTGGACTCATAAACACAGTCTGTCCTGTTCGAGGTGGCTTCACATCCATCCTGTGGGAACACAAACTGTCCATAACATACGGCTTCACATTCTCCCCCCTGTCCCTGTGTGTCAAGAGCACCCACAGCAAGAGACTGTCACCTTCACACCTTACAGCAGGGATGTTGTTAACTGTCCATTTCCTCTAGACTGCCCTCCCTTACAGCTGGACAGTTACATTTTTCCTTGTTTCAGACCACTGTCTTGCTCTGGGAGTCATGCTGTCTTTAAGTACTCTGACAGTGCTGGTTCGACAATCGTCATTCAAAATGTGCTTTCAGCATGACCTGAGTTCTGCTAGCGTTTCTCTGAATCGCCACCATATGTGGTGGGTTGACTGTCATTCGGTCAACACACCTCCATAATTATCCACTTTGGGGATTGTAATTGTTCTTTTTTTAACTTATAAAATAAACGTGGCTCAGCAAGCTGTTTAATATGACCATCAGGTTAGGCAGCAAGGCAGAGAGCATTTCGTACAATGAGTAAATTAAAGAAAAACAGCACCAAAGGAAAATACAGTTGATGACGGAGTACGAGGTGTAGGTGTTGCTAACGTTACACAGACGCACTGTGTATTGTGACACTTTCTACATTTGGTCCTGTGTTTGGTCTGGTGAGCGTTCACACTGCATATGAACCGCACCACGGTTCACTTGCAAGAGAACCGAGACCCACATTTTCAGGCGGACCAGAATTCACTCGTTTGGTTCGCTCTAGAGTTGGGATGAGCTTTCACACCTGCCCGAACGAAGTGGACCATCTCAGGAAACGAACCCTGGGCTGTTTAAAGTGGACCAAACAGTTCTGGTGTGAAAGTGACCTTATATATACACACATCTGCCTGCTGAAAAACTTTTCTACTCTTGAACTCGGCTTCAATGTTTTTCACATGGAAACACGAATTGATTGTTGTAATTCGGGCTGCATAATTAATTGAAATGTTCTCAAAATTGTTATATGACCGCCCATTAAGCATCAGCTAAAATCCACAACATTTCAAAGCAAATGTATGCACAAATACATACCATTTCAAAGGGTCCATTTATTTCCTGTGACCAGTACATAGAAACAGCTATTATTATTTCTAGAGGTTTGGATTCCAGCAGAATGTGTGATCTGTTAAAGACATCAGCCTACAGGCAGTCTGTGCAGACAGCTGTCTACCAACTCTTACAGCCTGTTACACTGATGGATGCTAAGTGTGAATTTGATGCTTTTTTTCTTTTTCTTAAAATGGAAGAACCAGGTTCTGATAATACTTAAAAACAGTATGGAAAATGTGGGTGTTTAATTTCAGATTTGGAGCAGCTGGTAGACTGTACAGTCATTTTGGGCCTTCACCACCCACTAAACGACTGTAATAGTCTGAGTCCTAATGTGAGATAATGTTCTGCAGGAAGCGCAGGTCTGAATATGACAGCATCGACACTCCGTGGCCTTTTGTCCCAGCTGCACTAATGAACTAGGCATTTCATTACCCACGGTCAAAAGTCAATCTCACTGCATACCTTGTCGGGGGAAGTTACCGGGGGCCAGAGTGATTGTGCAGAAAAAGCACGTAAAGCCCTTTAGTATGGCACCCATGGCAGAACACACTGCACAGTGCTTATTTAATGTATGTTAATGTGTGAAAAACCACCCCAGGAATAGGAATACATTTCAATATGTCAAGAATATGTAAATTTTGATTTTAATTATACTCCATATATACACTAGTCAATGCATTTCCCTACTCTGAATTTAAATTATGAACAGCAGCACACAGTCTGGTCAGACGTGGGTATTTTCTTGACCTTCAAATGTACTTTATTGCTTTGGTATTTTCACACCCAGTGCTGCGTGCCAGACGGAAGAGGATGCATAAAGGGAGGATGGCACTTGCAAATACATTGAGGCAGCACAAAGTGAGGTGTTTATATTTCACTGAGGAAAAAAAAGTGTCTTTTATGCAGAAAAGCAGATCCAGGTTTAGTGAAACATCAATCAGTCAGCTATTAATCTGCTGCCAGTGGGCTTGAGCGAAATGCTTGGCAGGAATACACAGCAATTACAAAACAATGGTGAAAAGTAACACTTAGCAAAACAAACTTTTTTAACTGCAGGACACCTTCAGAAACACAACAAAGCTACAGTTTTGATGCCACAGGCTTTATAGGACTTACATGAAACTTTATTATGTGGATCAGAGAACGGGGAAAAAAAATCCCAATACAAACATTTTGCTATCAGTTACCAGTTCCAATGTGTATTTTGATACTTTTCAATACTTCCAAATAAAGGGGAACTCAAGCAATGTTGTCATTTTCTATATCCAGTGCCCTCCCCTACACCCACCCCCCTAAACACATGAGCACACTCCCATTACCTACCACTGAGAATAACTGAGAATGAATGAACTGCAGTTGTGTTGCAATAAAGAAACAAATTTTATTAGCGGGAACCCTGCTCATAGCCTGCTCATAGCCCACACAGTGGGTTGAGTCTCTCCCTTATAAATCTTCTAAATAAATCTCCCTTGTGATTCTACATATTTACTGTATGTTCTCACACAGTGTGGCTGACTGAGAAGATAATAATGAATCACCACCCACATGTGACTTTAACTCCAACCTCCGGAGCTGAAAAATGACACTTATGTCTCAAAACTGCAGTTCCTCGTCTGGCCACTTGAATCTGACTTCTCAATCACCCCCCCTGACTGATGTTAACAAGTCCAACTTTATTATTCATTATTATCTTCACCTTACCAACATCACCTTGTACTTTAAGACTGTCTTGCCCTTGACACAGACCTCTCAGTCTATCACCTCTCTACACCTTTTTCTTTGTGTCTGAGAAAACATAATTCTCACACATGATTCAGTGATCAGTACCTGCGCTGACAAATGTGAAGGTCTTGAATAAAGATGAGCCCTTCATGAATGAAATGATGTGTGAGTGCATGTGAGTATGTGACAGTGTGTGTGTGTGTGTGTGTGTGTGTGTGAGTGAGAGTGAGAGTGAGAGTGAGAGAGAGAGAGAGAGAGAGAGTGTGTGTGTTGGGGATATTTAGGAAAGTGTTGTGGAATTCACTCAAAATATCCCCCAGCTACCACTACAACAGAAAAAAAAAATCGGATTATCAAGGCAATCCGTCCGGCAGAAATAGGTTGGCAGCTCCCGGGTGTGCACACAGAAATGTGACAAAACGCACACAAAACAACAACTGTGACTGTGGAACTTTACTTGAACTGTATTAATAATAATCCAAAGAGAAAGAGAAACGAAGCGAGAAAGAAAAAGAAAGAGAGTTAAGGCAAAATGAAGAAGAATTAAAACGCAGTGAGGAGGAGACAGAGATGAAGGCAGCCCCATGAAGAAGCACAGTGATTATGTCCCTGGGTCACTATTGGATTTGCAGATATTGTCTTTATGAATGAAGCCGGTGACAGGCGTGGATGATGAGACTCTCTGCAGGTTTAATCTCCTCACTTCTCTTACAAACCTATTTCAAGAGTCTGGGACAATCACAAAAACAAACAACATATAGCACATTAATAATAAAGCAATGATCTACCGGTTACTTCCTCCTCTGTTAATGTACAGTCTGTTTCCAGCTGCTGATGGAAGAGTGGAAACGGAAGCACTTTCAATATGGATTTGGGCACAAGTGGTTCATACCGTGGTCTGGCAAAGGAAAGAAAAAGGATTTACAGTGTGACCTCAAGTGCCCTCTCTCTCTCTCTCTCTCTCTCTCTCTCTCTCTCTCTCTCTCTTGCTCTCTCACTCACTGCTGGGGAAGTGTACAGACCAGGAACAGCACAGTGGAAAGCAGCATTATGAACTGTCAGCCTGATTCTGGTTCACACCGAGCACCAGGACTGTTTTCAGAAAGCAGCTGGCCCCCAAGTAGCCTGAAGAATATTTAAATGTCAGAATCAAGTGTTAATCACCACAGTTAACACCAACACACACTCACACACACATACACATGCACGCAGGCACGCACACACACACGCACACACACAAAAAAAAACCCAAATGACTGTGGCAGTTTCTTTCTGTGGACTTGTGTTTTAGAGGTAATAATCTGACTCCTGACATGTGAGGATGTTTATCACTGTGGCTCCTGTGTGGGTCTCTTTCAGACCAAGGAAGTTTTCCCATTGGGCAAGGAGATTCCTTCATAGATGCTCGGATCAGCACACAATGTCCTTTATCCAGTGCATCTTCTTCCCTCAACAGTGGTCTATTTTCTGTTTCTAATAAGACAGGAATTTTGCTAACAGCAACACATTTCAGATCTCAAGTCAGTGTTTAGTCTCTTGCTTTTGCAGAAGCTCCTGCTTCTGCTTGATGCTGTTAGGATGTTCCGTGGGTTTTAGCGCTGGGGAGGCAGTTTGAGCTTGAGACATTAACAAGATCTTGGGCCCAGTGTGGTTTCATCAGCGAGCCGGCCAACCTCGTCAAAAACAATAAAAAAAAAAAGAAGACGAAGAAAAAGAAGTCAGCAGCCCCAATCTCAAATTGTTGGGCTTCTTCTTTCTCACAGCCACCACTTGCAATTTTGAGGATCATGTGTTGTGAAAATACCTGTCTGCCACACTTACTTTCTCTGGTCAGGGAGCAGAGATGACAAAACACCACGGGTGGTGTCACACTGGATGTCAGCCAGGCCCCCACAGCTGGTGGCCTGACAAAGCCTGACAGGACCAGTCACGTCTTCCAGATAAAGCCCCCTAGACAAGTTGTCCAATGTCATGTTGTCAATCTGATAACACATTATTCATGTGTCACGGACTAGTGGCAAAACAGGATTTTAAAAAATTAACCTGTTTGTCAGACCAGGCATGTCATTTTACAACCGTATTCACATCTCTTGCTGTCTGCCTTCAACACCAGCACTGTCAGCCTCAGTCACAGATGTAGTGGCATTCATCTGTCCAGCGCACTTGATGAACATCAGGTCATTGTGTGGGGGTTACTGTAATTCAGTTCCCCTGAGGAGCTGTGAGTTGGGTGGCCATGTGGCCACAGCTCTTGTAGCTGGTGGTGCTGCTAAGATTTACAGTACTCCAGCTGCTCCCCAGTGAGCCACACTCTGTGCTTCAGCTAAAGCATCTGTTAGGAAGCTAAATATTATCTATACAACTCTTAGCACTGTAGCGTAGTCTTTGTCTACCATCCCAGATTATCACCGGAGGACAGCAGCAGCAGTAGGACAATGCCGGCGGAGACGCTTATCTGCAGCTAGGTGCTGGATGAATGAAGGCATTTCTGCTGAGCTCCAGCTCCATCAGTTTGTCATTAAAGTGGCAGGTGCAGGTTATTTTGCTGATGCCAGTATCTTGGCATCCTGCCTTTAAACCCCCCCCACCCCCCCACACACACACACCACCACCACCACCCCACCAGGCCCATCTCTAACCCTAACCGTAACCCATCTGAGTGACGTACATTACAGCCACACCTGAGGCTGCAGCTGCAGATTCATCTCTGGGTTTCCCTGTTCACAGAAGCCATAGAACACGAAGCTGCAATTTTCCTGCTTTTCAGAACCTCTATCGAGGTTGTGATCCATGCAGAACATGAACATTCACTCCTCCCCTATGCATGAAAATGATGCTAATCACTCCTTCAGTGCACATGATGTGGGTGCTTTCCTATCTGTCAGAGGTATCCTGCTTCATATTGTGCTTAATGGCCATCCTGAACAACACGGATCATCCACTTAATAACACCTTGATGGATCAAAGAAGCAGCGGAGGTGGATGGCTCCTCTCTCTTCGTTGCAGGACAGAGAGATACAGAAGATCTTTTATACCCACAGCCATCAGACTCTTTAATTCTTCTGCAAATGGTAGATGAGCTAGTAGACAAATGAATAAAGTATTTTCTATTCAATCCTATTCTATTCTACTCTATTCTATTCTATTCTATTCTATTCTAATGATAACTGCACTTATTAAAGCCGAAATGATGAGTCAACTAATCCCTCAACTGTTGAAGAGTGAGGCAAATCGTCCTGATTCTCAAATGTTAATATTTTGTTTTTCTTAGTGTTGAATGATAGTAAGCTGAATATCTTCAGGGTCTGGATTGTTGCCTGGAAAAAACAAACAAGACATCACCAGGGGAGCTAAATAATAACTGGAGGGAGGAACAAGGAACCTTAGCTTAAGTCACAACATTAATCTTAGAAAATGGCTTAGGATCAGGTTAAGTGGGTTGTGTTTTAATTGGTCTAATTAGTCCAACCTTGACATGCTAACAGCCGTGCTAGTCACAGTGTTTTATGATGACAACTATGGACATGAATTACACTAAGTTCTTATACCATGCTGCAGGACATGTCCAGTTAATCAGACAATCAACACATTTGTCTGTGTAAACTGAGCATAGCTTTGTTTAGCTTACTGTAGCTTCCGAAGCATACTTTTCGTTCACAAAATGCACCACTTGAAAACCAACAGATAATCAAACTGAAGAGCACCATAGTTGTAAAATGACCTTTACACATGCAAACACACACAACCCTGCACCCGACCTTACATTCACCAAAATAAAAGCAGTTCAGCATTATTTCATTTCCTGTGAGAAAAGTGCTTTCAAACATGATGGGGAATGAAATTGGAGGTGCAGTATGTTCAGACACAATTCAGACAAATTGTCGGCTGTTTTTTTTTTTTTTCCACGGCAGTTCTCATCTAACTTGTCCCCACATGAAATGCACCTTTTAACCTGCCCCCTCCATCCTGCCTCACTGTTCCACAGGTGATTCCTGTCTGAGTAGTAGAGTAAGCTCTGTCTGAAAGGCAGACCAGTGCACAGCATGGCAGGGGGCTGATGGGTTGACCCAGATAGGCAGAGACAGACTTTAAAGTTCAACCAGGACACATGGGATAGGTTTTACAGTGTTGTGGTGACCACAGCTTCTCTCTTTTTGTATTTCTCACAATAAACACACAAAAGCACATATAAACCAGTGACTGTGCTGCAACTGTGTACTTTAAATAAAAATCTAAGTTAATCTACAGTTTACACAGGGACACACATCAAATGTATAGCTTGATTGTGTGCCTGCTAGCCATGGATATTATTTTCCTTATTTACACTTCAACTGACTCAATCTTCAACTCATACAGGAACAGAAATGACACGAAAAACCACATCCACGTCTTCATTTCCAGATACTGCTTCATCTCCCAAAGACAAATCAAGATTGGTGTGAAAGACAACACAAGTCGTGTCAGTTACGTAAGAGCATACTAATCCAGCAATGAAGACAGAGGGCTACTGTATAGATGAACAGAGGTACTGTCTGCAGATGGTCACATGGAGAGTGAACAGCCGATTCTGCTCCTAGTCGTGCTGGAGCTTCAGCAGATTAGTGGATGAAAAAGAGCCTCAAGGCTTTAGAATATAAATACAAAGTGAAGTCTGACATTCTTATCGTCCAGTATCTGATATAATATTGGCACCCACGGGACATGAAATCCAGCACCAAGGCCACACAATGGGCACTGAAGGGAAAGGAGTTGGAATAACATCAAATCATGGAGAGGTTAAAAAAAAACCAAAACAAAACAAAAAAAACAGAATACATGTTTGTTCAATTTACTGATCAGCATTTTTCACCTACAAATATGAAACAACACCTGAATCTATAAGCTTGTTACTGTCCAGCCATTTCCTTTAGCGTAAAGATAGATGAGAATACTCTGTTGCCATAGTGATAGTTCACAACAAAAATAGTGAATGCTGTTACACCAGAAAGTGATATGGCAAAATTCATATAGGCCTACATCTTTGTGGGGCTGGTGACATACACAACTCACAGAAAGTTAGGGATATTGAGGGGGATATTAGGATATTGGGGATATTTATGGAAAATGCTCAGTGGACACCTCTCTCCCTCTGACAACATCCCATCGTCTGTTAGGTATCATCTGGATTAGTAGTTCTGTAGGCCTATATAATTCCATGACTGCATGAAGACGACTTGATACAACGCCATCATTCCCTCATTGTACTGCATCAAAAAAAATCTCATTAAGCAGAAAAAAAACATTTTCTCAGTAATCCACTAAAATGAATGAGGTGTCTGTAAAACTTGCTTTATCCTTATTGTTCTTCATTTTTGGTAAACTCTGTTAGCATGAGTCAGTCACTGTGGGTCCAAACCTCTGCTTGGTTCCCCTCAGCAATATGCTATCACTACTGTAGGCATACATCATGAGACTGTCCAAAGGGGTAAAAGGACACTCTCAATGTTAGCAAGTTAGCTCTCCGACTCTCTATTCCCTTAAAGGTCAGCCATTGCCAAGATGGCTTGCCGTTAGTAAATAGAACAAATCTGTATGTCAAACTTCAAAGTGAAAAATGTTTGCATTTATTTTGCCAGCACAGGCTCATTCACTGATTGCAGTGTTACTTTACACAGGTTGTAAATGCTGCTGTGACCTTTACCATGTGTCAAATAGCAATCTTAAACAACCAAACACGTACACAGTGCTTGTATCATTACACCAGCAGTGATGGTGGTGATATATGGTGATATATATATATATATATATATGTGTATGTGTGTGTGTTTGTGTGTGTGTGTATATATATATATATATATATATATATATATACATACACACACACATATATACATATACACATATACATATATATATATATATATATATATATATATATACATATATATAAACATATACATATATACATATATTCATAAGAATTGATGTGAAACATACTGTAAACAAAGTGCCACATTAATATTGGCATACAGTCTCCTCCAAATACCTAGGCACATGCTCTCTCTCAGGCACACACACACACACACACACACACGCACACGCACACATACATACAGTAGCCAATTACAGGATGGCTTGGATTCCCATTTGCAATTACCAAGCAGCTTGATCTTGTCAGAAGATTGATCCCATTTATGTCATTTAGGTCCCTGGAAAGCAAGTATTTAATGAGGAGTTACTGCCACTCATTATGAAATGAGCACATCCATCATGCGTCAAGGTCATTGAGGTTATAGTACAATAAAAACCAAAACCTTCTGTAAAACCCAGAGTGCCGCTGTGAAACATTACAGTTTTTGAGCAAATTATTCATGAACACATTATACATGCTCTGCCCTCTAGATTTTAATGGATTTCAGCTCATCTTGATTTAAATACTGTACATGTCCTCTACCCCATTGCTCACACAAAGTATAAACACACCTCCAGTAGCTGCCATATTGATACAAACCTGGTGCGACGTGCTTTTAGTGCTTTAATCTGGAGCCAACTTTTCCATATCATATCATAGCATCATAACAAGACATACAGCTTTGCTACATGCCTCCGCCAAACAGTGATGTGCATGTACACTGGTACATGCACGTCTGTTTAGACTCATGTAAAAAATTAATAAAGAATGATGTTGTATGACTAATGAAGACTTTGAAGGGAATTTATAAAAGAGTATGTTTTGAATGGTGAAGCTTTGTTCTTGTCATGCTGCACCTTTACTGTTTAAGTTCATGGAGAAAACAAACAAACAAAAAAGTCAAAATCTTTTGGATGATGGTGCTTCAGA
Source organism: Caranx ignobilis (assembly GCA_021432705.1). Taxonomy (NCBI): domain Eukaryota; kingdom Metazoa; phylum Chordata; class Actinopteri; order Carangiformes; family Carangidae; genus Caranx; species Caranx ignobilis. Next base: position 5,532,231 of record MU269982.1, read on the forward strand.
TAGAACACAAATGAAACATAAAGAAAAGATGAAATATTTATGTTCCTGAGAAATATTTTGTCTTCAGATATTTCTGTGGGAATTGTGGCTTGATCAAAGTATGAATTCTTGAGTTATGGCCAGAAACATGTTTCCTGAGGTCACAGTGACCTTGACCTTTGACCTCAGTTCATGCTTGAGTCCAAGTGAATGTTTGTAACTAATGAGAATAAATTCCCCTGAGTCGTTCCTGACGTATCATGCTCATGACAATGGGACAGACGGACAGATGAACAAGGGTTTTGAAAGAGGTGACCGGAGCTCTGGAGTAAAATAAAACAATGAAGAGCAGCAGAGTCCTGAGCTGCTTCATAAAACATAGCAGTTGTCACGATTTAATGAACCACTGGGACGGAGAGACAGGAAGTGAACCTGCGCTGGGAGCAGAAGAAAAACATTTATACACCTCATGTGCACCTATCCACCTCTCTGACCTCCACACACCTACTGTTCAGTCTTGTATTCATCATCGATTTTTGTTTCATCATTTATTCTATACAAAAGTGTTTCTAAAGTAGCTGTGTTGAAATGTGAAAACATCAGACTAATGCGTTACAGATGTTCTGTGTTCAGGCCTCTCTTCCCTGGCAGCTGCATCCGGACCTATATGTTCATCCTAATGCTGTTACATTAGTGACTGTCACATTCGTGGATAGTTCATGGCTTCCATCCAATTGGTTACGTTATTTTTTGGGCAAGCGGCCAATCATGGCCTTTGGCTTTCTCTTAAAGAAATATATGAATTACCCCTCAGTCTTTTGTTTGAGGTGATTCTCCCCTTGGTTTGAAGGTTGTAAGATCCCTTTATGCAATTTCATCCTCCTTCTTCCTTGACCTTGCGTGTGTTGTGTGTTTATTTCTGTCCAGAGTGTTTATTTGTCTAAATAAAATAAATCAACTTTTTCTTTGCCAGCACATGAAGGGAAACACCAATGCAGGCTAGCTGGGTATGCAGCTGGAAGTTATGACCTAATTTATACCACAGTATATTTTTGTACTAATGACATACAGTATATCACCATATGTGACCCCCCCCATAATTTAGATTAAATGTCATTGACATACAGGAGTAAATATTTACGCCTTGAGCTGAAGTTATTTTCAATTAACTATTAATATACTTTGTTTACATTGTGGCAGCAGTCTCATACATGGTGCAAGTTCAGAGCTTATCATGCTGCACAGCTGATGCTGGCTGTGGATCTGTGTGTGTGAAGTGTTTGCTCCACTTTCTCATGACAGCGAATGTGCACCTTCAGGATTTTGTTTTGGGTGAAAAATTTGGAGCTCAATGCTGGAAACCACGAATCTGCTAAATTTCTTCAGCACCTCCTTCACACCTCAGAAGCTCTAAATGTCTTTACAGGTTCAACCGCCACCATTTCTCCACATGCGGCGGATAATGTGTGTGATGATGAGTCATGGCCTTACCTTAAAGCTGCACTAAATGATATCTGTGAAAGGTGTCCACAGAGAATCATCGCCTAACTATTAATTCCCTCTCAGCCGATCTAAGCATTTTTAGCATCTTTCTGTTAACTGTTGTCCCAGTGCAGGTCCAACAAATGCACTGCATTTGCTGCTCACTGGTAAAACACAGAGAAGAGGTCAGTGACCACTGATATACTTTAGCTGTGGCTGTCTAGACTGAATCTGCTGGCATGAAAAATTATATCATTTTCAACTATTTCCAAGTAAAGGATAATGTTGCCTCATGTCTGCTAGATGTAGAAAGAAGCAACACATCCACCTCAACTAATCCAAAGGGTGCCGATCTGTCTGTCGTTATTCTCCTGCCCACTACACCCTGAAAAGAAAACACAGGAAAATGACGTCTGAACTGTATTTCCAACTACTTGAACTACTCAGATACAAGCTGAGGTTCAATCTCAAAATGCTGTTTCATTTTACGGTGATTTAAGTGAATAGAACATTTAGTTTTCTACATCTTTTCCTGCAGCCTCTTCAACTTTGTCCATCTGCTTTTCTTCATTTAACATGCAAACATGTATTTAATTTAGCATAAAAAGACAAGAAACTCCTATTGACCTATCAATGACACTTCCCACATCAGCAGCTGTACTAGTACTAGTCTGCACAGAGCTGCACGTATGTTCACGATTAAAGTGAGAATCAGACTCCATGCTACGTACTGTATCTGTCCATTGTGCTGCTCCTGAAAATAATCTGGAACAGACAGGGCCCTGTGACACTTTTAGGTGATGAATCAGTAATGTAATGACTTCTATAACAATTGCAAAGCGAACAGTCCTTTGTATATTTTGATATATTATTGCTGTTCCCATGGAAATTGAGGTCAGGCCAGAGCTTTAGCATCTGTTGAACTTTATTATATATGATTAGTTTGCGCAGCAGTTATTTCCATCATCCTATCTGACCCCAATTGACCTGAGAGAGCTCAATGTAATCTCCTTATAGCATAGCTGGGATTCTTTCTGCATTTTTTTCAATGTCATGTTTTTACTGTGTTTTCAGACTTGCATACCATAAATCTGAAGGCTTTGAAAAGATGAGCCATGTTTTATTGCCATGGTTAACAGCTTATCTTTCGCTTTTTTTTTTTATGAGTGTCACTCTAAGCATATGCTTTGGACACAGCCTCCAATTTCCTATTTACTGCATGTAACAGCACCACTTCAAAGTCCCATACACAGCAGCAGAATGTCATATTCTCACTAATCCCTATATTAAAAAGCCACTATCTTTTCTTTGCATCGCTGGTATGTTCCACATTCATGTGTCTCTCAAACTTCGCATCACTTCCTGCGCAGCCGTTCCCATCACAATTATGATGACAAGATCAAAAGTTCATTTAAACATAGAGAGAGTGAGACAGAGTGTGTGTGTGTGTCTGTGTGTGTACAGTCACACAAGCATATGTACACAGAAACTGTATCTGTGTGTAGAAAGAAGCATCGCAGACTGTTAGTAAATACACACACACACAAACAGCAGCTGGGAGATGGACATCAATCACCCACCCATGCTCGTCATGCCAACCCCCCTCCATTCCAAGTCTGTGTCTTACACACTCACAAACACGTAGACATAATGTTCAGCAAAAATGACATCAACAAACTGATAATAGGGAGGAGGAACCAAAATACAACCAACACTTTCAGGAGAAATGACTCCTTGATCGAAATATCTTCTTTTTTTATCATCAGGTTCTTACTTTGGTTCCCAGCATGGAACAAATGCACCCTGATGTGTCTATACTTAGCTCGTGTTTGTTGATGTTTGCAGGGAGAGTTCAACCTAAAGGATTTGTGGAAGTCGTAGGAAAACAAACTTGCGAGCGTAACCTCACTTCCAGCTGCAGCATGGCGCCATTTAAAATACATCGATAACTAAACCAATATAAACAGCTCTAATGAACCCAGTGTTTGCGACCTGCCTAATATCAAAGGCACAAAGTTGACAACAAGTGGGTGAACATTATGGATTATTCACGGATAAAAGCACAGTATAGATGTGGTGCTCAGTGTCGGTGGGTTGGCTGTGTAAATTAAAAGATATGAGGGATTTAAACAAAAAATGATTTTCTGTTGATTAGTTAAGTGTTTTTGTTGCACACTCACAACAAACGTTTGTGTATACGTGAGACACACTGAAACACAGAGCCTCGACAGCGTTCATCCCTCGGCTCCTAATCCTAGTCTGAACCGTCAGCTCTGTGAAACCCATTTTATTAGTCTCACCTGAACTGTGATAACTGTTATGACCTCACTTTACAAAACATCCTGATTCTGAATCTGAAAATTGGTCCTAACACACAAACACGCACACACTGTAACTTAGCCTGAAATTACAGCACAGGACGGCAAATTGGACCCCTGACAGGATGATTTAGCTCATGTGAAATTAATGGACACGGATGATGAATGAATGATCAATTACTCATCTGGGATCTGATGATATTGTATTTAAAGCTCTGCACTGAATAACTGGCAGCATCTGCTGCTGCTGCTGCTGTTGCTGGCTTTCTGAAATCTAATTGAATTACAAAAGGAAGGGGAGGACAGATTCTCATACGACACTTTCACTACAGTTTGATGAACGGCTCTCCAAACATTTTTCACCCTCAGCAGGAAAGCTGCTCTCATCCTCCGGCAACATCATCATCCCGACCCGCGGAGGGAACATGACCAGCTACGCATCTCTCCACACCAGTTCATGTTCCCATCCGAAGAGAGAGAGAGAGATATAGAGAGAGAGAGAGAGAGAGAGAGAGAGCATGTGTCTGATTTGATGTAACCAAAATCTCCACTTTTGTTACATCAAATATAGTCCACAGGATTTATTTGAAAGAACCTTGACCCCAAAAACTGGGGATAATGTTATGTTGTTGTGAAAACACCAGTTATAACAGCTTTCCCTGCTCCATCTATGTGATGATCTCTGGGGTCCGGCTGACAGTTCGGACTGACGCTGCTGGGTAGCGTCTCTCTCATCAAGTCAAATAAATTTACTGATTCACATTTATGAATCTTACGACTAATGCTGAGGTTGTTTCAGTCAATTTCAAGCTCTGTTTCATATCACTGTAAAGTGAATATCACTGGGTTTGTGACCGTTGGTTAGAAATCTGATTATGTGCCCTTCATTTTTTATATTTTATAGACTGGACAGTTAAACGATTATTAAGAAACAGATTTGTAGATTCATCAACTATGAAAATAATCAGCTAAAACTGGCCCCTGCCCACAGTAGAATGTGAAGCTGCAGTGTTTGCCTAACATATGCACAGTACATCTATAGCAAACAGCAATAAGCTGTCACGCTAACTATTAGCTATGGACATGGAGAGGCTTTGGTCAGTTCTGATCTCCTCTTGTTGGCAGTCATATCGCTCCTTTGCTTTCACCGGACCCCGACCTTTGTTTTTCTACTTTGTGCCACACAAATTCTCCCAACAACTTGTTTCCAACATGCACAATCAAAGCACTTGTCTATTTTCATGGCGTGCTGAATGCCAAAACAAACTGTGGTGAAGCCAAAATATTAGTGAAGGAAAAATGTGCCCAAAGGCTGGACTTCCTTTTCCTAACTGCCATGGCTTAAGTCCCAGTTCCTGGCATTAACGCCCCAAGCGCCGTGTGGTTTCTGATATGAACAAGGAACCAAACTACGACTGTGTAATGTGAAAAGGTTGATCGTTCTGCCAATCCCACTGTGAATCAACACAGCTCTAATTAGATTTCAGCCACATTCCCTCATCGTTTTGGTTACTGGGTCTGTATTCAAACTGATTGGTGTGGAGAGCTGAAGCAAACAATACATAAAGCAAAACGGAGCTGATGCTGCATAGTCTTGATATATAGAGCAGACTTAAACAAGGCTCCTCTTAGATTAAATGATCATGTTGCTCTGCATCTGCTGAATGTGTAAGAAAGCAGTTGTTTGCTAACATTATTTTGGGAACTGTGTTTTTTTTGTGTGTGTATGTGTATGTGCATGTGTCCCGTTTCTCTGGTCCGATAATGATGCAAAATCAGTTAATATAATTAGAAGTAATTCTGGACAATGCACAAACCCTAACAGACGAGCTGACAGAGTCTAAACTCAACAAGTTTCAGGAACCAGACAATTTTGGGAGCAGTCCTGAATGGAAACATTCACAAATCCCATCCCAAATGACCTCATATTTAATATGCTGTTATTGTGCAACACAACCAACAAAAACACTGTTGTCTCATTAATGCTCAGAGCACATACAGAGGCTGTTCCTGGGATGACAAAAGGTGCAATCTGTAGGGTACAATCAGCAGAAAATAATCATCACGCCCAGTAGCTAAATGTCATCTCTTATTCAGACACATATAAAAGTCTGTAACTGCTAATCTTAGCTGTGATATGTTGTCGGTGACCATTTTGGTGTGACCACTGAACTTTCCAGATCTACTTTTACTTAAGTCAGTGAACAGCAACCGCAGCAAAACAATCTGGCACTGAATCACGCACAGCGCTTCTGGTTGAAATTAGAATTTATAAGATATCAGGGCGACTGTGGCAGCAGAGTCAGCAAAGTGGGTTTTAATAAATGTCCCAAAGCAGCATTGATATCATTCGTATCTAGCAACTTCTCACAGTTGCTGCAATATCATGCTGCAATATTTTTCCATGAAATATATGATGATTCCTTCATATTACTACATGCCACATGAGTTCACTCTCATATTCTCAGAGTAGCTGAGGCTTAAGACTAGCTCAGTGAGCACTGAGCAGAATGAACATCTAACTTCCTACTGTATGATTCCCTTTTTTTTTTTTTGCTTTTGGATGGCATCCAGAGAGTGCTGGACTGAGCCCAAGTGATGTGTGAATGTGTCTTAAAGTGTGACAAAATATACTAATTTAGACAATAATCACAGGGAGCATGTTTATGGGTCATTAAAGGGAAGCATACTGTGATGAGGAAATCACACACACTAAGCTCCTGCTCATTAGAGCCGACGCGTAGGACTCGACTAATTACTTTACAAATGTGACAGGCCACGAAGAATGTGTCATAATCTGCCTCTTGAGAATTAGAGTACACCTCTGCACTGCTAACTGTGACTTGTCTTATCAGGAGCAGGCTGCTGAAAAGCTCCAACTGGCCTCGCAAGAACTCTGCAGGTAAAAACAACAAGTGCAGTTGCTGATGCTCCGTATATCCACAATAAAAGCTCATGTCTTCACAGTGGCGCCAGTTATATAAAATGGGGATTGAATTGAAATTGAAAAGTGATCTTAAGTGGTGAAAAACAGAGACAAACAGAAACTAAATTGGACCCAAGCTGCATAATAAAGATTTAATAATGGAAATATTCATTGGTGATGAGATTGAAATAAATGGATGAGTTAATGAGAGGAGTGGCTGTTGGAGAACAACATGTCATTGCACAACAATCAGTATCAAATGTGTGGATGGCTGAGCACACAGAGGCAAGCACTTCCAGCCACCTGCATGTATATGCTGTATTGATGCGATACATTGGTGCATCATCTGACTTTTTCCTCCACATCTGTATCTCTCAGTAGATGTAGATGTTTTAATGAACTGCAGAAGAGAAATGCCAGATGTTGAGATCATCACAGTGGCAGCAGCAGCAGCAGCACATCAACATCTTAGACACGCAAAGAGCTGTTTACTTAGTCATCCTGCAAATACAGAGTAATATTTCCAATCACCTGAAGAACACTGTAGTTCAGAATTTGTCCTCCGACAACTCTTTGGGTGGCTCACTGACTTCAAAATCTCTATGTTTGAGAGCTAGTCACTAACTTGTAACTGTTTTGCCATTTAGCGTAGAGCAGGTAGCATATGATGGGTTTACTATGGAGACTTGTTTGGATCAAAGGCATAAAACCACAGCAACAAGGAAAAGGAAGCTAAAACCCTCCACAGCACCAAAGCTGCAAGAGTTGGGTGATAATTCTCAGTATTTTTGATGCTACAAAAATACAGAGAATTATCTCACACACACACACACACAGACCTACACACACACACATGCACACACATACAGACACACACACAAACACACACACTCACCATCACATTACACAGTCATATGATGCACTATTAAAAATATTGATAAAAGCAGCTTTCATAAACTCATTTGTGAAATACCTAGAAAATGACCAGATTTGCTGTGATTCCAGTATCAGGGCCACTGTTCACTATTCAGTTGACTTCATGTCAAATGACAAGCTCTGGCAATTAAATACAGACAGAGAGGCTGTTAATGTCTGCTGACTGCTGATGCAGTGCTACTCTGAGTTTCCAGGGGTTATAACAATTCAGCTCTTAAGGTGATGACACATATTTGAAACGATTTTCCCTAATATTTTATCAAAGGTTGTTTGTAATCTTACTGCTGAAAAACTACTGTCCTTAAAAATGAGTAAGATCTTCTCTCAGTCTGTTCCTATGTGAATCTAACAGACGGCCTTTCAAGCCGCTGGTTAGAGCATTACATAAAGGTTTACAGCTTTCTGAAGATATTCAGGATGAATGTTGCCTTGTGTGGTCTGAAAGAACAATTGTGTCTTCATGAATACAGACTCCTCTTTTTCTGTGTGTCGCAGCAACAAAACATCGTCTCACTACTCGTACATGTGTTTTCATTGTCTGACAGAACTTACACATGCTGACTAAATTCTGACACCTCGAGGCCTACACTCCAAAATTAGTTGCTATTATCCAGCAAAGCACTTGTTTTGCTATTTTAGACCTGGCACAGTTTGAACTATGTTACAAATTTCACTCAGTCAACATGAACCCCCCTAACCTCAGGAATATTTTTAAACACGATGCGACGTGGCCCTCTTTGCTTTCTAGTTAGTGAAACTGTTATTTTTCGGGACAGCGTTACAGTTGCAGTTACAGTCTGTGATCAATCTCTATACTGAAGCCAGAGACAGTGGTTTGATATGGCTGAATGGGGCAGTGTTCACAGATCAAAAGTCGTGTGTCTGCCAAAATAATCATTTTTCCATGGCATTCAAGTGAATCAGCCCATTGGCTCAAATCAGAGAGCGACGACGCTTTCTGATTTGAGCGGTTTGCTTGTTAGTCCACTGTCAGTGCTCTGTTTTTAAACCTAATAATGATAAAATATCAAAAAAGGGGGGGAGGGGCGATAATGGGGGAGGAATTTGAACTGTAATCAGGTCAGTCAGTTTGTGTGCTAAATTACATCTGAGGAGGACTGGACCGTGCCTGCATATTTTTCTGTTTTTCATCAGTGCCCCGCTTCAACAGTCATACAATCTGACGCGTTCACAGCTGGAAGCTGCTGAGTCCAACCACAGTCTTCCACTGTTTGCCACTGAGTAGAAATGGTGGACTAAGTGCTTCAGTCAAGGGCACCTTGAACGCAGAGGAGAGCGTTCTCCTGCTTCCCTCCATTCTGCTTCTCTGCACTCAACTCAAACTAGGATTCAAACACCCTTCTCATCACCAGCCAGCATCTCTAACCTCTGAGCTTTTGCCACCTCGTGTGTGTGTGTGTGTGTGTGTGTGTGTGTGTGTGTGTGTGTGTGTGTGTGTGTGTGTGTATGTATGTATGTGTGTGTGTGTATATGTAATCAAATAGTTACCGCTCTACAGTAAGCACTCTACAGTATGCATGTGTTATGCATAGTTCCCCATGGATGAGCATTAGGTTTTACTTGATCTCACTGCCCTAAGCCTCCCATGTGCGTCATCCCGAGCTCCCATCAAGCAGAAACAAGTTTCACTGTATAATATTGTAAATGATTAAAAATAGCAAGGGGGAAGCATGGAAAGAGGGGGATGGGGGGGGGTCTTGAATGGCTGCAAATATGCTCTCCTGTTCTTTGGGCACAAATAAAGAGGAAATCAGGAAAAAAAAAGAAAGCCACAAGAGTAGAGTAAGAATATAGGAATAAGTCTCCATGGATGGTTTGTGGGCGGGTTTCAACAAGTAAATTGAAAGGTAAGCACACTTTTTTTATTGCTCGTCTCGCCTCATGTGTTATCGATCAGGAGTGATGCGTATGTGACATTGTGCTGTGAATTCAAGAGTGTGTATGGTGAATGAAAACTTGCAAGTCCCATCGTTGTGTAGGCATGATATGTGCATCAGTGCTTGTATAGCTGGTTCAGGGGTTTGAGTGCCACCATGGACATGTATGTCATGTGTAGGTGCTAGCTGATCGATCGATATTCAGAGGAGGTCTCACTCAGTTTAGTCTTTCTGAGGCACATATTTACGGTATGGTACGGGATACGGGGGAGAAGAAGCGAGTGAGAAGGGGATGATAACATTTGCGTGTTTTCATTTTCATTCTTAAAATATTCATTTTAAACCACACACTATGGAGTATGTTATAGATGCTATTAAAGCTTGTCAAAGATAAAACAAAAATTTTTAGAATAACAACATTTCTTACTCCAAGTTTTAGGGTTTGCTGCGTTTCTATTTAAAAAGGGCTAGCCTCGCCCATGCTTGTATGTGTATGTATTTATAGTCTATGTGTCTTCCTTTTGGAGTGTGAGACAGACACAAACAGAACGAGAGCAGGAGAAGGGAGACAGGCAGGTGGGTGCGAGCAAGCGGGATGGGGGGGTTCGTGACAAGGAGGACCACATGCCAGACGCCTGTTCTTGTTAAATTCGACCACATTCGGCCCGGCCATTGTTTAACACTTATCAAAAATAACAGCCTCAAATCATTTTTTCCAACTTGGTCATTATATAATCAGGAATCCACAAGCTTTGTGTGATATCCTTCTTATTGCCTGACTGGCTTGACGCAAAGCGCTATTGGCAGAACTCTGCTACAGGTATGCGGGCTGACAACATAACATCCTTAGAGAACGGTGGGGGTGTTGGATCAGAGTGATACAAACAGACAGGGTGTCATGGAATATGAAGCCTAGAAGGTCAAATTTATGTGAAAAGAGGAAAAAATATACATATTGAGTGTGCGTGTGTGAGGGCAAGTAACAAAGAGGAAGGGAGAGGTACAAAGAAGGTGGCAGACTTGGGATGATGCAGGAAAAAAAACTTGGCAAGAGTGAATAACAAACACAGGCGCAGGAGACACATGGCAAAACACAGCCTACATTCTTTATCATACAGCCGATGCAAATCATATATACAGAGTGGATTACTGCAGGCAGGCTTGTGTGTACAGATAATCCTGCAAATATTAAAAAAAAAAAAAAAAATCATGAAATCGTCTAGGAGCTGAGGCACAGCGCAAAGCGTCGTCTGAGTCAAATGAGCATTTGCTGGGTCAATTTTTCTTTCAGATGACCCTGGAAAGAGGCCTAAACCCAGCGGGACAATATGTCACCTGCCAGCACATGGATAGTTGGGTCGAGTAAAGAGAGAGGAAAAAAAAAGAAAAACAGCTTTTTGCTGAGCAATTTTCCCATGATTGTCACATTTCATGTTTCAAAAAATGTGAATCCAGTCACCTGTGGTGGAAGAAACAAAACAACAGGACTCAAATCGCCATCCTACTTTGTATGACAGGCCCGCACCAATCTGCTGCCCCCCTCCTCTTGTCTTTATCTCCACTATCATGTGCTGCTGCGAACCTTTCTCCCTTGCTGTGTCTGAGAGCGAAAAAGGCAGCAGCAAACAAGCCAGACAAGGTTGGCAATGATAACATCATGCACACAATCCCAGCAGCGGAAACCGCGGCCGCGCACATATCTGCTGCCTAATTAGATACATGTGTGATCTAATGTTTTGAGTTTTAATCCTTATGAGAGCAGCAAAAGCCCCCTGACAGGAAATCTGTACAAAGTAGATCTGCAAGCCCAGGCGTAATTAATGAAGCTGCATTAAGTCTTTTTTTTTTTTTTTTTTACATGTTTAGGGACACACTGTGAAAAAGCAGTGGTTATTGCTGACTGGAAGTTATCAGGTGTGGAGCAGCCTCAGGGTGCGCAAGTATGCTCCTTTTCTTTTCTTTTTTTTCCCCTGTCCTGGCTGACAGCAGGGGCATTAACTAATCTATAGCTGGGAGTTAAGTGCCTCATGAGTAAAAGAAGGAGATCTTTATCCTCTCCCACTCAATGTTCATTTATTTTCAGCTTGGGCAAACTATGAATTAATTGCAAAGTCATGACCTGCTGGCTGTTGTGGGTCCCCAATTAGACAGTGTTTTTCACCTGCTGAGCCCTTTTTCCTTTGACTTCTTATACTGTTAAGCTGCTCCACCATACTGTGCAACTTCGACGCTTGTCACAGCAATCAGCGCCAAAACCGACAAACCCAGTGAGCAGCTATGACTTCTGCGCCTTCTGCTTATCTGTGAGAGAGCAGGACGACGCCAGCCAGCCAGCCAGCAGCCAGCCAAGCAGCCAGCCAAATGGAGGATTTTAATTATCCGACTGTTTGTGTTACCTGTTGCTTTTCTTCAAATATTAATGATCCACTGGATAAATACTCAGGATATCAAATTAGGAACCAATATCTCAACAATGTGGAGCAGCACAAAATATATTACTGCCCTGGGACTGTGTTTATTTTCAGAGGCATAAAATCTGATCATGCCTTGGCAAAAAAAGAAACACACAGTAGATACAGTGCCTCCTATGTCAACCTTAGCACACACATTCCCTCCAACCTTTGGCCTCTCCAGTTCTTGAGGGCCTCTTTAATAACTTAATCTCTGAGGCTTGAACGCACTAAGTAAATACTGTTAAACTTTATAGAAAAGCTTAATGTGGCACATGCACAACAGAGAAACTTCCTCAGAGCAGGTCGAGCGCTAGACTTTTGACCACATTTTGTTATTCTCACTTTTTTCACCCTATCCATCTGAAGTCTTTCAGAATTGTTATTGTTTATTTCCTAGCTGTTGTGGGGGAAGCACATTTTGCTCTCACGTTGATTATTGTTTATTTTATGATTGCAATTGAATCAATCCTTTGTTTCCTTGGACGTACGGCAGTTTGGAGCACATCCAGCTGCACGCATCATACCTGGAGCCTCAAGGCAAGTGTGGATCACAGGACTGCCTGGAGGTTTCAAGTTCAAACACTTACACAACTTAATCTGATCATATCTGCACTACTTCTGTAAAGCTAATCAATAAATTTACAGGATGCAGCCATGTGTTTTAGTCGTCCAACTTCTGTGCATATACACTCAAAAACAGGTTGTTATGAGAGAAGTCTCCGCTTTTCCTTTTTACAAACCCGTCCAAAGTGTTAGGGAGGTGGGGAGTAGGTGTGATTCAGTGACATACAACTCACTACTATGCCTGAACGCATCATTTGTTTAAAAGCGTGGAGGCTGCTGCTGCTCACGCTACTCCTTCCCGTGTCGACACAGATTCAGCCTCCCTGTCGAATGCTCCATCTCTTCACACAGACCTGTAACAGGTTACTGCTGATGCAGAAACTCATCATCACTTCCAGCGGGATAACGCACCGTGTTACAAAGCAAAAGTCACCTCAAACTGGTTTCATCAATGTGACAATGAGCTCAGCCTGCATCAGTCACTGACCCTGAAATCAGCACAACACCTTTGGGATGTGGTGGAACGTGAGATGAAAAAAAAAAAAAACTGACAAAATTGCAGAAATGATGTGATACATTCACGTCAACAAGGAGCAGAATCTCACTGGTTACCCAGTATTAGTATGATGTTGTTCACAGAGTGTAGTGTCAAACTCTGCACCTTCTGAAAAAGGTGAAAACATCAAAGTCAAGGAATAACACTCTCATTCAATATGTTCTTCACTGTCCTTTCGTTGTTCCAACCTGTTTAAGACACTTGCTTTGATCATGATCTGGCAAAGTTATTTCAGAGCAGCAGTTAAACCTCCTAGCTGGAGCTGGTATACATTTCTCCACAACTCCTATCTGTTATGATGCTTTAACATGCACACACACACACACACAGTCAGTCAGACTCCAGTGGACCAGATAATAAAGGTTATATTGTATGCAGTAAGATTTACATGTGTCCTTTGATTATAAAGCAGGTTTTATATTAATACTGTGAGAGTATCACAGTGCTCAGCTAACAGAGGGATGCACACAGAATTCAGAAAATGAGCCTTAATACAAGTTATCAGGATGTCTGTATCTTTGTGATGTCACAACAGCTTTGGCTGTAGCTTAGGAGGTCGATCACTAACCAAAAGGTTGGTGGTTCGATTGTATGTCTACATGTCGATGTGTCCTTGGGTAATACACTGAACCCACACTTGCCCTGTGCACTGGGTGTGTGATTGTGTGTGAATGAGTACATTTCAAGCACTGTCTCCAGCGCTGTGTCAAAGGGTGAATGCGACACACAGTGTAAAGCGCTTCGAGTGATCCTAGAGACTAGAAAAAGCTACTGTATATAAGTGCAAGTTAATTTACCATTTACAACAAAGCAGTTGCTATTTTCAGCCATGCCCTAAGCCCTGCCCACTAACCATCTACCTTCCAGGATTTGGTTTCTCTGGGTGTTTGCCTGAAATCTGGTATTTTTTCAACTGGGTCATTCAAAAAAAAAAATCTGAAGAAAGTATAAGTGCATCCTCTGATATGTTGTTACCTCCAGAGAGAGGCCTCAGAGAGGAGATGTAACATTACGTTAAGACAGTTCCTGGTTCGTTAGGCCACAACAAATGTGTAAACTATGGGGCCTTTAAGCAGACACTGCCAGCTGCATAGTACAAAGTCTGTGTAATATCTGACACCATGTCTGGGTGAGAGCAGGTCATTCTCTGGGGGGTCATTTACCCAAACAACAAAAAAAAGTTGTAAACTACAGAAACAACAAAATTCAGGAAATTCTGTCAGTAAGGGCCAACGCCAACCGTGAATCAAGCGCTGCGATTTCTTCATACCAGATGGAGTATTTCCAGAAGGTGAGACACAGACAGTCTCCTGTTGTGTATGAAAGGGAGTTCATAGGAGAAAACAACTTCAGTCACTGTTAGTGAAACTGTAGCAGTGTGAGCCAAAGCAGGCACAGCAGGGTTCACAAAGAGGCAGCCTTGTCATCAGAGGTGGGAACATATGATACAGCCACCTGATATTGATACTGCTGGCAGTGGATACATTATGCAGTGTAGCTTGACAATGCCCCCCACCTTTTCAAACATCTATGGCGTCTCATATTCATCTCATCTTTACAATACAGTAAGGTTTTTTTTAAAGTGGTGATTAGCAATGCAGAGAACATACAGCTTTGGAGGGTAGTAAATACAGCAGGAGCTGTTGCACATAGTTCTCGGGCACAGCATGAATGGAGAAAATGATAATGTTGGAGAACAACACAGGGGGTGCCTGAGTTTTTCCTTTTGTTTTCAGAAGAAATGGATGGTATAGAGAGACAAGGTATGTCAGATCCAAGCATAACATTAAAGTTCATAAAAACAAATAAATACACTCGCGACCCACTTTCAGCTCAGCAAAGAGACCTCAAACTGACTCCTGGATTTAAATAGAAATCAGCGTTCAGCTTGTCAGAGAGGGGACACGAAGGCATTTTTTCTTTTAGCTTTGTTCCAGCATAACAAATTCAACCCACGAAACTTGCCTCTTTAGCTTTTTCGGTTTAATCATAGCTGTGCAATCTTGATACAGATACGTGAGGCCCTGATTAACCCTGGTCTACAGGATTACAGTTTCTCACAAAACAACTCTTTCAAATGGCTTTCCTCATGATGAAAATAAAACAGGATGCTGCGAAAGCAACATCTACTGTACAACATCTACAGAAGGGGATTTGTTTTCTTTTCATAGTCAACTCTTTATTAAGCGCCGCAGTTCAGAGCTAATTTCCGTTTAGAATTTCCCAACAAAGCCAATGGATATTTAGAGAGCTAAAAGATTCATTTTAATTGGAGACACATGCAAATGCCACTTAATTCTGCATTAATGCCTCAATATTTTCATTACCATGAGAGCAATACCACTGTACCAGACACTAGAGGTGTACTGAACGATTACAAATAACATACTGCCGACACACAGGCAAGTCACGCAAACACTGAACAAGGATAAACTCTGTGTCACACTGAGGAACAGACAGCCCCACTCCAATGTGGAGCGCTTTGGTTTATTTTGCAGCAGAAAACCTCTGCACACCAAGGTATGAGCACAGTAAAGCTTGTCTTTGTCTGTCACTTCAGACTGCGAATGGTACAGTGGGTAAGTCACTGTTTAAACTTCCTGTGCTGTTGAACCTGCAAAGTTTTCTGCAGCATAAAAAAAGAAACAAGCGACGGTGTGACTCCAAGAACACACTCTCCAGATCGTCTACAGACATCTCACTCTCTTTTGTTCACAATCGAGAAAAAACAAAAACATGATTCCACTGTTTTCTAATGAAGACTGCAGAGATCCTACCGAGCTGGATCGCTACACTGGACAATTAGGATAACTCAGATTTCCCGTTTTGCCTCAGTGCTTACAAATTCAAATGTTAACCCCTTGCCACAACAGTAGTCAATGACGCATAAGATGCAAACAGCTCTAGAAGATCAAATACAGAGGAGAAGCTACAGTAAGTGCCTTGTACCACAATCTATACAAAGACATGGCATTGCAAGGCCCGAACAGGCTACTTCTTCTAGACTAATGTTGCTCAACAGCTAGCTGTAGCTGTCATTTGTGACATTTCCTCATTAGAGTCTCATTTTTCCATCAGCATGGACTTAGAAATACCTTGAACTATAGCTGCACCATAACAGGTAGGTTATGCAGCTTGAAAACCGCTGACCATGTGTCCCTGGCTTCACGCTCACTTGCTCACTGGTCATCGTGTGCGCCGACAGTGCGTTAGGCCTCTCGGAGCCTGCAGTGCTGCTGTGGCTGCCTGCCTGTAATATGTGACCACAATGCCTGCCAGCTTTTCCAGCGAGTATATTTCATTACTCATTATTTAATTCATCGCCTTGTTGTTGGACTGCTGTGCAATCTCTAACAACATTCACTTCATGCCAAGGAAGTTTACGCCCATTTGTTTTCCCACAGAGGAGAATTGATTTATTCAACAGCAGGGAAATTGAATTCTTTGAGGACATAAAACATGGCAGTTAAAAACCTGATACTGAAGGTTCAGACTGCTGGTCGGTCTGGGTCAAATCTGTGGCTGATTTGAGGTAATCATTTGTGGCCTGATCTGACGTCCGCTGATAAGGTGCAGGAAAATGAAGAGTTATCAGCCCGGCTGCCATCAGAATATTCCAACAGTGATGAAAGTATGAATGGAAAAGTTTTTTTTTTTTTTTTTTTTTTTTTTTTTACACCAATCAATAGCGTCTGCCAATTTGCACACAATTTGCCGATGGCTTTCTGAACAGAAAATTGCAAGAGCCTTATGTTAGTCATGCACGTCTCCAGACCTTGAATGGAAAGTAGCAAATGCACTTCAAAAGGCATGAATTTGAGGAATGGCGTCATCAGCTTACGTATAGGCCTTATCAGTATTCAAGGACAGTTTTGCTAAACACAATTAAGCCAGTGGAGGATGCTAAGACATTGGACTTTTCTTCAAGATTGGCTTGGCTGGAATTCAGTGTGGCAAAAAAAAAGAAAAGGAAATTAAATATCCAATGGAGAGAACAAAAAAATGGTAATCCCAGCTAGAAATGCTCAACCATATACAACATTCAAGTGGAGATAATATAAGTTAACAGCATGCTTGATTAAACCCCTGCTGCTGCTTCTGCATTATGTCCCCCTTACATGTAATTAGCCATAATTAATGGAACAACTTCAAAGATGTGGTTTCCTAAATATATCTCTCGTCTTGTTTCATACTTTGTTCCTCAATTTAACATGCAATACCATGACTTAGAAAAAAAAAACACACATGTTTTCACTTCCAGAGATAAATTTCTATTTCAAGACAGCTCGGCAGAAGCCTTGCTCTCAGCAGCTCTGTGAAAATACTCAAATCCAGGGCGACTGAGTTGCGTGTGCACTTTATCAAGTATTGATTATCATAAAGCAATGGCAGGTTTAGAAGAATCTCAGTGAGAAGGCAATCACATCCTTGTACACCCTGGTTATCACTCAGTATTCCTCACAGGGGGAGGGGGTCTCCGCTGCCTTTCCACATTGATGGAAATCCATTCTGACCCTAACATTTCTGCAGTGCGTGAAATGGTAATGTCAGGAGTGTATTTAGCAAATCACCCTACTACAGCCTCCAAACGATGACAGGCATTATAAGTGTAGCTGCCAGTTAGTGTGTGCAGACCTGAGCACAGCAGAAGCCTCTTGGGTTTTCACAGCAGCGCCCTGTCCTCTCTGCCTGTCCAATCATCAGGGTTTTACCACCTTCACTTCACTCAGCAAGATCAACACTGTTTTGCCACATCTTGTCCACACCTCACTTTAAATCCACAGCCCATATCTAAATTAAATTCATGTCAAAGTGGGTTGAGTGTGAAAAAAAAACAAACACATACACACTCATGGTCCATCATCGACCTGGTAATGACTTTGAAAATGTTGTTGGCATTATCATTATTAAATCAAGTCATCTTGCTGGGGAAGCATGGATATGGTGGGAAAGCCTGGGAAGCATGAAGCGCTGCTGGGATGAGCGCTGGGCTTTCCCCGTGGCATCAGACTGAGTCAGTCATTACTGTAGTGTCTCTCTTTCTCGCCTCTGAACCTGCTTAACTGCCCCGCTACTTGGTGCAGGTCAGTGAAATTATATCCGCTTCAAAAGTAGGCTATAGCAAGTGGAGGTCGATCTGAGCTGTCCATTTCAGATACAGTCAATGAACCGCCTCTGTGATGCAGATAATAACCTTAGATATAGACGGAAGAGAAAAAAAACATGTATGTAACAGTAAGTATACTGAAATGATTTAACTATCGAAATAACAATGAGGTCGATAAGATGTTGTAGGCTATTGTATAGCGAGCTCGGACGCTGGCTCGGATTTAACGAGCAGCTCATCGAAAAAGATGGGCAGCCGTAAAAATGACAAAACAAACATAACAATGACATCGTGATCATAGCCTGACACAGCGCGTGCACAAAGGACAAGTCCGTGTCACCGCCACGAGCGTAAACATTTCATAAAAGTGCGGTTTTAACCTTGACGACCACGCCGGGCTGTTGTCACTTTCAACTGTTCGGTTTTAAGAGTTTTGTGTTTTTGTTGTTTGTTTTTTTTTTTTTTATCGCAGCCGGGTGCCACGCGCTCTCTAAGGCGCGAGCACTTTTATCAAAAGCATTCGACTCACCTGCGTTCCTGAGCTTCTTGTTCCGGTAGACGGAGAAGATAACCAAGAGGTTGCCCAGGATGTCAACAACGATGGTGAAGATGAGGAAGCTGCCCAAAGTTGTGGTGACCCACGGCGGGCGGTTCAGGACGGTGTCACTGGGGTCTGGCGAGGAGCTGTTCAGGTGAGACCCATTTATAACCATTGTACAGGCATGTACAGTCACTGAACTTTCTCAGCTGAGCCAAATTCAACGTGCCGGGAGTCCACCGCGCGTCCTAAAGCCTGGATTTCACAGACGCCGGTGGTGGGATACTAAAGCCTCCCGCGGCTTTCATCTTCATCCTCCCCACACGCGGTTCTTCCTCCTCCTCCTCCTCCTCTCTTCTTCTTCTTCTTCTTGTCCTCCTCCTCCTGCTTCCTCCTCTCGCCCTCGTGGACTTCGCCCAGCTGCCGTGGATCAGTTCTGCTAGTCTCCCCTCTCTGGTCGGCTCGGTGTCACTTGTGCGCCCGTGTGCCATTCACTTTGTACGGTACGCATGTGTGACATGAAGCCGCAACTTCAAACCTTCCCAGCATGTGATCAAACAGTCCGGGAGAGGAGCGGCTTTTATTTCCAGGGGGAAACACTGACGCTCGGTGGTAGAGACGTGGAACTGCATCGCCGGCCGCCTAGAAAACCGTCCTTCCTACATATGTTTCCATTTACCAGACGCGTGTTCATTCATGGCTCCACGGTCTCCCGCTTTGCTTTAGTTCAGCCCATTCATTTTTATTTTTGAAGAATCATTCATGTTTTACCTATTTCATGAAAAGACTTAGAGGGAACTGTCGCGTATAGGCTAGTCTTAACATGTTGGTGATTAAAGGGGATTCAGTCTTTTAAATGCAGAATTTAACCCTTAAATTTATTTATAAATAAATAAGATTCAACACTTCAGCCTGTAACTGTAACATGAAGTGATATTACACACCTCATTGTAACCACTGACCCGCCTCCCACTGTGCAGAATTAAAATACACAGAAATAACAATGGCACTTTTGTGTGAGCATCCATGACAATGGATGGTGGAGTGGCCATTATGCTCTTGTTACTATTGTCAGTTAATGATGTTCAGACTCACCCACCTCAGCCCTTCCTCTGTGCACATATACAGCTACTGCAGCCTATTCATCAGCTGTCTGGGGAAATGAGTTTGTCACAATAAAAGTTGAAACCTCTCATTTTATGGTTTTATTCTGAACTGGAAAATAATCTGAATATATATATATATATATATATATATAAATATATTCTTTTTTTTTTCAAAGATGACAGACTGCTGGTCATAACCCATGCTGCCCCCCATTAACACATTATTTCTAACAGTGGAGCTGAAGCAGTGAGAAGTTTAGCAGAATGATGAATTTGCCTCCATGTTTATTAATAAAAACAACTTGAGTCATTTATCATAACATAAAACCATGATTTTAATCTCAAATATTTAAGAGTTTTCACTTTTCTGTTTTATATTTTATATAAACTCAATGTGTTGCAAACCAAACAATAATTAGATTCATTGAAAAAATGATCACAGAGTTTACTGGTAATGAAAATTATGCCTACTTTCTAGGTATGTGACTGTATGAAATGAAACAGTAGCTACTTGCAAGGCATACATTTGCATATGGCGTATGGCCAAGTCAGCCTAAATACAAAGAATTACACAAAAGTTCACATTAATATATATAAAGTTTTTCTCCCTCCCAATCCTTCTTGTTCGTTTTATTTACTTTAAAATGATATCTTTTGACCTCTTGCAACTCAACACTGATATATAACAGTGTCATGTCTTCACTCCTTACTCGTGCATTTCTGCCCTGATGTACTTGCATCTCTGTGTGTTTTATGAACCAGCGAAGCAGGTCAGTTAATGAGCTGTTACTGGCCTGTGCTGACAGACCCACTTGTAACTGACAAGACTGAGAACCTATTGATTGCAGATCCTTCAAGTGAGTTTACAATAATCATTATATTGCACCTGCAATATAGCAAATAATCTTGTCAATAATGCCTCTCTTTTGTCAGCTCCAAATCAATCATTTACCCAGTGTGCAGTCGTGACATAATGGTGAGAAAACAACTTGTGAAGTCTTATTATTCAGCACACTCCTGTCACTAAGGTTTGTTATGTGTTTTGCCTGTGTCCTCAGTTTTCACTGAAAAGAAAAACACTCGGCCTTGTTACATTATTCACCAAGACACCCACAGCTGCTAATGTTAAGCTGCTGAGAGCCAAGCGCATACTTTCTGAAAAGCTCCGACCTATTTGGCTCCATGAAACCACACCTCCAGACAAACAAACAAATAAATAAAGAACTGGCTTAAAACTGGCTTGTGAGTCATTCTGGTATCACAACAGTAGCAGCTCAGTTTTCCAGCACCATGAGGATACTTCTCTATGTAATATTTACACCTGTGCAACTTTGAAATAAAACTACATAATAAAAACATTTCTACTGAACTCTAGTCCTCAAGACATATTGGTATCAAATTGTCTGACCGTCCACACGTATGTATGGGAACACATATAGGATCATCTTGGCAAAACATCCAAAAGGACTCACGTTAACTGAAGAGATTTTGGTGGTCAGAGGTCAAAGGTCATAGTGACCTCAGAAAATGCAGTTTTAGCCTCATGAAGGAAGATTTCTACAGGTTTTGCACAAATGTCCAGTTGTACTATAAGATGAAGTGATTAGATTTTGGTGATCAAAGGTCAAGTTCACCAGGGAGATCTCACCCAGTTTTAGCCTTGAATGTAATATGAAATGTTCACCTGGAGTGAGGGACTTGACAGTCGAAGGTCGAAAGTCAGTGTGACCTCACAAAACACTTTTCAGCCATTACTCTGCAGTGCAACGCAAATTAATAATACTTTATATTATTCTGGATAAAGAGTAGAGACAGACGTACATGAGAGTAATTCTCGTCTAAACATGCTCCATGGATTTGAAACTCATCTTTGTCCTTTTCTGTCCCATGTAGCATGATGTTACTCAACAATGTCCCCAAATTATTTGTCGTAATAATCCTGTGCTGCCTGTGGCACTCGTTCTTTATCCTCCAGCTCATTGCCTCTTGCCATGTCATTCTGAAATACAAACAGCTCATTATTATAATAAATAATATAATACAATATGTTTGTGAGTTGCACGCAAGCAAAACATGATCATTATCTCTCCTCATTCATTTCACTATATCACACTTCACGTTGGTCTGTTCATCAGACATCGATCAGCAAACACAGAAAACTGCAGTGCATTCACAAAAACGCATTAGAGGGAAAAACGCCTGCTGCGTATCAGAATAAATTGGAGGGAGGAAAAAGAAGCGGCAGTGACTGATTCTGAATAATTACAGCAGTTAGTGAGACAGCGCAGCAAACATGCTGTAAGAATGAGGACGGGTGGGGGCGAGGAGGGGAAGAAAGAAAGTCTGAATCTTTGTGTGTCATTTGCTGACGTTCAATCATTTCCTTTTTGCCTGATGATAAAAGAAGTCGTGGCAGAGCTGCTTCATCAGAGCTGCAGACACTTGTAATTTGCCTGTTATTAAATGGATATAGTTTGTGGAGAAAACACTGCTTTTTTTTTTTTTTTTTGCAGGAAATGACCAAAACATGATTATTTCATGGCTCGCATAATTTAAAATGAAATGTTCTTTAGTTAATTAAATCGTTCTGTCCTTTGAGCTCCCTTGTCTTGAGTATTGACCCACCCTTGAGACAACAGAGCTGTCTGCAAGTGTCAGCTGTCTGCAAGTATTTAGTTAGCTTGTGTAAGGGAATTTAACCTGTATGTCTATGGCTGTTTTTCAAAAGAGCATAAAACCTTGTCTGGTCATATTTTGTGGAAACTGCAACAAAGCCCCTGGCCTCTCGGTGGACGTTGACCATAGCAGTAGTTGACTGATACAGTATCTGAAGCCCAGCAGTGCTAGGAGGTCTGCCATCAGCCCGCTTCATGTGCTACTCACTGGAGCACATCATAGCCCTGGTGCCCACTGACAATGATATAATGATATGATATAATGCTGTTTGTGTACTGTTAGCAATTCACGACATGTGTCCCACCACATCCATCATAGTGTAGGACTGTAGAGCCGACAGCCCTGATTCTCAATAGACATTGCTTTTGCTACAACAATGTTTTTTTCCTCAGTCTTTTTTCAACAGTTCACGTGGCATTAACCAGAAACTTCATCATATGATTTGTGCTCTTATGAAAAACTACACACAAAGTAATAGCTGGGAAGCTAATGTCGCTTCATTCAGAAAATAAAGTTGAGTTTTTTTGTCCCCCCCCAGTTTTCAACAAATCCACAGTGGTTTTTTGTCATTAGTAACTGAAGACACATAACAACATTCAGTGTCCATAATGGCCCATTGTGCTGTTGTTTGTAGCCTACTCCCCTCAGAAAGTGAAAGCTAATTAGCTTAGCCTGCTATCAGTACCGATTCCCATTAGATGCAACTTTTTATCCATGCTATTTCAACACCTTCTTTTGCCCAGTGCTCTGTTCTTCATCACTGGAAAGAAGGAGCTTGGCTTGCAATATGTTTTTCTCTTCCATGTGGCCAGATAGAAAACTCATAGCATTGAGCAGCAGTCCCACACCCGCAGCACCTTAAGTTAGAGTTAGTACAGTGGCTGCTCAAATCACACATACTAAGAAGCTTGTAACAATGCTGGACACTCTTAACTGGACAACAGCACGTGTATCTGTATGAACTGATATTAAAAGTATTTTCAGTCCCTGATGCATCAGTCAAAGTGTGGACCGATTATTCACTTTTCCTGAAGAACACTGATCTACAGAGAGCAAAACAAGTAGATAAAACATTATTGTCTTCCTTTTGCTAACTGCACAGTTCAAACAAATTCCAACAATAAAGTGACTTACTAGAAACAATAACACGAGCCAAACTATTTTCTTCCTGTCCATTAGCAGCTGAGACTTCCAGTATCTACTTCCTATTCCTCACCTAGTCCATCACTGTTTTCCCTGCAGTGCCTCCATAATCACCCAGAGCAATGAGACTTTTTATCTAATGGATAATTGAAGCAGTTTATAAATCAGTTATTTCAGTGGTGGAGAAGGAAGCGTGGAAGATGTAACCCAACCCAAGACAAGTAAAGAAAAGGCATCTGAAAGGGAGAGAGAGACATATCTGCAGGGGATTCTGCGTTTTGTTTTGACTCACATGCTTTTAGGAGAGTGCGCTGTCGCTACAAGGGTTTACTTTTATTAAAATGGTCTTAAAGAGTAAACCAGATAATGCTCTGGCTCAGGATGCACCTATATGAACACATGCCACATTGCATCTTCAGACATAGACAGATGAGGATTTTGCAGTAAAGTAGTGAGTAAATCTGAAGAGAGAAATGAGTGAAT
The DNA here is from genome assembly GCA_021432705.1 of Caranx ignobilis. Classification (NCBI taxonomy): domain Eukaryota; kingdom Metazoa; phylum Chordata; class Actinopteri; order Carangiformes; family Carangidae; genus Caranx; species Caranx ignobilis. Next base: position 5,556,396 of record MU269982.1, read on the forward strand.
TTAAAAACTTTCACATGAGCCCTATCTGCAAAACGAAGGACAGGGATGGAGCGAAGATGTACGGTGTAGTTTCATCACATCAAACAGAGAGAAACAGGTTATGGAGGAGAGCCGCTCCGAGTTATGTGAGAGGGGGAAGGAAGGGGATGAAAAGGGGAAGGGTGAAGGGGGAGAAAGGAGAGTGGGAGAGAAGTGCTGTGCATGGGGGGAGGGAAAGGGCAGATGCTCCCGTGATGAGGACAGGAGGGTGCCAAGAGGACCCACCTCCCCACCTACACACACACCCACTCACAAACACACACGTCTCACATTTGAGAGAGCTGTCAGCAAAATGAAGGAGAGGAGACAGAAGTAATGTAATGAGTGCGGTCTCGACACAGCCCCGGCATGTCTCTGCCGCTTCACTGGTCATCACTACATCCCACAGAGAAACAAGAGTGTTTGCTTTTATCTGCTGTTGTTCCCTCCTCCTCTGCCTACCATCTCCTCCTCCACTCGCCCGGTTGCCATGACAACAGCGGAGCTCCACCCAGGAAAAGAGATGTGTACGCTGGGAGAAAGAGGATTATTGGGGTCAGTGGTCTCTGCATGTGTGTGTGTGTGTGTCTTTCTCTCTCTCTCTCTCACGCACATGTTTTCTCACAGCTTATGACTACACACAAACACATAAACATACAGTAACTGACTGTTTCTCACAAACGGGGCCAGGCAAATAGTTTTTGTTTTTTGTCATGACGATGCTTAAGTTGCACTGGACTTAGTGCTTCTACTTTAGTGTTTTGCTTGTCTTTCTTGTGTTAAACAGTGTGAATTAAATGCAAAACTCTTACCTCTGAAAAGGAACTTCAAGAACACCTGCACTGACTTCCTGGTTCAGACCTTGTGCCCCGCCCACCACCGCTGCTTTCACTGGTGAAAGAACAGAGCGAGAGTTAGCGGAGGAAACACCAGACTCATGTTTGAAGCCTCAGTCAGACCCCAGACTCTGTTAAAACCTGAATCACACATGAGCAGACAAATCAGAACAGTTAGCAAAGTTAGTGTCTTTTACTTGCCCAAACAGAGTAAAGGTTTTGGTTGGTTAGATCTACGATGTATGAAACCAACGCGGCCTTTCCTGAGACTATCATTGGTCCACTGCAGGTCAAAGGTGAAGACATTCATTCTGATCATTTCCCTCATGATATGTCATCCTACACACCATAACACTCGATTTATATTAGAGGGAGCCCTGTTGAAAAGTCAAACTCAGCTTAACAGTTTTATCATTGGCTATTAATGGTCTTACTTTTCAGTGGGTGAGGCTTCTGGACCTTGAATAACTCTTGAACTCATGTAAACTCTCCTCTTATGTAATGAGTTAGCCAATAAAAGTTTAATTGGTGCGTTATTTCATTTCAAACAGAGATGAAGCCTCCAGCTAAAAAACGGGGTGTGGCATTCCCTCCTTAGAAACATATTCATATTTCTGTCTGGCTGATAATTGACTAAGTGCTGCTCTCTGCCTCTCGCTGGGCATCGTTGATTCACTGAGTAACATTGGCAACTGTTTTCTTCCCTGGATGTGTTGAGTAGTTGAGGGCGACTTGGATGACCCACTGATGACATCACTACGACACCACGCGGGTTATATTTTAAGACTTAACAAAGCTCCTGCAAAGCCACAAAACACATTATTCACCTGTTTTCACAAGCTAAATTGCACCAACTTTACTGACAAGTAAACAGATCCGTGTGTAAAATTGGCATTTTAAGATAATGATTAACAGGCCTACGCAGCATGAATAACACCAACACTGCATGAATGCTTCCTCCACAAAGAAACATGTCATTACTGATTGGTATTTCTCTGCCTGTTGCTTCTGTTGTGACCAGGACACCTCAACAAGTGTCTTTGTTTCCACACAGTGGCTCAGCATTTCTCCCAGGCTGCTTTGTCTGTGGAGAATAATTTTGGGGGCAGACAGCTGAGGTGGGTCGATGTTAATAACAACTCTCTGTATAGATCAGACATTTCTGGGTCTGGGGGGAGGGAGGGTGGAGGGGCTCTCTGCACAATTTTTCATGATTGACTGGGCAGATTTTCAGGCCCAGGAGGTCGATTTTTCTTTTTTCTTTCCTTCCCCCTCTTTCCTCGACATTCACATTCACATTTAAACAGCACGCTTGCCGCTAGTTAATCACCATCTTCCACTGCGTTACCTTCAGACACTGTTGTTTGATTTGACTTGATATTTGATGTATTTAATATTTGCATTTTGTTCCAAGAAACCAAGGTCTGAATTTATAAGCGCTCTTGTACAAACACCCTGTGCAAACAGCAAATCATATCTTGAGGCGTGACTGATGAAAAACTAATCTTGGCGTCAAAAGCTTGGGATTACACTGACTGTTTTAAACTTTGTGTGAACTATTTTTTTCCTCCCACAGTATGAAATGTGTGTATGTGTGTGTGTGTGTGTGTGTGTGTGGTACATATATATAGATATAAATATAGAACATTTTCTCTTTAATCTTGCAAAAACGACTATTTAGCTTCGAGGGTGAAAAAGCGAGACTACAGCTGTCAGACAGAGCTGTGAGGAGGAGATCATGTAGAGTTTGTAATGATGTGCCAGTTTTCATACCAGCTGATCAGTGACTTGGCTGATTTGTGTTACTTTATCCAGGCCAGAGTGAAATCTTTTGATGAAGCTGCACATCTTCTCACTGGGCTGCTCTGCCGTCTTGACTCTGTACAGGCATCCTGTCCTTCCTATTCCCCCGCTTTCATCAGCTGCCATATGCTGCCATCTTGTGGATGTCACAGTGTATTACAGGACTCAGGGCCTCCACAGCTGAGAGCTAATAACCACAGGACCCTCGAAGCAGAACACCCTTCTCTCCCACTGAAGTGCATTTGTGATTCTATAATATGAATAATGCATTAAAAAGGTATGAAAGTCTTCATTTACTTGATGGAAAAACACCTGGTGCCGTTTCCAGAGTTAATTGGATCCATCAAGCATGACATTAAGCAGCACATGAGTGGTTGCAATTAGTGGTGGTTCGATTACCCACCACTGCTTGAGTTCAGGACCCTCAGTGCTGTTTCTGCAAACCACTGACTGACAAGACTGGTCGCCACAGAGGACGAGGACGAGGTGGATTTGGCTGTTGGTTTAGTTCTGTTTAAGGTCCAGTTCAGAAAGGCAAACTGACTTCAAGTGTTTTTTTGTCAACGAAGATCTTACTTTTTAACTTTACATAAAACATAAAATACAGCCCACAAATATCCTTTTAAAATAAATAAACCAGAGCCTAAACAACCAGTATTTTATACCAAGGCCACAGGTCTGATTGTGACACTGGTGGGGACTTAAAGGCAGCGCTTCTGAAAGTTGTGTTCATGTCTGTAATTTTCCATCATGTAGAGCTGATCAAACAAACAAGCAGATGATCATAAAAAAAAAAAAAAAAGTAATATATCAATAGTCAATACGAGAATTTAATGCATTCTGTAATGTTATGAGTTAAAGGCAACTAATGAAAGGCAATTTAGCAGAGTTCTCATCTTTACTCTGGCTTTAGTGCATCGTTCTGTACCAGGTCAACCACTGGTCTACCATGATCATCCCAACATTTGTCACAATGCTGAATCTGTCATGGTTCAACCTCACCTGTGAGCCTCCAGCCTCTCCTCCTGTACCTCCTCCAGCCTCTCCAGCCTCTCCATCTGCATCTCCTCCTGCTGTACTATCTGTCACCTGACAAAATATATTGATACATGACATAATTAGATGCACAAACTTTCTGTTGGTGGTTTTTAAACAGTTGCTCTTTTTCAACACCAAGTGTATCTCCTTGCCATTAAATACAAGCTTGAATATATGGTTGAGGCTCTACAGTCATACAACCTTGGAGAAGGTTCTTATGTCCACTTCCCAACATGTTAACAAGTTCAACTTACAGTCGCGGATGGACCCGGACTGCAGACCGTGGATCTATCCACGCTACAGCATGGATCATGTGCTGCAGACTCTTGGCCAACTTGCAAAACACGACGTGCACTTCCGGTCGCTTTTTACAACCAGATGGAGTGACAGCGGGACCAGCCAATCACATGCACGTTAGCAAGAAACGACTTCTAGCTGAAACCGAACATTCACCTGAACGCCCCCTTTTTTCTGTGACGTCAGCTTCCGCCTTCTCTGCCAATCACCACAGGTGACACTGATTGAACACCTGTCTTACCCAATCAAACAAGAGAACAAAACAACAGAGATTTAGTATATTTACTCTCCTCACGCAAAAAGCTTTAACATTATGACATTGTGACGTTACAGTCAACAAATACGTCTCATGCCTTATGTCTTGTATTTATTATATTTAATTTCTGAAATATTTTTCACTTTATCCTGTACTCTGTAAACTTGCACATAGCCTACCTGGATGATACCTGTACAAAGAGCACACCTCTCTTTATATTTTCAACTGTAGTTGTTTTATTTTTCTAGTTATGGCTATTTGAATGTCATATTCCATGTATGCCAATAAAAGCAATTCTTTGATGAGCAGTTCTGGTAAAGTTTTCACTCGAATTAATTAAACTTTCTTCAATTCCTTCACGTTCTTGTGCTGAAGGTAGCGTGCCAGCTGATTCTGTAGCCTGCATTCAGCTCTGAGGAGGTAGAGCAGCTATGTATTCTAATGCTAACCTTAACCCTAACCATAGACTGTATTGTATACAGACAGACCCTCACCCTGTCTTTAAGCTAAGCTAAGCTAGCAGTCTGCAGGCTTCAGTTGCATATTTACTTCAGTACTTAAGACATAATTTGATAGTGAGAAATCTGAGATCTTCTATTAATGACCGATGGCTTATTTTAACTTATGTTTGCAATTTATAAATAAAGAGTTTAGAGTTTAGTTGCTCTTTGTGGGATAAGCCATGGGTGCTGCAGTTATAAATATTAAAGTTGGTTCTTCCACTACAATGATCCAATAAGTCTGCAGCTCTTATCTTATTAATTTAACCACTGATTGTTTACAATTTGAAATCCTAAAAGACAGCAGAGCACGCTGTCACTTACGCGCCTGCAGTGCAATCACATTAAAAAAGTACTTGTCAGATCACTGGAGAGATCTTCCCTAACAATAATGAAAGGATACAGCAAAATGCGCTGTACTCACTTTAGACAATTGGTTATACAAGCATTAAGTTGATTTGATTATAAAAAGCCAATAGCTGCCTTGTTTTCCTCATTATAAATAGTTTCTGAGGTTGTATTCAGCTGTGTACCAACTCTGCAGTTGGCACTGCTATTGTGCAGACAGGCAGTTATGATAAGACTCATTAGAGGGAGGTCCAGGAGAGCTTAATCTTGACAGTAGAAAGCCTGTAACAGCAGACAGGGACTGACTCTTCAGTCCATATGGAAGGTCAAAAGGTCATTGTTCCACAGTCAGTCTGCGTGGAACCATGACTGGGTCAGCATCATGCACAGAGCCAAATAGTGTGAGAACAGACCGACTGTGATGATGGTGGTGGTAGACTGGACCCAGGTCCAGGGTCATGTTAGTTTACTAGGATCATGTGAGACAATGAGGGGTTTATTGATACAAGCAGCCTCGGGGACTCAGAGGATGGAAGTGATATAAAACTGTTAGACTTTAAGGCCTGAAACAAGATGTGCTTCCCCCTTTAAATGAATGAAACTATTTGTTGTTTATGTCCATGCGGCCTGACAGTGTCATATTTCCCTGAATCAGCTTGTCCCAACATTGAAGCTTATTATAAATAAAAATTAACTGCAGTGTTCAATTAAACTGTTGGTAGTCTCCTCAAATAGTTGTTTGATCTATAAAACATAAGCTGCTCTTTCATACATATCTGTGTAAAATTTCATTGAAGTTAACAAAAACATGTCGACATTTTTACTTAACATGAAAACAGTGACTGTAAACCATCTTTGAAATCACAGTTGTGAAAACGATGAATTATTAAAATTAACAGTTTCAATTTTCGTTTTTGTTTTGCTTGTTCAAGGTTTCAAACAACTGCAATACACAGTCCACATGTTTGTCTAGTTAGTTTGACCACCTCTCTTCATGACATGCTTTGGAAATAAATGCACACGGGGACGGCATGAATATTTTTTAGGAATAATTTATTGCCAGTAGGAAAGCGTGAGCTTGTGGCAGTATTCAATAAAAACCTTAACAAGACCATAGCATTGCTCACACACACATAGACACCTGAAAAAGTCACGTGTCCATGGATAACTCTGCACTATAAATATATTGGGTCCCATTTTCTTGGTGGAAAAATAAAGAGGTTCCAAAGTCAAAATTTACAAACAAACAAATAAAAAAAAGAAAAAAAAAATGAAAGAACGAAAAAAACAACAACACAAGAATATGCAGTCGTTCACTGAAGACCCTTTTTGAAATGAGCAGGAGACGATAAACTTTTACGAGTACACTGTGTGGGAAAGCCACGCTCTTCTCTCTTTTTTTAACACTTCTTTTTTTTGTGAATGTAAGCACAGTAAGGCTGATAATGTCACACCATTTAACTCTTTTTTTTTTTTGAAAATAAAAGCATAGAATATCTACAAAACCTAGTAAACTTTGAAATCAAAACTGTACATTTAAATTTACATTGAAAATGAGGACTTGTATAAAAACATTTTGCTTTTTTTTTTTTGTTTTTTTTATAGAAACAAAGATATTGTGGTGAAATACTCTTTTTTTTTTCTCCATGATGTTCTTCCTGTTGTTCATTGAAACGTCGATCCTTCAGACAAGCCACTTCCTATGTGTGATGACAGTTACTTAAAGCAATGGCACCGCCAACTCAGAGGGGCAGGAGTTGGACTGAGCAGACGCAAAGATGCTACAGAGTCTCTCCCATAACGTCTTCAGATCTTCTCAGCCGATTGGCCTTCGCAACCAGTCTCAACAACCCCTGTGTTGTGACTCAATTTATCGTGTGTGTGTGTGTGCATGTATGTGTGTGTATGTGTGTTGTGTTGTCTTTTGTGTGTCCACATACTGTGCGTGTTTCGTGTGGGTGGTGTAGGAGGGGATAACATAAGGTGTAGCTGTGGGTTCAGGCACTTTTGTTTGGATCCAGTGTCAGACTTCAGTGTGCTGTTGGGAGTCCAGCGCCGGGATGGCCAGCCGCTCAAAGTGGCCCTCGTCGCCGCTTTCGTAGTCGCTTATCATCACCTCGGACTCCTCACAGCACGCCGACATGTCCGAGCAAGAGGCTGTGGACGTGTACAGAGACATGGACATGTTGTCCAGAGCTGAGGAGTCAAAGTCCCGACTACAACCTAAAGGGTAGCCCCCTCTGTAGCCACTGGTGCCCAGGGTAGAAGCTGGGGTGGTGTTGGCTGAGGTGGAAGTAGCCCCCTGGCCCTCAGTGTCGCCCCCGTCGCTTGGGTAGGAGTGCTGCGGCAGGTACTGGTTAAGGCTGTAGAGCTGGGGCAGGGCCGGGCGCTGGCGGACCCCGCCCGAGCTGCCCGGGCTGCCAGGAGACGGGTCCAAATCTCTGCCCAGCGGCCGCAGCGTGTCGCAGCGGTCGCTGTACTCTGGCAGAGGCGGCGGCGGCAGGTCATCGTTGGCGGGGAAGTCCTCTGGCGGTGGAGGGAAATCGCTCTCAATGTCAAAGCCGCCGGGATAGTAGTCGGTGTCGATGGCGTTCGGGTCACTGTACAAAGGGGCGGGCGACTCCACAACCTCATACTGTGGAAACTCCTGGATTCCAGGAAGTTGAACACTTGGCATCCAATCAGATGTGTCCCAGTGATATCCTGTGTGAGAGGGAAACAGCCACATATCAGTGTCGAGGACCAAACCTCAACGCATCATATCTGGTTATTAACATTGACCAAGTACCATCAGGTTAATGTTAACACCCCCACACCATGCAACAGAAACAACAAGAACAAGGTCACACCAACACAACGATTTGTTCATTAATACACACTCAACTTTGTGAGAGACGTTTCAACACACTGACACATTCAAACGACAAATTAAGAAATCTAGCTTCTAGCATTTGTTTTCGTTCTTTACAACATTTCTAATCACAAGGACATATCCAATCAAATACAAATTTAGTGTGATGATCAAACCCTCTTGTGGGTCATGGGAGCTAACAGAGCAGTATCATTGGGTAAAGCAAATGTGGGCGAGATCCAACAATCCTTTGCAGCTCTGAATCTCATTACAGCTCTCAATCAATCCCGTCAGTCCTTTAGGATTTCATTTCAATCTCCGGTAATTGAACCATGTCTACTTACTCTGATTCAAAAACACATCGCACTACTTGAGAAGCTAAAGACTTTTTAGTTTTGTCTTTAAGGCAGAGTTACTCTTCCTTCCTCAGATGCTACATTTCAGTCTGTATCTTCAGAAAACCAGTCACTGTAGATCTGTGACAAACTCTCAATACTAGTTACACAGACACACAGACACACACACACACACACATATAAAAACACACATGGCTGGGAATACTTCCAGTTAGTTACTGAGCACAACCTTTGATCACATGACACTCTGATTAACATTTTCTCTAACATTGTCACCACATCAAAGCCATGCATGGGAATGTTTCAGGGGGGTAATAAATAGTCTTCCGGGGTCGGGGGGTGGGGGGCAGACGTGACACTGTATGAGGCCACTGATGCAGAAAGCTCTCAGTTTTGCACCAGCACCAGCTTTGCCTTAGTGAGCAGGTTTAACCCTTTAAGCTTCAGGGAGCAGGGGTTAGTGGTTAAAAGTTAACGGGCGGGATCGGGGAGGGGGGGGGGTAGTAACACCAGTGTACATCAGGCAAACAAAGATGAAAAAAGTCACCTCTTGGGTTCTTGAGATCATGAGCCAAAAAAGACTCTTTATATCAGGCAAGAAGGAGAAGAGAAGAGAGAAAGAACAAGTCACATTAGAACCTGAGTGGGAGGAACAATCGGCAAAGAACACCAATGAAATGAGGACAATGAAACACTACACGACTTCATGAAGATAAACAAGGGTGACAGGTTAATTAATGTACGGCAGGTTTGCCATTTTCTTAAACAGACTTCTCCAGGTTGGTAATTAAAAGTTGGCAAAGATCGATGCTGAGACTTGTAGGTGCCTGTTTAATTTAGCATTTGCATATCTTAATGAATTAGCAGCTGAATCTGAAAAGGAACAAGTAAGGGTTGGATGTTTTTTTTGTTTTTTTTTTTGTCAGTGTAAGATAATGGCAGCTCTACAACCTGCACTTCACATCCCAACATCAAGGACAAAACTACTGGCAGATGGAAGCAATGAAAGAGTACCTTCTCCTTCCACCGTGTCAACAGCACAGTTGACAAGGTGGATTACTGTCACTATGGAGGCTTGCGTGAGAGGTAAGGGAGGGGAGAGTGGGTGGAAGAGACCTAATGTTAGTACAAAAAAATGCTTTTATCATTGCAAATGAAAGAAAAGAAGAAAAACCAAAGCACACACGGAGAGTGTAATGGTGGGAGCACAAGCAACACTTCCCATTCATGTTGCTGTCCTTACTGCTGGACATACTACCATATTTTAAGGTTTGCCTTTTCCGTGTCGACAATGAAAGTCTGGAGGAAGAGTGAGAGGGGGAGGAGGGGGAGGAGGGGGGCTTCATGGCTGAGCACAAGAGGATGGAGGAGGGTGATAACAAAGTGTGGAGGACGGTCTGTTTTTTTTTTTTTTCTTTGTGGAAGATACAACAACAACAACAACAACAACATACTGAATGCTACTGGGTGCCATTGACAGTACAGATGGAAGAATCAGTGAAATTCCCTGGAGATATTAACGCATTTCCAACCCTAAACACAGAGAGGAGCCTGAGCATGTGTGTGAGTGAATGAGAATGTGTGTGTGTCTGTGTGTTTGGGAGGCAAACTGAGAAAATACAATTACTTGCTCACAACACATTTCAGATTTGTTCTCATTTTTTCATGTTTTCAGGGGTTTAGATGCAGGATTTGATGACTTATGAGCAGCACAATCCCCGCCATGATATATCCCAATGATGACAAAGGGTAATGTGTGTGATATGGAGAGGAGCCGGGAGAACATAACATATGTGCATATTATACCCTTGTGACATGTTCCTTGATGTTTGCTTTAAACATCCACTCGTGGCTTTGTTTTGAAGAAAAAGAAACAGAAACACACAAAAGGAAAAAGGAATAAAAAAAACATGCTTGTAAATAAAAAAAGAAACGAAAATGCAGATGTCTGTCAAACTCAATGAGCCTGTGAGTGATTTTTCAAACAGAATATAACGGCTGTCTGAGTAAGTCATCAAACTCCTTTTGTTGAAGCTCAGCTCAAGTAAAGTGAGACCGGTTCAATAGCAAACAGGGTCAGAATGCTTGGGTTTTTTATACACATAATCCCAGGAGAATTACACAGTACAAGTTGTTGTGATTGCTTCCGTCTGTACCGGCAGTGATTGAGGACTTACAGGCTGGACCCCCCTATTTAAAACCTTGTTCTGGATCTGTGGACTGATTTGATCCATATGGGAGCTGAAGCCCCGCAGCAAAAAGAAAGAGAAAAGATCACATGACCCCAGAGCAACCATTAGGGTCGTCCATTCTCAGCATGCAGAGAAAAGAGTGTTAGCATTGAAATCAACAAGGGTAACTGCTGCAAAAAAAATCATGCAGGCTGATCAGACTGAAGAAGAGAAGACAATAACTTAAATGCAAAATGACATTTCCTACATGTATCTGTTCATCAGACATTTTCAAAACTCTACTGCCTTTGTTAGCTGTTTTTCTCTGTCTTCACTTGAACATGCTGAGTGGCAGCGTACCGTTATCATCACAGGACTCTGACTGGAAGGAGCTGAGGGACTGGACCTCAGACATGCTGCCCCTGGTGTTATAGGGGTGACAGGCACTGTCCTCCACAGGCTTCTTGGTCAGGCATGGATCCAGGTCCACCACTTTAGCTGGTAAAGACAGCACAGGACAAGGTTTAACATCACTGCAATGTGGTTCCATTATTAGAGCATGGGGTTGTGCAAATAACTGTTTTGCATTCCATTTTATGGGATATTTCTACACTTAAAGAGCTGAAAATCAATATAAAACGTCTATTTTTCTGGTTGATTATAACATAATGGTCTGGTTCTGGTTTGTTTATAACATGAGCAGATTTATCTAATGAACTGTGCCTCATGCAAAACAGCGGAACACAGTGGAGCACATGCAAAGCCACAGTTATTTTCTTTCATTTGGAATCAACTTGGGCAGCACTTTATTTAAAGGGTCTGTATTTTTTTTATTCTTAACAGGGTTCCTGGAAAGATCTGCATGATTTGGGAGTAATTTGGAGGAAATAAAGGTAAAGTTCTGTTATTTCAATTATTTAAAATAGGCTTTTGTTACTTGTGTGGAGTACTTTCAGACGTCCAGGGGAATTTCCATAAAAGAACTGCCCCATTCAAACCCTAAATAAATATCCATTCATTATTTATTTATTTTTAAATTCTCTCTTGCCTGTGCAGTATATGCTCAATTGTATGCCTGCCTGGCTGCAGAAACATTTACAGGTTAAATGTGCAAATAATTGAAAAAGGAAGTGTACCAATTTAAGACTGTCTCTATTTTCTCTATAATTATAGCCAAATGACATCGTCCTTTACGGGAAACCTCGAAGACAATTATGAGAGAATTACAGAGCCTTAAAATAAATGTCAGAATTATACAAAACATTAACCTGACGGGATGATTTCAGAAACAATTTGTGCCTCCGCTGAATATGTTCAAGTCTTTTACATGTGTACCTAAAATAAGGTGCATGTGCTCTGTACAGTGTCTGACAGTGGTAATTTACATGCACTCCTAACTTCAGCAATAAAGCACAGGTGAGTTACTTACTGTCGTAGTCATAGTCCCAGTTTGGTTTCTGGATGGAGTCACTATCAGAGACTGAGTTGGAGGGAGGGGGCGGGGGGAGGTTGGGTGCCACACTGCACACGGCCACAGTCTTGCGGTGACCGTGCACAGAGTCTGGGTTGAAGGTGCTGAACTCCGGATGCTCCGGGATGGCTGAGCCCTCGAACGAGTTCCTGTCCAGGTTGTTTCGCGAGTCACTCGGAATGCTGGGAGTGTAGGAGATGGGCCGCACGGGGACCTGAGGCGGGATGTCGGAGTAGATGTTCTTGTTGAGCTTGGCGTCAAAGTAAGGTCTCTGGAGGAAGGAGTGAGGCACGTTTGAACCTCCGGGATGTTTGTCATCGTTGCTCTTGGACTTGCTGCGACAGGCCTTCTTGCGGATTATGATGAAGAGGAGGACCATGATGAAGATGCTGGACACAAAGACCACGATGCCAATCACCTCCTCCAGGCCGATGTTCCAGGACGTGGACACAAATTCGTTGCGAACTTCTGCACGTTGTTCGCACTTCTGGCCGCTGAAGCCCAGTGAGCAGTTACACTTGTAGGAGCCGTACGTGTTCTGGCACTGGCCTCCGTTGGTACAGGGGTTCTTGATGCATTCATCAATATCACTCAGGCACCTGGACAATACATGGGAATCAAGTGAGTGTATGGTCCATACTAGTGTGACAAGAGCCCACACTTGGCGTCCTAAATACAAAAACATTAGGTTGAGCACAGGAATGTAAACTAAAAATGTACACACCTGTCTCCCTGGAAACCTGCTTCACACTCACACACTGGACCATCCAGACTGTCAATGCACTTTCCACTGTTCTTACAGGGGTTGTCTCTGCAGTACGGCCCCAACTGGCACCTGAATTCAAAATAACTTAATGTGAGCAACCTAAAGAAACCCCACCTGCTGAGATGTGTGATACAGCGTGAAGGTCATGTCAATGCAGTAGGTTGTAGACAATGTTCACTTGTTCTATTTACAACAACAAAAAAGAAAAAGTTGTGATACCTCTGTCCTGAGTACTGCCCTCTGCACTGGCAGTAGAAGTCGTCAGCACGTGGGACACAGGTGCCTCCGTACAAGCAGGGGTTGGAGGCACACGGGCTGATGCCAATCTCACAGTGGGTGCCCATGAAAGAGGCAGGACACTTGCAGAAGTAGCCTGTAGTATAAGGAAGAAGGAGACAGCTGAGTGAAGATGTTCATTCTGAGCTGGTGTCAAAAGTGGCGTTTGTGTTGTCCATCAAAAAATATCAATAGTACAATACCAGATACTGTGTTAGAGAAACGGCAGATGGTGAGGGATCACACCTCCTGAACCTCTAGCAGGGTTTTAATGTGAAACACGTTAAATATTAATTAGCCTGCCCGTGGTTGCCCGTCTTCAGTAGAAGCCTGCTTCATCTCTTCAAATAGGTAAATTTGAAAATGTATTAAATCAAAGCTCCTCTTAATCTCTTCCAGACCTGAAAAATGTACTGACGTAGTGTGGTGTATACAGAAAAGGGAGAGCTGCGAATTCAAATGAAGCGGCTTCAGTGGAGATCTGAGTGAGCGCAATGAGCTGAGCAGGACATTATGTACCTCCATTAGGCAGCGAGGTGCAGCTCCCTCCGTTGGTACAGGGGTTGCTGGAACAACTCTCAGCAGGTGCGAGTGCACAGCCCGGAGCCACGTCCACAATGTCCTCCAGCACAGCGTGGGCCCGGTGAGCTTTGGTGTTGAGAGGCAGCTCCTGGCCATTCAGGGTGATGGCCTCCATGCAGCCACGGAGCCCGTTGGTGACAGGCAGGCTGCGTCCGAGGCGAGAGGAGGCGTGCTGGCGTACGTGACCGCCAAAGTAAATGTTGTTGTCAAGGTTGAGGGTACGCAGGGTGCCCGGTGCTGTGCCCGAGGCAGCGTGCACTCGGTCCAACACCAGTTTCGCATAGTTACCGTCAACCTCGAGTGAGACGGTGTGCCACTCCCCGTCGTTAACCTGAGCACTGTGGACTGACACAAGGCCGGGGCCGCTGCCGCAGTCAAACTTGTACTGCAGGCGGCCGTTCACGATCTGTCACAGAGGCAGAAAATACAGTGTTAGAACATGATGAACACTCAATGTGTATTGCATTTTAATTAATAATCAACAAGATTAAAACTTGTCATCAAATCACTTCATATGATACTGTCATAAATCCCTCCCTATCTGAGAATACAGTGTGTGTTTACAGGAACACTACAGCTTTCTACAACTATATCACTTTGCTTCACGCCTCTAAAATAAACACACAGGAACTGTAGATATTAACCTTACGTAGCAGTCTGATAAACAATAACTGCCTCCTGGCCAGCCAGGTTTTAGTCCAAAGTCTGGCATGCAGGCTGCTGCTCCAGACAGACTCTAAAAGGAATGTGTGGAAAACTGCTTTCTGTTTCCCTCCCAGTCCTAAAATAGCTCCTGTGTGTGAGTTTGTCATCCCACCACCACATTCCCATAGTCCCTCATGAGAAAGGAGTTTTAAAAATGGCTTTTTGAACCATTCAGTGTAGTTAGCTGGTACACACACACACACGGCTGGGCGGCCTCAAAGGAAGACGGGTCGCTTCTGTGTTTTATTAAGCCTTTCTGATATGGAAATTCTGGGTGGTAATACAGAGATGGGCAAAGAAATGCAGAGGGGTCAGTCAGTCTAGACTTAATTATGATAAGCAAGGTCATCGTGTCAGTTTTAAAGAGGTTGCAGGAATAAATGTATGATTATGCATGCTACACACACACACCTCCAGGATGCTGTAGTCTGTTCCTTTGGCGTACATGACAGTTGCATGGCCGGAGAAGGTCCGGAGCCTCAGAGACAGTTTCATCAGCTCCTTGTTTTCATTCTCCATCAGATGATATTTCACATATCCGCTGCCGCTGAACGTCAGCGAGTGCCCATCTATCAAGTGACAGCAATTCATTTAGAAATAAAGTAAAAGGACAAAGACATTTAGAGACACAGACATAAAGATGTGGGTGGTCTTACCGGAGCATTTGCCCTTTTTGCCTTCTGGACACACACAGCTGTACATGTTCTCTCTAGGATCTGCCACACACTCCATGCCCTCAGGACAGGGGCTGTTCTCACACAGGTTGTTCAACACGGGACATCTGCCACCTAAGCACCAAAATACATCCACTGAGAATGGAGGCTCTAACAGACAATGAATGTGCGAATAAACGTGTCTGTTGTGGGAATTTGAGGTGTGATCGCCGTACCGTCGCACTGGCACGTTGCAGTTCTCTGGTGGCGCGGTGTAACGAAGCTGAGGCGAGCTGTGCTGTAAGTGGACATGGTGGTTTTGTCCAGGGAGATGACCTCGTCGCAGAAGCGCAGCGGGCAGTCCAGCCCCGCGCACAGCTTCTGCACCACCCGAAGGATGCGGACCCCCGTCATCTCCTCGATCACGGCCGCCGAGGAGTTCAGCTTACGGAAGACAACCTGAGGATGAAGAGAAAAGGACTCAGTGAGGAGGAGCAGTGCTGAGATGAACACTCATCGATCCGCAGCGAAGCTTAATTAATGATATTGATTAATGGCTGAAGTCATTTATAAAGCAAAAACATAATTAATACTCAGGAATCAGCTGAAACAGAGATCACTGCTCAGAAAATTAATCTCAAAACTACCCAGATAATTGATCAATCATTTATCTTTTCATTTTTCAGAGAAAACAATGAGCTTCACAGTATTTTCAGTCTGGGAAGTTTAATGGATGGGTGAATCGGATGATAAATTCTCACTGTCACATCATCAGGTGAAACATTTTGGATAAAATTAGTACAAATGATCAATGGTGTTCAAGATGTTTGATTCTTTTAGATCCATTCTGATCGGTTAATGCCGTTCAAATCATCCCCAGTCATCAAAATTGATACTATCAGTTACAAACAAACCTCTAGACAAGGAAAGGTTAATTCTACTCAGCCTTACCTCCTGAGACTGGTAGGGACTTCCTGATCGCTCCAGTGCCAGCAGTACATCCAGATCTCCTTGCTCAGATGGCTGCAGACTCACTAACTGCACCTCACTCCTCCTCACCCCGGCAATGTTCCTCAGTGCCCGCTGGAAGTTGCGCCAGTAGTCTCCGATGAACTCCTCGGGAGCGATATTCGCGAAGCGTACGGCGATGGAGTTGTCCAGGGCCTGACGGGTTGCTTGGCGAACATGCACGGTGACGTCAGCAGCTGTGGTGAAGCGGCCGTCCGTCACTGTCACGTTGAGCGGGTAGTGACCGACGTCAAGAGGCCGCAGAGTGATGACTTTACCGTCGGAGGCGGAGACTGAAAACAAGGCACCGCTCTCATCTGCAGACGACGAGTAGGAGGACGATGATGAAGGAGCCAGGCTGTAGGTGAGGGTGTCGTAGATGTCTTGGTCAGTGGCATGGATCTTCCCCAGCACACCCCCGGGGTACTCATCACCAGCCGTGGAGATGAAAATGTCCAGAGGGAGAATGGCAGGAGGGTAGACGCTCTCCTCGATGATGCGCACGCTGATAAAGGCCGTGGAGAAGAGCGGAGGTTTGCCACTGTCTGACACCTAATTTGAAAAAAGGAGGAGAAACATTCATGAGGACATCATGTAAGTTTTCATCTGCAAGAACTATTCATCCAACAGCAGAGGGCAATCAAGCTCTTCCACTGCTCCTGGCATCTACATCTAGTCAGCACATTAGATACTACAGCCATCAAAACATCGACAGATCATGCACTTTAACACTCATACTGTCACATGGATGGTCATTGGTTCTGCAGGAAAAAAAAACTGATAAAAAAAAAACAACAACTATGACTCAAGTATGAGTGTGAAGCTTGTGTGTAACAAGACTTCACACTTACATCTCATATCCCATCTGCCCACTCTTTTTTTTCCCCTCTGTTCTTTGCTCTGAGATGACACATCAACACCCAGCACCACACAGCATCGCGCCAACTCAAAGCAAATGTCCTTTATTTATGCTTCTAATACGAGCTGCACTGGGATGTAGCAGCTTTATTGCGTTTGCCTGTTCCAATTCATTCCTTTTCTATGCAGTTGCTTGCGAGGCTAAACGCTGTATTTAAGATTATATTTAGAGGGATTAAAGGATGGAGACGCAGAGACAAATGCTGACTGGTTCAAGAGGGAAAAAGAGGAGATAGCGAGTGAGTGAGGATGGCAGGAGAGGTACAGAGAGAGAAAAGAGGACAGACAAATACATCAGGTTGCCGTGCCTTGACGGTTAAATCAATACAACCTCTCAACTCTGGTTTCTCCTCAGCGTTGTGACTCACCTGTGCTTGAAGTAGGTAGTGTTCTTTACTTTTCCTATTCAGCGCCCCCATGGCTACTAGAGCTCCCTGCTGATTGATGTGGAAAGCGTCACCCTCGTTCCCATCCGCGATAGCAAAGGTGAAAGGTGGACCATTGTGGAAGCGTCCCGATCAGTTACGGTGAGCTGAAGAACACTTGTGCCTTTTGGTCGGTTCTCCTGTGGGATACGAGAGGAGGGAGAGTTTAACATTCGTGGTGGGAGGAGGCGGTTGTCGTGAAGCTATTCAGTTCTGTCATGTTTTACTGCAAATGTTTGTTTTTTTTTTCTCCTTTGTGAAGTGAAGATATTCACCCACTGCTGATGTGGAAGAAATGTATTGCAACAGTGACTGTGCCAGAAACTGTCTTCATCAAAGATCTGCCGGGACCATGTTTTTCTTCCAGCCTCTTTAGAGGCAGATAGAAATGTTAGTGTGTCATGTACAGTTTGCACACATCCATGGTGAGAAAAGAAATACTATTCACATTCATACTTGTTTTTTTTTCTCCTAGCATCACCAGCAGGACAAAATTTTTAACTTCCTGATAAAACTCTCACGGTATCCAAAATGGAGTGGCACAACATTTAAGGTTTCCAGGTGATGAATCCTAATGACTTTGGTGACTTCTGTACTTTCCTCTTGAGGTTGACATTTGTCGTTCTGAATGAGATGACTTGTAATAACTCAAATATATTTCCTACTTTGCATTTTTCAGTTGTGAAATCCAGTATTGTCAACTCACACTGCTACATGGCCTTGTCTAACAGCTGGCCCATGATGCTGTGAAGAGGCTTGTGATGAGCAACAGTCAAAGCGACCATCAGTTTCACAGTTTAAATCCTTGTCTCCTGCTTCTCTGTGAGTGAATAGGCTTCAGATGCGTCACCTTCCGTTGACTCTTTCAAGTCATGACTCAAAGCTCTCCTGATTTTCCTGGTGATGTGTAAAGTATGTGTGGGCTCGGTGTGTGTGTTTTTCCCCCTGTTCTGTTTTAGTGTGATTCTCTGCCTCACTTTGATCAAAGGTTCTACAGCAAAGGAAAATAAAGCTGGTCAGGTTTTTCTTTTTTTTTTTCCAGGGGCAGAGTGATGTTTCATCGTCAACTCCTGGAACTGTGCCTCCTCTGAGTATCTTCGAAATTACTTTTTCAGTTTTCTAAACAGACAGGAAAATTGGAAAACGGATCCCCTCCTACCTTTGGGATCATTATTTGCTCCTTTTTTGGCCATCTGCATCTGCTTTCGTTCTTCTCATCCTCACACTATTTCCCTTTACTCCAGTCAACCATCTATTATCAGCTCTAAATTTCCAGATAAATACTTTATCTGCATTCGTACACTTAAGATGCAGCCCGTGTCTTCCAGTTTTCTCCCTCTCCTCGTCCTTCTTCCCTCTCATCACCTCTGTTACTGCTCCATCCTCCTACTTGCTTCTTGACATTCTAGTCGCACAGTCTCCCATTATTCCTCCCTGTTAATCCTTCTTTCTGTGTCCACTGCAATCCCCTCCTGCACCTCCCCCTCTCTTTCTTCCTTTCATTCCACCTCATTTTCATCTCCTCCACACCGACCCATTTCCCGCTACTCACCTGGATGATGAGGCTGTAGTTGGACTGGGAGAAAAGGGGCGGGTTGTCATTGACGTCTGAGATGTCGATGTTGATCATGGCGCTGCTTGAAAGAGGGGGCACCCCGTTGTCTGAGGCGACCACCGTCAGAGTGTACCCTGAAGTCTGACAGAGAAGGAGAGACAGATAGACAATTACCATACACAGGCAAAGCTGCTTTTCTAAGCAATAATGCAGTGAGTTGGGTAAACAGGCTTTCCTATTAGGCCTGACATGACTCTGATTGGATTCTGCAAAGAGTGCAATTAGTTCCTCGGTGGATTACAGTGCATGTGTACAGTCAGCATTGAATCTGCTCTTCCGCTTACTCTCTCTCTGTCCAGCTGGCGAGCAACTTTCAGCTCTCCTCTGCCCGGATCAATGGTGAAGGGGCTGCCTTGGTTTCCGTCCACGATGGAGAAGTGCACACGATCGTAAGAAGGCCCGTCCAGATCCTCGGCCATCACCTTGGGAGTCAATCAACAATCTTTCATGAGACAGCATAAACTACAATATGTTCATGTTGACTTACATGTTTAAGACTCTGAAAACCTCTTTTCTCAATCAGCATCAAGTCTCCAGTGGGTGGAAAAAATGTCACCCGCCTCCATGTGCCAATAAGTTTAACAACATTTTAATCTATGATTGTTCAGGAGTTGTTAAAAACACCTACACAGTCAATGTAGTTGACTACACAGTTTTTCAAATTAACTTCAGTCTTTAATTAGTTGTCATTAATTGTTGTTTATATTTTGGAGAATACTTTGGAATTGAATTTTAGAAGCTTTAAAGCTGAAACCTCTGATGGATTCATTGTGAAGTCTTCATTTAATCAACAGATAATTAACTAGCAACTGTTTTGATAATCATTTCATAGTCAAGGTACATTTTCTTGCTCCAGTTTCCAATTTTCTGTTTTTCTCACTGGAGTCTGAGACACTTTCAAACAACTGATCAGTTTATAGAGGAAATAATCAGCTGCTTTGACAATCGATACGATGGTTTGCTGCAATGCCACTGTGGCAACGTCATTCAGATATATATGACCTTTTCCTCATCCCGTTCACACTCCTCCAACACTTCCACACACAGAAAGACACACAATATTAAATCCCACCAACCGTTACATATTGAAAGGAATCCCCGGGGAAATCAGCAGACAGTGAAGATTTACAACTCTGAGACAATGGCGGGTATTAAAATCTAATTTCATGATCGATAATTTATATTCTGGTACATTAGACACAGATAAATGACCATAAGCAGCACTGTTTTATGCATTAGGGGGACAGGTGAGCGGTGGTGGTAGACTGGAATAGATTTAACATGCAAAAGATAGAAAGCGCCTTATCTCTCATAGAAGCTTAATGAGTCAAATGCCTTTTAATTAGACTGTTTGAGCATGTGTGTCAGATAATCCTGGAGAACAGGGGTGCAGCGAGCATGAAGAGCATTGGTCCTAATTTAGCTGTGCCACCAGATGGTGATTTGCCACAGGTGCAGATACGTGATAGTGTGTTCAACGAGTAATGGACAGAGAGGAGAAAACCTGTGAGGGAGCAGATGAACGACCGAGTGTGAGAGTGAACGAAGCAGCGCATTTAGCTGGAGGAAAGTCAAAATATGGGGGGGGCAGAGAGAGAGAGAGAATCTTTCACCCTGGATACACTTTGATATTAATTAGGAATTATTTCCCCACAACAAGCAACTACGGTATGTAAACACAATGTGCATATTCTCACCGCCATCACAGTTTTTCCCAGCTCCGTGTCCTCGCTGACAACGGCCGTGTACACATCCTGGCTGAAGACGGGTCTGTTGTCATTGACATCAGTCAGGTTGATGTTCACAGTGGCCATATCGCTGAGCGGCGGTGAACCACCATCTGTAGCCTCTATGGTGATGTAGTATTCGTGGGAGACCTCGTAGTCCAACGGCTCAATCACAAAGATGTCACCTGAGGACAAGGAGACACAAGAAAGAGTCAGGAAAGGTCATAGAGGCCTACTGGTGTCACATTGAAACTTCTCTCTACATATCACAAAGATACAACAGCATACACACACAAAAATTTCCCTACGCGAACATTTTCATCTGAAATGTTTTCACAAACCGCAAGTCAAATCATCGTCTGCCTCTAGCTCTCATTTGAAATTCAAAAGTTGTGTCTGACTCGACTGCAGCTTTAACTTGCATTAATGCTCACAGCTGGACAACAGAGCAACATCCTGTCCCTTTTGGTGCTTCACTGCATCACAGTCCACCACACCAAAACAGGGTGTTGCTTTTGAAATTGAAGTAAAATTTGGTTTGCAGTTTGAGTCTTATTTATAGATTTCATTTTCAAATGCCCACTCACAGGGTGAGGTGTATGGTTTAGTGCCATTTTTGTCAACATCACGCATGTTTGGACGGGAATGCAGACAGCTGAGTAAAAGTATGGGCGATATGGCTCTAGATAATTAGCCCTGTGGTGGTGTTAGGAGAATGAGAGTTGTTAAATTCATTAACATTAAATTTTAACTTTGAGAATTCATTATCCTTCACTGGATCAGAAGTAGAACTGTACTAATATGTTGCAGTAAGAAGGGATTTATGTCATGGTAGCACATACCAGTACGTGGGTCCACACTGAACATGCCATGCTCATTCCCGCTGATGATGCTGTAGGAGATCTCTCCGTTGGCCTCCGTGTCCCGGCTGGCTGCCTGCACTCTGAGCACCTGTGTGCCCACCGCCACGTCCTCCGACACGGTGGCTGTGTATTCGCGGTGCTCAAACACTGGCGGGTTGTCGTTGATGTCCAGAACAGAGATCACCACCTGGCACAGGGAGGAGAGACGAGGCAAACCCTGGTCGCTCGCACGGGCTTTCAGCTCATACACTGACTGCACCTCGCGGTCCAGGGGACGCTCCAGGCTTATCACACCGGTGTGCTCATCAATGGAGAAGTATCCATCAGCAGAATTGACCAATGAGTAGAGGATGTCGCTATTGAGGCCTGGAAGGGAAGACAAATCACATTTTCGGCAAATTAGTTACAATATGACACCCCTTGGTTTCCAACCAGTCCGCTCCCTGAACCTACCATCTACATCCTCGCGAGCAAGCTGGTAGGTAAAATGTTATCATCGCCAGTAGGCCTGATGGCTACATCAATAGACACTCCTTCAAAACAAGCCTGTTGATTCTCATATTGAAGTATTGGTTCTTCACTGATTAAAATCATCGCCTTCTATTCTTGTTCTGGAGCATCCATCTCTCGCACAGCTTCTGATAAAACAGGAAGCTGTAAGCGTCTAATCCAAGTTCTCCTCATAACTCATGTCCTCCCACTAGCAAGACGCTCCCAGCAACAAGACAGAGACGGATCACAATAATAATCATAATGCCTTTCTGCAGGTGGCCTCCATTTGAAATACGCTATTACATTCCCATTTATCAGGTAAGTCTCCCCTCACCACTACATCCGCCACCCCCACCCTCCACCCCCCATCTCAACCCATCCTCCGTGGATCTCATTATCGCGCTGGAGAGACTACCGTGGGGAGCCATGCTTATGCGCTTTCCCATCACTTTAATCTGGTTTGATCATCCTTGTGACAACTGCTTAATGGTGGGGAACTGTTAAGAGAACTGAGCTGAATCATGATTGGTTATATTTCTTCATACAAATGTTTATGATTTGATATTAACCGAGTTGGATTGAAAAATCTATGAAAGCAAATTAATCAGCAAAGTCTTTGTCATGTATGATGGTACCTGAATATCTTTGAAACAAACAAATCATTGTGTTAATCAAGTAAATGAAGAACATCTCATCACACCAGTGAAAACAATGTTCACTCGCAGCTACATTGTACAGGACGTTTATTCAGTGCACAGGAACCGCTAACCGATCTCAGATTTCATTTTGTGGACAGCTGTTCTATTTCAGTTGTACTTTTTCATTAGCTTCAATTGGATGCCAGATTGTCAGGAACAAGCTTGGCATAGCGAAGTGGACCGAGTAGAAAAATGATTCAGTTCCTGTACAACTGAGCTGCAGGAAAAAGCAAATGGAGAAAAACAACAGCAAGGTAGCAGAGAGGGCGAGGGGAGACAGGCAGATCTGGGCAGAGTGATAAAGGTCAGAGCAGAATTAAAGAAAGAATGTGCACTTGCATAACTTTAGTTTATCACAGATCAAGGGCACCAGTCTGGGTCTGATTGTCTGTCTGGTTCATAACCATTGCACACTGATAAGTGCTGCCTCTCCGAGATTGTAGCAGCAGGCTGAACTGAGGAGCAGCAATGTGGGGAACTATCAAACATCTTCCAGTCAAACGGGCAGGCGGATCGCAGAGGGCTGTGGCATACAGCAACTAGTGCCAAGAACAAGTCCACACAGAGACATGCAGAGTCAAATATCGATGGATGATAAAGCAGCTCTTTTCTCTAAGGGGGGAGGGTTACATTAGGCCTCCAATTTTGATGGTTGACTGCAAGATAGTTGACTGGAGCCTGAGTGAACTGGGTCAAAGCTACAACATCTATTTTTCTTGTGCTCTCTGTGTGGGGCTTGCCGGGTCTGCTTCAAGCTCACGCCTAAATCAAAAGTCAAAATGGTAGATGCACATGCACAGAGAACTCTTAATGTGTGTGATAACGCATGAATGTGAGACAAACACTAATCAAACCGCCCTCTGCTTCCACTCAGTGTAACTCTAAATAATTACTGCTCCTGGCTAAACTGCAGGTAGCAGCTTTTTTTCCTCCCCCTTTCTTCAAGTACACTTATCCTTGATATTCAAAATGTGAAGCTTTTTGTGCCAGAAAAGCCTCAAGGAAGAAATGTCTTAATACCAGCACTTTCCTTTTACCATTTAATGTTTCTCTCTGAGGGACCTAATTCGAGCATTCCTTTCATTATGTCAAGCTGTCAGCCCGTCCAAAATGAGGGACCAGACAAGGGGCTAAATAGAGGGTTTTTAGAGGGTGTTGATTCCCTGGCAGTGAAGAGACTGAAATGGTTCTTTAAGCTTGAATGTCTTGCTTCGCTAAGCCAAAGGTGTAGTCTGAAGTGACAGCTCTAACAGCTTCCTGGATTAAATCTCAAGGTGTTTAAATGACTGTTAAACTGCAACGGCTCTAAGTTTGCAGTCTTGCCTGTGTGTAAACTTCTCAGCAGTTGGCACTACTTTGCTGAAAGGTGAAGACACCTCAGATAAATATATAAAGCCCAGTGGCTTTGCACCAGGCAAATGGAAAATTACAATCATCCCTTTTGAGAATTCAGCTTGAAGAGCGAAGGATATCATTGGAGTGTAATGGAGCTTTTAATTTGAGGGGGTTATCATTCATGAAATTCCACATTTGTTATCCCTCCCTCTTGCCATTTAGTGTAACGCAGTTGCATAATGGGAAGATAATAACCTGGGCATTGTTAGTCTGCACTGGGCCAAGGCACATATGCAAACAGTATACCATGCAGCCAGAAAACCTTTTCCTGAAGTATTCTTGACTTACAAGTGATCACTATTTTATTGTGACTTTTGAGTAATGCACTGGGATGCTGTAGTTGCATTTTAAGAATAATGTGTGCTTATTTGTGCTTAATAATTAACTTTCTTTGGCTCAGCAGAAACTTAAACTGAATGAAAACAGATTTACCTGAGAACTCCCAGTGTCTGCAAAGTTACTAAAACATAGTTCTGATGCTGTATTATTGATTCAGTGCACTGAGGCAGAATTTCTACAACTTTCACAATTTAAAAAGTATTACAAATGAGAACTCTCCAAACTGGAAAAAGACATGAATAGCATGATTTTAAGATCCATTAGTAATTGACTGTCTACCAATAACATCATTATGAAACGAGATGGAAAGAGAGACAGAAGAAAAATGCAAAGTTTGGTCCAAGATAGAGGTAAAGGTAAAGTTTTTCTTTTTGAACCACATTCTTACATTACATTTTTATGTTTTAATAATAGACGTGAGATGATGTCTAACGGGATTTTCTTTCTAACTGATTGTTCACTAAAAACCTCTGTTGAACTGCAAAGGCCCAGTCCTAACTTATCAACCATAAAAGGGCAAGGAGGGCTGCAGGCCTTAGATTACTCCATGCCTTTAAATGGTGAGCATGGAGCCATAGTAAGGACAACACCCTCTATATAAAGATGTTAAAAAAATAATGTCTTTTTTGTAGCCTTTCCAAAACTAAAGAGCTCATGATCCATGTCTCCTCAACTAATGAGGATGATGGCTTTTCTAACCCTAACCCTGATTTACCGTTTTAAAACAAGTCACCTGTCCCAGTTAATAATCATCTCACACTGATCTAAATAAGTCAAAACTCCTCACCAGTGTCTATATCGTTTGCCTGCAGTTTGGCCACGTATGTGCCCGTCTCTGTGTTCTCGAAGACTGTGAAGGTGTAGGGGTCGGACGAGAACTGCGGCGGGTTGTCGTTGAAGTCTTCCACGGTGATGTGGATGTCAGCCTCACAGTACCGCCCTCCTCCATCTACCGCCCGCACTTTGAACCTGTGCTCCTCTTGCTCCTCTCGGTCCAGGGGCTGCAGGGTCTTCAACTCCCCTGGAGGTGAGACAGAGCTACTTTGAACAAAATACACAGACATGTACACTCTTCTGGGAGAGTAAGTAAAAAAAACAAAAAACACCAAAGCCTTTCCTTTGATAGAGAATCAATCTGTGCAATTAATGATGAGGGTAAATTTGTGTATAAGAGAACAAAAAGTGTATATTCTACAGCTCTGTGGCTCCCTTGTCTACAGCCAAAGCATGGAAACAGAGAGAAGAGAGGGGAACAAATAAGTAATTGAAGCACAGTGGGAGGGAGAGAAAGGTAAAGAGAGTGGGGTGATGAAAGGAAACAACAGCGTTGGCAGCTAAGATCAGCTTGGAATAGTGGCAGCCAACATTACCACAACCTCTCTGGAAAACTCCAGAGCCTCTTGGCGGTCCTCATCTGCAATAATCCTACTTGTCTGCGCTGAGAAAAAAAAAAGAAGAAAACATTCCCTCTCCATAACAGTAGTGCTGCTGCGAGAGACTCAATAGTGAGTGTTGTCAAAAGACAGCTGGATGGCATTGTTGCCTTATTGTCTTGCCTTGGTGTCAGTCTCTCAGCATATTAAGGCTGAATCTTGCTGTTAATCAGGGATCCTGTGTAACAACAGATGTGTTGGATGCCTGTTAAAATCTACTGGATTAGTTTGTTTTGTCTTGAAATGATTTTACTTTGCATTAAAAAAAAAAAAAAAAAATACATATAAAAACAGTTGGTGGTGATTAACTGGCATTGTTTTCCTCTCCTTTTTTATTCTTTCTTTTCTCATCCCAGCAACCAGCCGGGCTGTCTGATTTAAGAGGTCTCCCAGGAGACATTATTTGGAGGAAAGTATAGAAGCAATTGAATTGTTTGACTCTGTATTTTATATGCCACTGTGGCTCTTTCAGTTACCCTGGAGGAGAATATTCTTGGCTATTAAAAAAAAAAAAAAGTAAATAACAACTGGGCATAAGAAACTTGCTGGTCTCCTTCATGGCTGATGATGATTTGCACACACATGCACATAGAAACACAAAAATAAAAACAGTCAAACTTTGGAGAGGGATCACTATTCCTGAATCGTATGAATATGAATTGAAGACTGCTGTCATGCTGAGCTGCCTTTTTCATTTTGTGACTCGAAGCAGAGGGCTGTGAGTGAGGAAAGACTTTAACATGAGTGTCCCACATACTGCTCCCTGAAATTCTGAATAGAGAAGAGCTGAAATCAAATCTACAACAAAATGGATAAGAGCACAGATGGCTGCAGAAAAGACAGACATATGAATAAAATACATCACATTCAAGTGTTTCAGATCATCATTTTTACACTGACCCTAAAACATCACACGATGCTGCTAGGACACACATACACACCTGTATCAGAGTCAATGACGAACAATTCGGATCCAACTCCCTGGAGCTCATAAGAGATTTGGGCGTTTGAGCGAATGTCAGCATCTGTGGCAGAGACCTGCAAGATGAGCCTGCCGGCAGGGGAGTCCTCTGGGACACTCTCGCTGTATAGAGACTGGTGTAGGGAGGGGAGGATATTAAAGCAAATACTTGGAAGACGAGGGAACAGCAAACTGAAATTTACTGCTGAACTGACACAAAACAGGAGGGAAAACAGATGATATACCTTTTCGCAGACAGGGCTGTTGTCATTGGCATCCAGCACCTTCACTTCCACAATGGCTTTGGCAGTGAAGATGCCATCACTGGCGGTGATGTTAAGGAGATAATTGTCCTTCTCTTCACGGTCCAAGGGCTTCCTGACAGAGACCTTCCATTCATTCTGAATGTGTTCGATGGCAAATTGGCCGAGTGGATCCCCTCCTGTTTGGTGTAAAAACGAAATAAATCTCTTCAGAATGATCATCAACTCAGAAGCAGGAAGAAGTCTGAGCCTTGAAAAGGACAAAAGTCTTAAACTCCACTCCACTAAATATCAATAAATAATCAGTGAAATCATGTCTCAACTATTCGGCGCTACTTCACAAATTGTTAGCACTAACTCAAACACGTTTGATACACGAGCGTTCCTTCAAACCAAAAAGAAACAGACCACTGTTGAAAAATGTACGTGAACTAATGGTAGAGCTGGTTCCTGATTTCTCTTGATATTTCCAGACTTGGCATAGTTATTCACACTTGCTAATTAGCACCAGAGGAAGTATTTTTCCCCAGTCTATTTCAAAGCATTATTCAGATAATTATACATTTCTGTATTATGATGACCTAAATATTTGCCTAGAGCTTGGGCAGATTAGGCAATAACTCAGACTCCTAAGAGATAATAGGACTGTGTAATGTTTCACAGATGAGATATTATCATCATATTAAGTGGCATAAACGGATAATCCCCCCCTAAGCTCTGTTTATGAAAAACTGTTACACAAAGGAGTAGGGAGTAAACTCTCTGGGCTTACTAATTATCTGATTTGCAAAATAATAAAACGCCCACCTGTGATGAAGTAGTTCACTTGTTTATTGATGTCCTCAGAATCATCATCCGTGGTGCTGAGGATAGCGATCACCCCGCTGGGAGGAGGGTCATCTTCACTCACTGTGCCTTTGTAGATCTCTGCAGTGAAGCGGGGTGGGTTGTCATTCACATCAGCAACTGTTACTTCCACTTTGGTGCCAGTAACATGTTGGACTATATCCCCTTGGTCTGTGGCCAGGACAGCAAGAGTGTATTTGCTCATCTTCTCACGGTCTAGCTCTTTCAAGGTGGTCACCCATCCAGTTTCACTATTAACAGCGAACAGCTCGGAGATCTCCTGTGAGTTCTGCTTGGGGTCCAGGCTGTAAACGACATGGCCGTTAGTTCCAGAGTCTTGGTCGGAGGCTTTGACTTGGATCACTTGAGTCCCACTTGGAAGGTTTTCCACAATGACAGCCTCATAGGGGTCTGACTCAAAGACAGGCTTGTTGTCATTCAGATCCTTGATTTGGATGTTGACATTTACAGATGCAACTATGTCGTAGTTCTCGTGCTTGGTCTGGCCAAGCAAAGTAAGTTGGTACCATTTGGTGGTCTCGTGGTCTAGGCTCTTCTGTAATTTCAAGGCTCCACTGTCTCTGTCTACAACAAACACCTCATCTTCATTGCTCTCGGGAGTGTTGCCCCTCACAAGGCTGTAGACGACCGGTTGCTCACTCTCTGCCTGAATCACATCAATTTCCGTGCCAATGGGAAGGTCCTCAGAAATCGTGTAGCGGTAATGTGGTTCAGCAAATTTGGGAATTGGGGTCTCTGGTGCAACAATCCTGATGTAAACCTGCACAACTGAATGTTTGGATGGATTCCCGGTGTCCTTTGCCCTCACAAAGAATGCGTACAACTCATTTTCAAGTCCAATGAGACTCTCTTTGGTTTCAATGACCCCAGAGGTTGGGTGGATTTTGAAGTTCTCCTCTACATTTTCAACATCTGCTTCTAATGAATATTCAATGTCAGCATTGCTTCCCTCATCCATGTCTGAAGCGGCAATCTTAACCACAGAGGTTCCCCTTGGGACATCTGATGCAATTGTGGCTTTGTACTCAGCTGCTCTGAATTGTGGGGCATTGTCATTGACATCTGTGAGAATGACATTGACGATACAAAAACCAACCTTTCCTCCGCCGTCTCTAGCTATGAGGGAAATAGGAATGACCTTTTCAATCGTGTTCTCACGATCAAGACTTTCAAGAGTGAAAATCTCTCCATTGTTATTGATAGAAAACTTGTCTTTTGCAAACTCATTGACAATGTGGTATGTGATTTGCCCATAAATGCCCTCATCATCATCTGTCGCCTTTGCTTCTGCTACCAATGTACCAACAGGTGAGTTTTCAACAAGCTCTACTACATAGTCCATCTGAGAGAAGGTGGGGTTGTGGAAGTTGGCACCAATAACTGTGACTTTGACAAGTGCTGAGCTCCTGAATACACCGTCAGATGCTGACACATTGAGGTTGTACAGAGGCCGCATATGTGGCCTTCGGTGGTTGGAAATGATGATGGCTCCTGTGTGTTTGTCAATGGCAAAGTTCTGATCTTCGTTTCCAGATATAATTGAGAACTCCAACTTGTTGGAGTCTGAACTGTCAGCATCTGATGCTTGGACTTGGGTGATGAAGTGTCCACGTGGGGCCAGCTCGCTGATCGTGGTTTTGTAAGTGTGCTCTGTAAACGTTGGAGCGTTGTCATTCAGGTCGGTTACATCTATCGTCACAATGACATCACTGGAGAGAGCTGGAACACCTCCATCCACAACGCGGACTCTTAACTTGTGCTGCTGGATCTCCTCATGGTCGAGCATTTGAGCTGTAGAAATCAATCCTGTGTCACGATCGATGTGGAAATAATCGGAGCTTTTCCCCTTTTCCTCAATCAACTGAAAGAATATTTCTTGGTTATTACCAGTATCAGAATCTTTGGCATCAACTTGCAAAACCGATGTACCAATGACAGAGGCCTCAGAGATATTGGCGTAGTAGGTCTTTGACAGGAACATGGGGGCGTTGTCGTTTACATCTTCGAGAATGATATCAACAAACACGTCCGAGTGCGCTCCAGTCAGAGAGTCTGTGGCTCTAACGTTCAACTTATATGCAGGATGTGTCTCAAAGTCCAAAGGCTGAATCACATGAATAACGCCTGTGTTGAAATCTATTGAGAACTGTTTGAAAGGATCTCCCTCAGAGATGGTATACACGATACGAGGGCTTTCAGAGTCATTGGCCTGTACATGAAGCACAGGTGCATGTAGCTGAATGTTTTCAGGGATTTCAATGCTGTAAAAAGGCTTCTCAAATATAGGCATTGCTCTGTTCACCACAGTCACTGGCACCTCTACTTCAGCTGAGAGTGCTGGCTCTCCATTATCTTTTGCCATGACAACGATGACAAAGTCAGTGTTGAGGGATTCCTTCTCAAATTTCTTTCTCAGGGAAATTTCACCAATGGGGTTGATTTGAAAGTGCTCCTGGTGCTCTTTCAGATGATAATGAATATCTGCATTCGAACCCATGTCCTTATCCACTGCTGTGACCTGTCTGATGACCTGGCCTTCCTCTGCGTCCATCTGAACTAAGGCGTGATAGGGAAGGTTCACAAACATAGGTTTGTTGTCATTCACATCTTCCACAGTCACAGTCAGTAAAACATGAGCCGTCTCTTCAGATTTGTCTTCTCTTGTGACTTCAACGATGATATCAAATGTGTCCTGTGCCTCACGATCGAATGGGATCCCAGTAGTTGAGACGACTCCAGATGTGCGGCTAATTGCAAATCTGCTGTCAGGGTTCAAAATTTTATAGAACAGAGGCTCGTTCACTTGGTTCCCAACAGCAGCAATGACTGCTAGTGTTTTCCTCTCTGAGGAGTTTTCTTGGACATAGGCTTTGTAGGACTCCCTGGTGAACTTCAGCTTGCTCTCCTTGTTTTCTTTAACATTTATCTTTACTGTGGCAACAGTGGCAAATCTACCATCTGACACCCTAACATTTAATTCATATCGACTCCTCAACTGTGTGACATTCTGAACAGAGATTACGCCTGTGACTGGATCCATCTTAAATTTATCGCCAATGTTTCCCTCAGAGATGGAGAAGAGGAGTTTAGAGTTGGGCTCAGAGTCTGAGTCTGTAGCATTCATTTTAATCACTTCCACGCCTTTGTATGTTGGCACTATGACAGTTGTCTCATACAGTTCTTGGCTAAAGACTGGTGAACAGTCATTAACATCAATCACTTCAATGGTCACGTTGGCTGGAGTCTCTGCAAACAGGCGTGGCATTCCTAGATCATGAACCTGGACTGTGAAGCGGAAAACACTCTTCTGTTCATAATCCAACGCTGTTGTAATTCTGATGGCTCCGGTGCTTGAGTCAATGGCGAAATATTTGTGTGCGAATGGTTCGACAATTTGATAGACGAGCATGGCATTTCGGTCACAATCAGCATCAGAGGCACGGATGACAAAAGGAGTGTTTTCATGGGTCAGAACAATGCTGTTGACGGGAGCAGATTCGCTGATTACTCCTTTGAATTCCCTCTGGAGGAACACTGGTGCATTGTCATTTTCATCCTTCAGGTGAATTTGCAGTGTTGTGTTGCTGGCAACTCCAGCCATGTTGGTACCCTGTATGATGAGCTTGTACTGGGGGGTGGTCTCATAATCTAAAGCTCTCTGTGTCACAACCACTCCAGAGTTTGGATTTATATCAAATGCATTATTGATGTTGCCATCTTTTATTTGATAGAAGACAGACGACTGGCTGATGGCTGTGACCAAGCTCACAAAGCTCCCCGGGTGGGCAGATTCACTTATTTCTGCAGAAAACTCCTTTTCAGCAAATCTGGGAGATGCATTATCAGAAACTGTTACCACGATGTGCACAGTGGCTGTGGTTGACAGTGGAGGTGCTCCATTATCCGACGCTTTAACAGTGAGTTCAAACTGGGTCTTGCTGTTGCGATCCAGCTCCTTGGCCACTGTGATTGTCCCAAGAACAGGGTCGATGGCAAATGAGTTTGCGACATTTCCTGTGAGACAGAGAAAAAAAAGAATAATATGTTTATGTGGCTGTACTAGAAATGTTTTCATCCCAACCTGAGATGGCAAATGATGCCAAACCAGTGTTTCCCATGCATTGATTTATCTATGGCGGCCAGCTACAATATCAACACTGATATTGATTTTTTACTTTTTTCCCTTACTGTTTCAAATGGGTAAAATCTTATTTCGCTGCAGAGCAGGGCGCAGCGCATTAATTTGCTCAGCCCCTTCCTGCCCTCACCCCCACCCTCTGCTCCTCTTCTCTCTCTAGAGAGGGAGAACTGCTCATGCAAGTGGATAATGTTAATGTTAAGCCTTAAACTCTGATGCTGAACATTTGCTACCACATGAATATTGAACTATATTCTCAAAGACACAAACAGGCTCATACTGAGGGGGCATAGAGACGGTCTGGACCAGAGCACCTGGAAACTTAAGAAAATACATGTGGGGAAGCTTAACAGTCCGATCGGCGCGATTAGCTACCCAATTAATTTGTTTCGAATATTTCCAGGTGTCAAATTGTGCTGCTGTGGCAGCCCAGCATAGAAAGAGAAGGTCAGGGAGGAAAAGCTCCAGCTAATGAAGAGAGTGATGTAGGAGAGGGGGAGGAGGACAGCAGCCAACACACTGATGTGGGAGAGCCAGCCAGGGCAGCAGCAACAGGTCAAATTGACAGCACACACAGACACAGAGCTGAAGATATTGCTCTGTTATTTATCACATCACACTTACAATGGAAATTTCTGAAATGTAGCATTTAATATATATGTAAAGGATTAGGCATCAGTTCACACTACAAGGAGAAACTACAAATACAATCTAACTTCATTTTGCACTAGGGAGAAGTGTTTGATGAGCATTTGAGATAAAAGCTTCAAAAAGTTTCCTTTCCTTCAACATTAGATGGTGAATACTAATACTGCCTTCAATTTAAAGCTCTCAGTTTAAAACCTAGCCGCATGGTTCAATTACATAAAGTCATTTCGACTATTTCAAATATGCATGTCGTCAAATAACAAGCCAATCACCAGACGTTTCTTGTTCTCATACAGCAGCCAATACCACTGTGGGAAAGTCTGAGGGGTGGGGGTATGCCCATCTCCCACGTATTTTGGAGAGCCTCCGGACACAGTCTTCAATATTCCCTCGGTCTCTGTAAAGTATTCCATTCATGATCATGATCCAGTGGGCAGCAGGACTGTGGATGACTCATGCATTTTTTACAAGCCGATTTCATTTGCATCTTTTTACAATGAAAGCTTTCTGCTTCTTCTGGGGGGAGGAAACTGTGGCTCTGCAGAGCACAACTGCAAACGTGTGTATATCTACCTGATTCGATGCTGTAGACGATCTCCGCGTTGTGCCCCTTGTCTTTGTCGAGAGCCGTGACCTGGAGAACAGCCGAGCCCACAGCAGCAGATTCAAACACACGCCCAGAGTAAGGTGTGCCTATAAACCAAGGCGCGTTGTCGTTGGTGTCATCCACATTGACAATTACACGCACAAGGTTCCTCTTCACTGGGATGTCCTGGTCTCGGACCTAGAGGGCAGACATTTTTGAAAGTGACAGAAGAGTAGGAAGAGGAAAGAGTGAGTGTGAGAGACCTCATGGGATCATTCCTTCTGAAGTATTCACAGTATAAGGCAACAGACACAAACTTCACTGATTCATACCATGACGGTGAGGATGTGATGATGCATAGTCTCATGGTCGAGTCGCTCAGCAGTGTACAGAGTGCCAGTTCCTGGGTCTAGTCTGAACTTCCGCAGGCTGAATGGATCGGTGCTGCTGAGGAGCGTAAAGGTCAGTTTATTCTTCTCGTCTCTGTCCACAGCGCTGATCTGCATGACCTCGCTCCCCGCCGGCGTGTCTTCGGGGACACTGATAACATATGCCTGCTGAGAGAACTGTGGCCGGTGGTTGTTGGTGTCAATGACACGGATAAGCACCTACGGGGGAAAAATAAAATCACAGAGAAATGTGTTTTTAGTCACCTCTTGAATCATGCACATAATTTATTTTTCTAATTTTGTCGGAGCACAAAGACCTGTTGTGTTTCAGAGGATAATTACACAGAAAAAATCAATCCACTGTTACAACTTACTGCTGCTCATTTCTTTGATAAAAAGCCTGAAGGCAGGTTAAATCTACAGCTGTGAGTTGGATTTCTAACCCAGTGATTACCTGAGTTCTTGTGTATTATGTAGATATAACCCGGATTGATGCATATGATAGCAAAATATATTCTACATTCACTTGATGCTGCTCACAGTGAAAACAAGAAATCAATACTGAATAACCACAGTGCAACTAAATGAAATTAGATGTAGGTCAGCGCAGGTGATTCAATTGAGAGAACAGTGAACACTGACTGTGGAGAGAGAGACAGAGAAATTCTAATAACATGTCTAAAAGCAATGCAACTCTCAAGGTGGCTGAATATGTTTCACTGATACTATTGTGTAAATGAAATGCTATGCTGATGTATTCACAAACTCAAATGCATGAAATACATTTCAACACATTGTTGCTTCTTGCTTTGGAAAGCAGAAAAGTGCACTGCTCTTTTTCCTCCCCACACAAACAAAGAATCTCACATCCCCAAACTGTAAAATTCCACTGGGAGCATGTTTTATCAACACCAGCCACTCGTCTACTGGACTTCCGACAGAGGATTATGGGGAGCTGCTGGAATGCCATCTCTGCTTCCCAGACCAGCGAGGGGCTTCTACCGTTGCCAAACATGGGGAACAAAGGGATCAGCCCAGATTAGACACCTGCATACCAGACACCAGGGGGTGATGTCCCGTAAGGAAACAGTGGGAGCCGAGCTGTATGGTGCAGGAAGAGCAGGAGGGGACTGTAGTCACAAAAGCTGTGGCCGGTGGACCACAGCTCACTAGCTGACCAGGATTTGTCAGATCTTTTGGTCGACACAACTGCCCGCTGTTGTTTTTTGTCAAAATACTGTTTGTTGAGCACTGTGAGCCTATATCAGAGACAAATATAGACTCAACCTGACAGGACTGATAACATTTACAATCTGCTGTGTGCTGTGATGTTGGCAACACTGCTGAGGCTCACAGATGTCATCTTGCAGGGGGAGCGCTGGGCTGCATGCTGTCTGTCAGTGCAGTGAACTGGCTGTTTGCCGCAAGTCATGTGTCACAAGCAGACCCATGTCACACCGCTAATCAGGATATGTGATGTAAAATAAATACACTTTTCTAATGAGAGATTAACCCTGAAAATAAAAACGTATGTAACTGGGCCTCTAGCACATGTTGCACCCTCAGAAGACCAAGAATCGATCTCATTCCAAACAAAGTCCTTTCATGTCATGCCAGAAATCATATAGCACCAGATCCCTGATGTCTCACAAAGCACCATTTACACATACAGATGCAAATTCACACAAACAAACACACACACCAACAGCCACATAAAACATTCCTTTCCACACACACACACACACACACACAAAGAGGCTGTCCAGTGTGTCTCAATCTGGCCAGTGTCAGATAACACGTCTTGCGAATAGTGAGTAAGGTGGCGACGGCTGATAGTGCTGTCAGGACGCATAAAGAAATGCAACCTGGTCAGTGGTATCCACATCTATCCATAATGTACTATTTCATAGTGGGTTTAGAAAGCACACAAAAGGCTATTCAGCTGCCCCCCCCATACACCCTCCCCATGCACACAAACTTGGCTTTCCTTTGCAAAGAGGCTCTACAACACTTCAAAGGAACTTTGCCCCCAAACATCACAAAGCAGCATGATACAGCCGGGCTACAGCAGAAATGCTGCTGTAGAAGAAAACTCTGTAGTCTTTGTATAAGGCTTCCTCTGGGAATGCAAGGGGAACAAGATTGGGACTGAGACACAGATGTGACAGATGGAGATACTAAAGGAAAGGAGAGAAAAAAGTACTGTGAGGGTGAGATGAGAGTAGGAAAGATATGTGACAGTGGAAAACCAAAGAAAGCTAAGGGAAGTTGTCAGATTTAGAAAAAAACAGACTCCAGGTGAAAATGAAAAAGATACAAACAGAGATGAGACACAAAAAGAGAGGAGGTGGCTGAGAATTATGTGTAACCATGAGAAAGGAGGTCCTACATATAATAGTCAGCTTTCATAATGAAGGCAAGATAAACATATATGTACATATGAGGTGAACTTTGGAGTGAAACATAAAGAGAGTCTTTGTTTTGTGGACTGAGATAACATGAGAAGCAGGAGACCAGGAACAGATTGTGAGCAGAACAGCTTGAGGTACTTCTGAACGGCCAAGGAAGGATGTCATATAGCTGGAGATGGGGGAAGGGAGCCTGGGCTGCATGCCGAGGCTGCCTTGTTGGCGCAGCTCCTGACTATGAGGTGCCCGAGCTGGAATGCAGCACCCCTTGTCTACATCAGCTGATCCTTCAGAGACGCCTTCATAGAGCTGCAACGGTCAAATGGAAAAGTGCACAACAGAATGGCCGACTGTTGTCCACAGACCTCCCACAGAACAGACTCTCTCAGACTAACACCATCACTGGAGCCACAGCATGGCTGGGTGAAATAACTCTGTCTCTGTCATTTGAAAATAAATGTCATTTTAAGCACAAAAGTCAGCTTAAGAGACCACAGATAGAAAACCACCTTCTGAATAATGAAAACACCTTTTGTGCCGTATCCTGAACAGGACACATGGGAGTTCTCATTGTGCTCATTGTCCTCCTGTGCCATGCGTAGGAGAGGAAGCCCCCCTGCCAGGTGGCAGGTTCTGGGCAAAGGCAGGGCACTGGCACCGAGCACTCCAACATGTTCCCAAAACAGGATTAACACAGCCCACTACCCACAGAGGTCCAGCGCTCTTGTTTGCGCTTGATTCTAGCCTAACAGAATAATCATCATCCCTGCATGCCTGGCCAATAAATGTGGAGATTTCTGAAAACCAGAGGGGGAGAAAAATCAGAAAGAGAGACAAAGAGGGAAAGAGACAGGGAGAGATGCAAAAAAAAAAATACATTCCAAGGAGAGAGAAAATAGGCCAGCCTGTCGGGCAGCAACACATCCACATGACTTTGATTTGAGGAATAGACAAGTCCAACTTTGAGCTTTCACGAGGTGCACTGCATGTGTGTGATCGGCTAGATCTAATCTGCAGTGAAACTCTGAATGACTGGCTTTAAAGTTGGACGACACACTGTCCCCAAAGAAAACAAATCCACACACTCTAGGACTTGTTCTCAAGTTTCCTTATTGAAACAGTTTAATTTATGTTGCGAGCAGAGATTCTTAAGTAGAAAGTGTTTGATGGTTAATCTTAATGCTATACAATGAGGTAGATTA
The DNA here is from genome assembly GCA_021432705.1 of Caranx ignobilis. Taxonomy (NCBI): domain Eukaryota; kingdom Metazoa; phylum Chordata; class Actinopteri; order Carangiformes; family Carangidae; genus Caranx; species Caranx ignobilis. Next base: position 5,593,698 of record MU269982.1, read on the forward strand.
ACTAAGGAGGGAGGCATATTACTTACTTGCCTTCAAGAGCAAATGTGTAAACCTACATCAAGAAGTGAATTAACATAGACCAAGTCGGTGTGATTTAGCAAAAACTTTCCAAAAACCTATTAGTTACATGCCATTAAAGCAAATATGCACTTCCCAGGAAGAGGCATATTCTGAGTCTCTAACAGAGCTGTAGATCAACAATGTTATCGGATAAACAAGCTGGTAGCCAAAACACTCAAGAGGGCTTTCCAGAAACACGTCACAGTGCACTGTACTCTGAATCCTCGGGACATGTGAGGTTTTGTGCGAGGCAGCCAACTGGTGCTGTGTGTCCTATATCAAATGCACAGGTATGCAAGTGTAAATATGAAGCCTGCACACTGCCTACACTTAAGACACATGCTGCTTTACCTTACTTTAAATGCTGGTCTTTAAAGCGTGAGAAGCACTGAGGCTGAAACAAGCTAATGCTTTTTCATGGAAAATTGTCTGCGATAATAATAATTGTTCACTTTCAGGGATGTGTTTATTACAAGCCCAACAGATTTGGATGACTGCTGTAGACTCTGTTGGTGTGTTGTGCCTCTTTTAGGCACTTATTTGGCTCTCAGTATATCCCAGACACCTGGCCCACATCACCAAGTGTGGTTTATGGAGCATACAAATTCAGTAAATCCGTTTCATCAACAGAAAACAGCTGACCTACAGTGGTCAGCTGGGTATACAATATCATACACTCGAGCACTCATCTACAAGAGGGTTCATCAGTCACAGCATTAATATTGGTATACACAAATATATGCACATTCAGAATCTGTGGGCAGCGAGAAAGGCTGAGCCGTCAGTGGCAGTATGGTTCATCTGATACACATGATGAATGAGTGTTTTTTGACCCATTTTTCAAGGTTCAGGGTTCAAGCTTCATGTTCAATGGAGTTGTGATGGCTTGCAGTAATGGAATTCATATCCAGCACTTCTTACATTTGTAGTTGTGATTACACGGTGCTTTTGGGTCTGTGCAAGAACATTCAAAGTAAGTAAGTACTGGACAAAAAAAAAACAAAATTGGTATCTGGCAATCTACTCCAGGGACCCAACGTTTACTGCCAAGGTCACGCAATTTAAATACATCACAGACCAGTGAGCACACGGCACATGTCGCACTCTGCAGTCTGTGAACTCACGTTAAAAAAGATAAAATGTCATGACATCACTGCACGTGACAGAGTTTCAAGGTCTGTCTCTAGAGCAGCCGGATATAATACAGCAGTTGTGCAAAAAGCAGCTTTAACAAACAAATGAGTTTGGGGTGATTTGGGTGAATCTATGTTTTTTTTTATTATTATTATAAAGTGAATGACTGTCTGTGGTGTACAGCGAGAATTAGCCTTTGAATTTGATCATTTGACTTCAAATGTCAGCGCATGCTATACTGCTTAAATTGTTTGTGGTTGGGGCTTTTAAGGAAGAGCTTTTACCATGGGAGAGGAAATCATGTCTGAGAAAACGGGTACGCTGTGGCTGCTTTTAACGTTCCGCACTAAACTTAAGGACTCGCTGGTGCCGTGGATGAGCTGCAAAATGCCAGTGAAGGCGGCGCTTCATCCAGGGCTCAGTGGAGCACAGCAGCCAGATGATGAAAGGCTTTATTCATACGGAGTGACAACAAATAGATTCCTTTCCAGCTACAGTTCTCTGACGCTCCCCTCTGAGGACAAAGGACAAAACATTTTGAATGCCGCCATCCCACATGACCCAAACTACCATGTAAAAATGTTGAAAATCTCATGGACAAGGCATGACCATCTGCACAAAAAACTAAAGACCATTTGCATGCTTAAAAGCTTTTATCATGGCTGCTCAGCTTTGGTATCAACTGGGGAGCAACACATATGCAAGAAGGATTTAATTAGCATATTAATATATTAAAATGCAAGTATGCAAGTGCTCTGGAGGTTTTTGGGAAGCCATTTTTAATATTCATCAAAATGGCTCACACATACAGTTTACAGTGGCCATTACTCTGTTCATTTCCGCAGTTTCCATCCTGGCCATGAGTGTGGTTTTGTTTGATACATGTAGTTATTTCAGGTCCATTCACAAAAGGCAGAGGCAATTTGTTCCTCTCAGAGTAAAGTAAGAGAAGGTTCACAGGTTCAGCGAGACACAGCAGAGTGGAAGAGTGGAGGGGGCTTAAGAATGCGCACTTCAAAAAAAAAAAAACAACTCTGACTAGATGGCACAATCATCACAGCAGCATCGGGAATGAGACAATGGAAGATTCCTGGAGCTCAGTGCTGAGCTGACATGGTAGAGAGTAGATGAGGTGGAAAGAAAGAAAATCTTTGTCCTTTCTTCTGTCTTTAATTTCCCCTCTTAGATACCCCTCTCATATCTGCATCTGCCAATCTGCCAAGGTATGATTACTTTAGCTTAGCATAAACACTGAAGACAGGAAACAGCTAGTCTGCCTCAGTTTGAAGGTGAAAAATCCACCAGGCAGCACCTCTGCAGTTTTGGAGTCTAGCTGCAATGTCAAATTACAACATGCAACTTTTAAACTTTTGTACATATTAAACTAATAAAATATGACATGAATGAGGGTTGATACTTGCGTATGAAGCTAGACTAGCTGTTTCAACCTGTTTCCTAACACTGTCCTAGGTTAAATTTACCAACTAGCTGCTGGTCGTAGCCTTACGGTAAATACAGTCTCCTGTTCTAACTCTCATCAAGACGGGTAATATGTATACTTTCCAAAATATGTTTTTTTATTCTTTTCTTTGTCCATTGGAAAAAAACACACACACACACACACACACACACACAACAGATGATCTAATGGTAAAACACGATAGCCACACAACGCACAAGATGACCTCTTACTCTATCTTATCCCATTTTGTTGTGTTATCTGTCCTTGTTTTTTTCAGAGCAGCATTGAATAGTTAGAAGTCAGGTCATGTGCAGATGTAATGGACAGTGATGATGGTTTTGTAAACAGATCCCAACAAACAAGACAGTTTGGCCACCGCCTCACTCACTACGCTTCCCTTCCCTTCCCTTCCCTCCTGATATCTCTCACATGGGAGAAACAGAACCAATGACAACTGCCTCATCAGCTTCCAACCGTTTCATTAGTGTTTCAATTACCTGGGTGCTGACAGTTCGTGTCCCATCTGTGGCTTCCACCGTCAGGTTGTAATTTGATTTCTGTTCGGCGTCCAGGGGCCGTGCAACAATCAAGGTTCCACTGGCCTTGCCCACGTCAAAGCGGCTGTCATAATTACCACCTGTGGATTTTTTTTTTTTTTTTTTTTTGTGGACAAACAACAAGAAAGGATGAGAGATTAGTGACAAATCATCACTTAGTTATGTGCATATGCCAAGGTTACACAAACACTGAGTGGGAGGGGGGGGTGAGATGAACACAAATACATCAATTTCCTGCCGTGCTGATGTAGATGATAATGAACTGATACATTCAGGTTGATGATTTTAATTATCTGTTAAGATCTGTTGTCGAGCTAAACATTATCCACATAATAGGTATTCTATGTGCTTACAATATACACTGTATAAAATTACTCTAAAATAGGCAAGGCTAACCCTCACAGCAGTGGATATATGATGGAGCTCTTATTCACACAAAGCGAGGAGAGATTCTACATCAGGGGAACAATATGGCACAACATCAATCCAGTGGCACAATTCAACACAATTCAACCACAGCCAACAACAGGCAGCACCGACAGACAATGTAGGATGATCTCTTAATACAGCACAGCCTATTAGGAGATCCCAGCAGCTACCTTCTGCTGTACAGTTGTGGTCACAAGCCATTTGGAGGATGTAAAACATCTCAGTATCCTCTATGCCGTCTTGCAAAAATCCAACCAACCAACAGAACATTCCAGAGAAAAGAGGAAAGCAGTAGCAGATCACAGGAAAGAGAGAAGAGAAGAAAAAGAGACGTGTCAGTCAGACATTGATTAGAGGGAGGATAGGCTGGGAGGAAGGGAGAAGAGGCAGGCATTTTCTGAGAGGAGTCAGTTAAAGTCATCTCATGCACATAGTTCTTCACACAAGTAAAACAAACACATACACACACATTCAAGAGAGGATGAAGTAAGTAGCACTTCAAAACATAGTTGGCCATTTAAACTGTAAGAAAAACTTACAAAATAGCTATAATGTGCAGTAATGTTGTTTTTGACCTTCTGATTCATGCTACAATTGTGTTATCTACACTGCATCACACAGGCAAACAGCAGCAAATACAGAGGCAGTGACAATGAGACTGTAAATCAGTCCCGGTGTAAACTGCATAAAACATAGGCTGTGGTGTCTTCATTTTAAGTGAGTTTAGGCAAACAAACAATTTAGAGACTTCAAACTGCAGATGCTGCATTCTGCCTTTTCATGATCCTTTAGAGGAAACAGATCTGGTTTTATGTTAAATTCCACTGTTCATAATTACAGTTCAGTGAATAATACATAAATACATGATATCTCTTAAACACTAAAACATTTAGATATATGATTCTAAGGTATCCTAACCACACTATATCAAATCTGCTTTAAAAACTGGCATGGCAATTACTGCTGAATTCTTTAGCTGAATCTTTTTTTCTTTCTTGTTTGGATTTAGACACAGGAAGACGTTGGTTCATAAAAATGTGTACTTTTAAATGATGGATTACAGCTGAGGGGTAGAGCAGGGAGTAAATTTAGTTTTAGCTTTACTTGAGGCTAGCTGTGGCTATCGTTCATTATAGCTTACATTTGCCATATCTTTTTTTTCCTCTCTGCTGGAAACTTCGAGGCTGTTTTCACAAAGTTATACACTTTTCTAGGCATATTTCTACATGGTTAAACAAATTATGAAATTACTGCATTTTAGCTTGAGAAGCAAACTTAACAGGAAGTTACATTTCCTAGAGGAAACTTCAGACCAACCTGACACCTCATGCTCCAACTTTAACGCTTAATATGCAATAAAACACATCTGTGTTTTATATTATTGTTTGCTTTTATGACGATGTTGTTTTTAAATTGTGTATCACCCAGCCATTTTACACAAAAATGCTATGTTAGTCCTGACGTGTGAGAGAGTTCATAGCTACAAAGCATTTCTATGAGACAGCATTTCTACAGTGTGCACACACACACACAAAGGCAGAGGCTGGTGAACAAGGCAGTACCTGTGATTTCAAACCACACTGGAACATCAGAGGACTCGGTAGCAACGACGCCCACCATGTGCGCCACAGGGTCACTTTCCATCACAGAAAATGTGAAGGGGGACTCTTCGAAAAGCAGGGGCGCTGCATCGGCTGGCACTTCTGGTTTTGGAATCCACTCAATGTGTAAACGACAAGTGGAGGATTTCTGAGGGCGTCCATTGTCGACGGCTTTAATCTGAGGGAGGCAGAGAATGATAGACTGTGTTACACAGTGTTACGCAACATTTTTCACATTACTCTCTAACGGATCCTCTAGCTGAATCTTTTCACAGGTAAATAAACAAGGTTTGCTTTATGTGGCCTGATGATACAAATACTACAACAAAAACACGTAGATATCATAAAACACATTCAGCTTTAAAAACTGTGTGCATCAACAGAACTGTCAAATCTACAGAATGGGTTGTGTTTCAATCATAAAAGCATTTCCGACCCTTCCACATGGGAACAAAACCTTGTATTCAGAATAACAAAAACATCTTTTGTGCAGAGTCCTTTTGTGATTCCACCTTTTGTCAAAACTTCAGTGATTGTAAAGTGTGGTGAGCAGTGTCGTCTTGCAGCAAGAGACACAACCTTTATAGATCAGGATAAAAATCACTTCAGGTCTCACCACTAAGTCTATCCCTGCGGTTTTGACAGCGGGCTGAGATAACTAATCTGGAAGTAAACTGCTGTTGTTTTGCCTCACAGGTACTGACTGACAGATAACATAATATTTTTCACCTAAACCATAAACATGGTGTAATCTAAAAAAAATACTACAACAACTATCAAATAGGTGAATTCTGTGACAAAGGCTGACAATTTGTCTCTTAAAAAAACAAAAACTAAAAAACAGACAGATATTTGTAACATTCTTGTCCTAATGTTGTTGTTGCTGGCTGGTGATCTAAAATTTAAAGTAGATGTTTTTGAAAGTAATTTTCTTCCAGACTTGTGGTTCAAATTGCTGTGCGTAGACCAATTAGCTGTTGGTCTCTCTTTTACTGCATTTTAAACACAAGATCTGAGAAAAAGACAGAGACACAAAGGAGGCTAGAAAACATGAAAGGATGAGGGTGGACAATAAACAAACACCTGTTTTTAACTGCTCACTGACAGACTGAGACTCAGACTCACAGGATGAAGGCTTGGGATTCAATACTTACTGTAAGAATGTCGTATTCTCCAGCAGAGGAGAACTTCTTGGACGAAACCAGGCCGGTCTTAGGCTCAATAAAGAACTTGCCGTGTTCGTCTCCCTCCTCGATGCTGTAGGAGATTTCAGCGTTCGCCCCCTCGTCGCGGTCTGATGCAATGACACGATACACCGGGTCTCTCTTGGTGGCTCTCTCTCGCTCTGGTCTCTCTCGTTCAGGGAGCTGGATCTTGTAGATCTTCTCCAGGAACAACGGCCTGTTGTCGTTCTCGTCGAGGACTTGGACAATGACACGGACGGTGGTGGATTTAGCAGGAACGCCATGGTCAGTGATGGTGATCTGAAAAGAATAGACAAGAAAGACTTAAAGCCAAGATGTATATAGACACAAGGCAAAAAGGTATCACAACAGAGAACATTTAGAATCCACAATATTTTCACAGTCAATCTTTTCACCGTGACTCACAGTGCAACAACTGTTTTAATTCAGACAAAGATGCAGATAAGACTCGAAGCCTTTCAATAGTTGCAGTGTTAGAGTTGTGGAACAGGAGGCAGCAAAATAATGTCAGCGACATCACTGAACATTACACAAAACTATCCTGGGAATTTGTCAAGATCAAGACAGTCAGTTATGTATTCATCATTCCAAAGCCCAAAATTAATCAAAGACAAGATGAAAAGGGGAAGCGCGCTTTTCCCCTTAAACACGCTCTCATTCCACTTCTTTCTCAGTAAGTTAACTGGCAGTGAAAATTAAAAAGGCAAGGCTTCTGACAGTTGCTGTCAGAGGGTCTTTTCTAATTCACATTCTTTACTTAACAAAAACAAATACACATAGCTTACAGGCTGCTAGACTCTGCTCCACTGCTGCAGACTAGTTATTGTCTTTGTGTTTTTTAACCTAAAAATCTACTCTCTACAGAATGATGAATTCTGACAAAAAAGCATCTTGATGTTGTAAAAAGAGATTTTTCTTCTGCACTGCAAATATAACTCTCTGAGACTTATGAGTCAGATTCTCCAGCAGAAAAACACAAGTTTAAATTGGATTGTATGTACAGTGTTTTAAGAGTCTATGCACAACTTTTAACTGCAGTGATTTCAGTCCCTTGGTTCAAGTCCTTTGGATGAAACCCCTTTTGTGTGGTTGGATGTAAGCAGTAGCACAGCACTACGGGGACTCACAGACTCTTGGGCTCTTGTAATGATGATTTAATAATATTATTTTACGAATCTTTGAATGTCATTGCTGTGATTGCAGATAATAACCGGACCCCGTGGAGGCCATGAGGAGCTACGGTTTATAGTGTGCTGCAGTGACTTCAGGTGAACCGGATCTGCTTCGTCTGAAACTTTCCTAATCTGAAATAACATTTAATCTGTCTTCCTGTGATCGTGATAACAATAGGCCGTACGGCTGGTACACGAACAACCCACTAGAGCTAATTATTTTTAATTAGCTGCACCTCAACATACTGTTAACACCAGCTGCTCCGACTCTGCTGCTGGGTGTCAAAATGGCAAAAATTACTTTACAGTGCTAATAAACATGAAGACAAAGTGCCCCCGGCTACAGATTTTTTAAAACCCCAGAAGTACAAAAAAAGGCCCAGAAAGAAAGTCCTGCACGACTACATCATTAATGCAGCCTTAATTTAAGTCCTAACATCAAATATTACTTGTGGCATGTTGACGCTGTGTAATGTATGCCATGTTTTAACACTCCTGTTGTCTGTCTCAGACATTTGAGTGTACAGTTTAATCAAAAGCAAAAGAGCCACACACTGACCTAAACAAACACAATTTTCATATAGTCCCCCAAAGGATGTGCTGAAAGGTTGTGCGTCTGAGCACTGGCAGAGATGTGAACATTTCTAGCGGCCAAATACTGCAGAAAAAAAATACTCCAGAAGGGCAGGACAAATGTCACAGTCATTTAAAACCATCTGCTAAGTGCTTCACTAAAACAGTCAGGAGTCCGGGGCCAGGCACACACCATTTGGTACCATAGTTTCAGTTTCTAAAATAATGTGTTTTTGTTTTTCTCAGTGTCTGCAGCTGTCCGCAGTATTCACATGAGCAGAATTAATTAAATGGGATGACGGGAAACCTGTGTGTGAATGTCTCTCTCAGGAAGGATGTTGGTGCCCATCCTGCGCTTTGTAATCAAGGTTTCCACTGTTTTAATGAGCTTTTTGGCCTCGTATGTGTCAGTATAGAGTCTGATATCACAGGAACTCTCTTTATGTAAGGAGGCATATAACAAAAAATATTTCTAAAAATGAAAAAAACAAAAAAAAAAACATGTGACCAAGCCCCAGCACAGTGTCTAAGCACCGCGTGTGTGCAAGTGTGTGGATGCACGGCGCAGCTTCGCAGCTATCCATCGCCACGTGCCGCTTCTTGGAACATTTTCATCAAAAGCCTTTGTCTGATAATTAGGCAAACCACACAAAAGGCAGAGAAGCTACACCAGAGGGAGTGTGTCTCTTTGCATCAGTACAGCACTGCTGTGAGGCAGCAAACTGAGACAGTGAGACGACCCATTACGCTCTAATTCGCTACTGCAAAACTTTGAGCTTTACTGTGGTTGTAATACATCCATGGTTAGGTAAAATAACCTGAGAATGAGGACACACTGTGAATGATTTTAAGTTGATTACTATAAAAAGTAAAATCAGCGTAGTGTTTATTATACTTCACTATAATAGCGGGGGAGGGGATTTAGCTCAAGCTAAATTCCAAACCAGCTGTTACATCTACTATAGCACAACTTGCTCTTTTTTCTATCGCCATCAAACATGCACTGCAGAGGAGGGACTAACGCCTGCTGTAATAACTACTGAATTGTGTTTCAAGAGATGTTGTTGTTTCGTTTTAAAGTGTCATCAGTCTGATTTGCCCAGTACTCACTGCTGTTCAGATGTAATGGAAACTGAAACAGGAATGCCTAAAGGGGAAATTTAGTCCCTACCCTACCGTTACCTCCTGCCTCTGCTCCCTTTGGCTTTATAAAGCGACAAATCTAAAGACATCTCGCTGAGCTCTGAAAACTTTTGATGCTGATTTTCACTGTTTTTTTGTCAACACATTTACATGTTTACTGATTAATCGGAAAAATTTGACTCTGTGGGATCTAATATCCTCCTCAAATAGGCCAGCCGAGCAGCCTGTGCAGGGTGTACCCTTGCGTCCTGCCAACTGCATGCTGAGATCGGCTCCAGACAACAGATGTGAACAGCCCATTCACCTCTGCTTTTCCATTATAGTGTGTTCCCTACAGTCCCAGGCCTAAATCCACAGCATGTCCTGGCATGTCCCACTTTTGCTATTTACCCACCCACCCCCTCCTCCTTCCTGGGACGGAGGCCTCTCATCCTGCCGCTAGAGCCCACACAGACCATCAAGAGCAGCTTTGCTTTTTCTCAAATTCCCCCACTACCTTTCTGCCATTAGCTCTCTCTCTCTCTCTCTCTCTCTCTCTTTCTTTCTTGCACCCACAGGCACACGGCGGCTACCAACCCCCATCTGTCTCATCATAAAAGCTGAAGCCCCCTATGCTCCCTCCACCTCCTCTTGGCATTTGGTGCAAACAATGCTGACACAGCCCCCACCCTAATTGCTCCACATGTTCCACATGGCCCCACATGTTTCTTCTACAACAAGCTAGTACAAAAACTTTAGCACATGCTTAAGACTTCAATTTGATTTGCATCCAGTCCACACACAAGGTATCTGCACACACATGTACTCTAAGGTGTGTGTGTGTGTGTGTGTTTCTGTGTGAGTGGGAGGGGGTTGTAGGGTTTAGGGCCCTGTGCTCCTCCATGAACGTATAGGCCAATAAATCGCTTCCTGCTGGATACCCAATAACCAGTGACCAACACACAAAAACTTCTTAAGTTACCATGGTTACACATCTCTTCTCAGTCTGTGTTCACTCAGCCACCTATTTAGGTCAAATGTTACTTGCTTTAAAATTATCCACCCAACACATATTTCCGAATAAGTATGTGCAAGCAAAACTTTTAATTAGTTATTTTCCTAGAAAATTGCAGCTCTTTGTGCACTGGAATTACAGTATCTGATTAGTCATTGTAAGCTTTAGTAATAAACATTACAAAGAAAAGCGAGAATATTAGCATGGAGGGAGTAGGGGTGTTGAATCTGGCGTAGCATTAAAGTGTGAGAGTTGGAGCCGAGTGTTTAATGTGGTTATTAAATGTCTGTCTGGAGGCGTTTTGTCAAATGAGACAAATGAACAACATTCATGAACTCGGCTAAGGCGGGATGTGCTTTCTTCTTCCTCTTCTTCTTTTAAAGACAAAGACTTTACATCAGACACTAATTCCAGCCTAATAATTCAACAGCTTTCAACCACATGTTGGAAACAGCTCACTCTACCTCTACAGCAAACCACTCAAGAGTCAAGCTAAGGGTTTGCATGGGAACCTTTTTCTGACCCTGACATCCAACAGTCCCCACTCATTCAAAAGGCAGAGAATTCAGCGTCAATTGTAATATTTTTTTTTCCATAGAAATGTGTTTTTTGAATATAATATCAGCTAAAATCTACCCTCCAAAAAAATAGTCTCTTATGCCACCCTTTAGTCCCGCTGGTTCACTCTCAGTCCTCTAATGAAATTAGCGCAGTGCAATCTACAATCAGAGTATGAAATACAACACTGCTCTGGCACCAGATGCACAAGCATTAACCGTCACCCAGTGATCACTGAATTGTGTAACTTCTAACAATAATTAAAAGGCGTCCAATCTGCTCCCTGTCAGCACCGGAAACACAATTAAAACGCCTATTATCAAGCTAGAGTTGTGTGGCGAGAGGGAGAGGGAGGGAAGCATCAGGAGAGAACAGACCGGAGCTCAATTAAAACCCACAAGTTTAGACATTGGCCTGTTGGTTTGACAGCAGTTTCCTGTCCCAGCTTGCTCCATCCACGAGACGGAACAGTGGGAAAGAACAAAGGAACAGTCACCGGGATCTCCCACGCGCCTCCCACCTCTCCCTCCTACCCCATGCGGAAATCAGTACAAGGAGAAATTATTCCGAAAAGGATGCTTCTTGCAAATACAAAAAGCCTTTTCTTTTTTTTTTTTAATCTTGGCAACATGTGGCACTTGGCCAAATTTGGTGGAAAAACTTGAAACTTGAGAGAAAAACAGAAAGTCTCCTTCTTGAACTGTCGGACTAGACAAGTTGACCTTGAGGCTTCTGATTCTCATTTTCAAATTAATGAAGACTCACACTGACCAGTGTTGATTTTTTTCCCATAGACTTGAAAATCTGACAGAATATTTGGCTCACCTCAAGAATGTGCTCGTCTTGCTGCTCTCTGTCCAGTTTCCTTGAAGTAGTTGTCACCAAACCTGTTGAAGACAAAAAAATAAGAACACAATCAACAAAACAAACTGAATTCATTACATGAATCACTCAGAGTATTGATATAGAATTCTCTTAACAAAGCTGCAACAAAGTGAGTTCAATTTTACATTGCTTTATCGGCAACCAGGTGTTTCAACATCCCAAATATAAACAGGTCAGGATAAAATATACCGACCAATAAGCACAAAGAAATTGTGAAACGTTGTGAAATGTCCGGCATACGTCTGAGGTAGATCAGAAAGAATTTGCACAAATCTTCACATTAGAAATGTTTATTCATGTTGCATTATCTTTATTGAATTTTTAAAACTCTCAGATGATGATATCAGCACTGGCCTCGGAAAACTGCTATTGTTTTGACAAACTACATTACGAGCTCTGTTGCCTTTTTTTCTGCTGCTTATCTCATCAGCCACCCATGAGTTAAGAGTCTCCATCTGGAGAAGTGTGATCCCTGTAGGTCTTCCCCTGGTTTTTGGCCAAACCAGTTGCTAGTCAGACCACCATGGTGCCTTAAATATGTGAAATATCACAAAGGTCTGCAAATCGAGCCCAAACAGCAGCCTAGCCTTGACACCCTGCTTTTAGTTCTTCCACAAGCTGAGTAAATAAACAGGCAGTCAGACGTCGCCCCAAGTCCTGAGTACTTTTTCAAACAGAGAGAAGGAAACTTCAGAGAAGATCCTGCTGCCAGTTGAAGTATTTCAAGGGTCTTTTTGAACTCCATTGTTCATTTAAAGTGGCAGGATTGATGTCGTGTGATATAGCAGTCATACATAGGGGACTTTGTTGAGCCAGGCTTTGAAAAATAAGTAAAAATAAAATATGTCTGAGTTCATGGCTAATTCCATTTTGAATCAAATTCACAAACAAGGGGAAGAAAAGAGAAGAAAACGAGGGACGGATAGTGTAATTGCAACTTTGCAGAGACACCGAGTGTAGACGTGCCAGGCTTCAACCGCACCAGAGCTGTCTGCTTGCCACACTGCTCCTGATTAGCATAAAGCAAAGGATTTCCGAAACCCAAACCCATCAATGGCACATACGCCTGCAACAAGAATAGCAGGCCACAACTTACAGGTCCCGAAATAGCCCTCCCTCCATCTGCACTGCAATTGAGGCACATAAGCGAGGTGCTTCCGGCTCCCCCCTTCTTTCACATCACCTTCTTCTTTTGCTTTATTTAATCTTCAGAGGGAGGTGAGGGGATAAGGGCCTGCTGATATTCCATAAGGAAAAATAAAGAGCAGCACACATTTGATATAGACGTAACCTCTATATTTGTTACCTTACATAGTTACAATACTGATGGGCAACTACTTGAATATTAACATAAAAAGGGTGCAAAGATGACAAACCTGAAGTAACACAAAGAGAAAAAGTCCCCCTGTCTCCCTTAACTGGTACTGTTACAAACACCTCAACAACTGACAACACAAGTAAATTAATACGACCTGCAGGAATTCCTCTTTGCCATGTTGCGTGACGTCTGGTAAAAAAAAGTTAGCGTGGGTTACATGAAGGGAGCGAGCTGCTGAATATTATCATCAAAGCTAATAGTTCTGCTGTGTCACATCAAAACAGTCCGCGGTGACTAATTATTCATGTGCTTTAGCAAGACCGGGGCTGATGGATGATGATGTTTTTTAAGCTCCCCTGTGTGCCGTGTTAGGTAACTCGTTCTCTCCGTGCATGTATTATAGAGCAGAATACAGATGGCGACATTAACCACGTCGAGTCGAGGCCTCTCATTTACAATTCCTCTGCAAATCAGCTGCCTAATCAAAACTTGGCTAGGCACCATAACGTATACAAGTGTGTTCAATGTAAACAGTGATCTCTAATGGCAACAGACAGGACATTAGCAAAACCGACGGAAACCACAAAACGACTGGCCTTCATCCCAAGCCTGCTCTGCAAAAACCAAAATTTAATTCTGGCTCTGCCTTGTGGGGAGGTCCCTTTTCACAAACATGATTTACACCTCGATGCAGCAACAGTGGCTACGAGGGAGGATGAGTTAATGACTGACAGAGCGTTACTGTTTGCCTTTTGCTTCTGGGTACACACACTTGTTCAATAATCACATTTTGGTTCAGGTGTAATCCCCCCTCCCCCCTCCATTTCTCCACTTGACACACAAATTAGCACCGTCACCTCCAGTCATAAATAGGGATGGGAATTGCTTTTGGAAAATGAGCTAGCTACAGCTATAACTGAAAAAAAGAAAGAAAAAGTTATTCGGTTCTTATTTCATTGTGGTTACCTGCTGGAATGAAAATGGTGACAGCTAAATCTCTCAGCAAACCCCCTGGTAGAGAGCACGCTCAGGTTGCAGGAACTATACACTGCTGAAATGACATTGTCCAGAGCGACACAATCAGGAAGGTGTTTGGTGAGAACTCCTTAAAGATACAGTTGTGCCTCTGGCAACAATGGGGTGCCGACCTTCTCGCAGCAGGGTGGCAAAGACTCCTGCCTGCATGTGTTTTCTGAATACACATCTCAAATGCAGCAGACAGCCCTGTCATATAATGTGCAACCACTTCTAATCATTCAGTTTGTCTCAGGTTCCTGTTCATATTCACGGTGTGTGTTCGTTTAGGGTTTCAACTTACCACCCTCAATTCAATTGATAATTGATGACTTGTATGGTCTAAGAGATTGAAATAGCCTATCATTGTTGTATCAAAACGTGGCGTGATGTGTTCAAGGACAATAATATAATATAATATAATATAATATAATATAATATAATATAATATAATATCTAAAAATCCAGAGATATTCAACTTCATATGGCAAAAGATGAAGAAAAGCACATCTTCATATTGGAGAATCTGGAGCTATGTGTATGTTTTATTTTAAAAAAACGAATCAGCTGTCAAAGTTCGCGATTAAATGGATCAATTCTATCACTAATCATTTCAGTCCTATAATTGTCAGCAAAGCGGTTTCAGGGCATGGCCTCATGGTGAAATGGTTTGAACCACAGGCTCAGTTTCAGTGTTTGTTCAACATTCTGAAAGTTTAAGTCTTCAAGTATTTTGATGGAGCACGAAACCTAAAGATATATGAGATGAGTAACATCTGAAAATGCAGAAAAGAAAGTGTTGCATCTGCATCTGTGGACGATTAAAAGTTATTTTGATGCATGTGGTGTTATGGATTAAACTGCTTTTGTTTGCTTCTGTTCCATTTTTGTCCGATGCACTACCAGCTCACTGCCAGATCTCTAACCACGGGCCTTGCCTCCCACTCTAATGTCCCAGTACTGATATGACTTTCAGAAGAGAAAAAAAAGAGCCAAAAACTAAACATGCAGAGAAAAAAAAATCTATTTAGACTCATCCTACAAGGCTGCATGCTCACCAGGAACCATATTTTTATGTAAGACTGCTGGCATTAGTGTTCCAGTCAATGAAGGTGCATACCTCACCATCGCTACCTAAACTTTAAGGAACTGTAAAATAATTGGTTGGTAAGCCAGAGCTCACCAAAGAAGTCTGCGCTTCCAAACCACAGTTTTCGTCACAACACACACATATACGCACACACACACAAAAGCCATCCTCAGGCGTGGGCTGAGCTGGGCCGACAGTAATTATAGCCATGCTGTTTTGAGAGGGGGAGAAAAACAACAGCAAAGCAGCAGCGGCACTCTCAACCATGTCCTTGAGTCCTCCAACCACTGCTCCAAAATGGAGGCCTAGAGGGAGCTTGAGGAGTCTAGGACATTGTTGGGCTTGCTCATACCCAGGCATTAATGCTGTGATTAGCAGTCTTGAGAGGGGGCACGCATATTTTTGCGACACACATTTAGCTGCGACTCCAGACAATCGGGTCATGTTATGTGCTGGGTGTCTGCAGTGGTTTTGACTTGCTGTGCAGTTTTTGAAATTACCGAGACACAGCAGCAAGCCATGACACTTCATTATATCGGCACTTCAGTTGAATGAGAAAAGTAAGGAAACTTTTCATACCAAAACAACCATAGGGATATTCTCAGCTTGATTATGATCTAAGTGTCTGCCTCGCAAGCCTAAAACAACAGTGTGAACAGTGCTTGTTTTCTCTGCTCATGGTGCCATCAATACTGTCAAAAGCAAACTGTGGGGTATCAAAATCCAAGAGGACAGTGGGAGTTTGAGAAGGGAATCTTACTTTAATGGAGGAGCTGTTTGTCCCTTCTTTTATGAAATGCTGCTGAACACGAGCTTCTGACCGCTCTCTTTTACCGAGAGGGAAAGCAGTGCCTGGCATGCTGTTTAAAAAGATTGTCTAGTCCAACCAGTAACCTGTCCTGTCATCCACAAACAAGTAGAATTTGATAAATGCAACAAAGAGAGGCCACATCAGCTAATGCAAACACATTCATATATACTTTGTAAAAATGAGTGAAGAGGCATTGAGGAGGAGGGGATTGTTTACATTAGGATTGAGATATCTCAGCACCTCGCAGCTGCAAGGTTTATTTGTAATCTGAATAGACAAACATGTCATGGAAGAGTTGGGGCTATAGGGGATTCCGCTTCCCGAGTGCTTGTGAAAGTGAATGTTATGTGATGTGTAAATGGATGGGATGTGTGGAAGCTGTGGAGCAGCTGAGGCACCACGGTGCCCACTAGTAGCTTTGACCCCTGTAAATTGTGTTAAGTATACATACAATATGGGAGGTATTCAAGACACGGCATTACAGAAATATCTCAGATGTTGATGTCGCTGATGGATGATTTGGTTCTTATGCATACTGTGGGTATTTCTTATTGTGTGGTTAAATGAGAAAAAGCCTAAATGAATGATTTTCTAGTCTAACACAGAATTTGGCAGATTTCACACTCATTACATGGCAACTGTCAAATTCATGGACATGTAAAATCAGATAAGTCCCATTGTAAGCGCCTTCTCTTCAGGATAAATCTGAGAGGCCAATTAGACTCTTCACTCTCTGCCAGTGACTGTAAAAATAATTCTGGAAAATCACATCACGACTGGTAAGGTCCTTTAGAAAAGTCTGCCAGAATTGAGTTTTCTGACAGACTCAGTGGACAGGGATTGTGCCTGGTGACACCAGCATTTAAAATGGTGAATACATTTTGTGGCAAAATCAATTCATCATAGTTGTGATGACAGAAGGCCGAGACACTCTTCACTTAATGAAATGATGGTACAACCTCCAAATGTTAGGAAGGGGTAAATGGTACAGAAAACAGAAAGAAACATGGAACTGTTGCAACCAAGTGACAGCAGCATGCTGCTGCCTGGTCTGCCATGTTCGCAGTTAGTTTGATGCTTATTATAAACTTCTCACAGCAGCTTACCAACCAGCCCTGGGCACACTTAGGGCACACATGGATCGACTGCACTGCACTCACATGAAATGCAATAATTGTATATATTTTTATCTCAAATACCTCCTCCCATGCCTACTTAAACTGTATTCCACAAAATACATATACATTGAAATGTACTGCTTCCTTCAAATTTGCAGTCTACCAATTGTAGCTTTGCACTGTTTCGCTTTTTCCAATGCACTTTCACACCTTCCACATCAGCTGTGCTTGCTTGTGTGGTTCACTTGAGTGGGAGCGAACGCTCTAATCGCATTCTGATGTGCACCAACAAGCACAGCCTGGTCCATTAAACAGAGGTGTCTCAGAGCATTGCCACATTAACCCTTGAGAAGCAACATTTAAAGTGAAAAGACGTTCAAACTAAAACTCTGCACATGTTAACATCACTGTGGGGGGGATAGTAAGTGTTTAATCAGCTCTGCTGTCTGACTGCATGTTAGCCTTCCTTTCCTTTACTCGGCCTCGGCCTCCGAACATCGACAATGTGGCCATGCATCTCATTGGGAGAGATGTGTCTTCAATAGTAAAAAAAAAAAAAAAAAAAAATAGACCAGATCAACCAGTCAAAAGCCTCATTAAAAAGTCTAACTTGGTCTGTGTGGATGGCACAGATGGTTGGATGGTTTGCTTTTGAACCATGCAGCTGGTCACCTGGCACATAATGGTTTTGGCATTGGCACATTCATTTGTCCAGCTTCACTCTGCACTGAATAAATCATACAATATCCTGCCACAAAGGTCTCAGGTTGAATTTGTTTCACAGATGCTGTGCTTGAACTGAATTTTAGCCCGACCACCATGACCACTATTTGTAGTTTTAAGAAGAGAATGAGCAACTTTTCCTTTCCCCATTTTACTCTTGGTCTCTTTTGAGAGCCATGACAATTACTTGACCCCTGAATCACCGGAAACATCAAGAAGTTGTTGGAAGTATCCATTTCCTGTCTCACTTCCCCTGACAGTTGTTAGGGCTTTTGTAAACCACTGATAACAGCAGTGTGTGTGTGTGTGTGTGTGTTTTCTTCTCAAAACATGGAAGGCGTTACTGAAAGTTGATACCAGCACCACGAACAGTGGTTGATTTGCAGCTGCAAATTCCAGTTTCTGTTTTCCCTTACCTTTTCATTCAACCCCCGGAGGTGACAAAATGCACATAAAACCTTTTGAAAGTATCCGAGCTCACCAAAGCATTAGCCATGGTGCTCCTTTTCTATTGATAACAATGACTTTTTCTTCTTCATAATTGATGACAATGACTTTTCCTTGAGGAAAAAAGAAGGACAGGCTAAAATTGTTCAACACACTGTAAGAATTCACTCGGGTGTATCTTTCTTCATTTGGGTTTAACCACTGGAATGAAACCTGCCATTAAAAGGGCAAATACAATCAGGTATAGACAGCCAAATCTTATTAAAGGCATGTTCTTGTCAGCTCTGACCGTAACCATTGTCTGGTGACGAATACAGATAGGCACGGTTATTATAGGGTGGATTATAATTTGAGTTTTCAACAGGCTTTAGGCGCTCCAAGCAGAAAGCTCATGTGTCAGGTCAACATAGACATGGATGATAATTCGCTTTAAAAAGTCAATGGACAACATTAGGGCAATTACAGGAGCCTTATAAAGTACTAATACTGGAGACATAGAATAGGTACAGCAGGAAGTGGATTAATGAGCACTCACAAGATAAGATGGCTATCAGTGATCTTTGCTCCACTTTGCTCTCCTTGGCTAAGATATGAAAAACTTCCCCTCTCCCTCTCTGTGTGTGTGTGTTCTGACAGCATGTTCTGCTTGGTTGCCCTTTCCTAACTCTTGCATGTTCTGGCATAAGAGAGCTGTTCAAAGTCCACTAAGTCATAGCACAGTAGAGGCATTTCAGAGAAGAGACAGATAGAGAGAGAGAGTGATTCACTGGGTAACAAACGCAGCTCACTCTCCCACAGAAAAGGTGGGCAACTCATGTCAACAACCTCAGCTGAACTAGCTCCGAGTGCTGACAACCCTTTCATAAAGAGAAAATAAAACTAGACAGCTAGTAGGCTGGCTGTCTCAAGAGCTGTATGTGTGTGGACAAACCAAACAATGCTTTTTTCCCTAAATTTACACCTAAGCAATAAACAACCTTTCGGCTGCTCCATAATACAACCAAGGGACATTTTACACAGCACACACAGTCTCGTATCCCGCTGTGAGCCAGTGGCAACGAGCGCACAAGTCTTTATCCAGGAAATGCAATTCTCCTTAGCCGCCAAATGAAGGCGCATCGCGGAGCCTGAAACAACTGTGGTCATGTCTGTGGGTGGGATGAGATGTATGCCACCAGACAAACGGAGCACTGGTTCCTGGGCAGCATTATTCAAATACACTGATTTACAACACATAATTCATATCCAGCTGACTGGCACGATTTCCACCACGTACAGCTCTGCCTTCTTTTTTCCCTCTCTCTTTCCCAATCCCCTCAAAAGCTCGGCTGTATCAAGCTGTTTCATTCTGAGGTCTCAAGACATTGGGATTGCTATACTGTCTGCTAGACAGAGAAGAGCTGGCCTTGCACATTAATGACAAACCTAAGTCAGAACAGTCAAAACAGCAGGACTTGTTTACTTGGCAGAAATATAGTTGGCCTAAGCCTTTCATCCTGGGCTTTAGCTAGCCTCGATGGGTCTGTGCAGAAAAAAGGCCAACCAACACCACCCAAGGCGTCAAGCAAAGCCTTCGTATGTGTTTGAAGCTTGACAGGTTACTTGGAAAGCAGCACAAGGCCGTAGCCCGTGATAGAAGGCTAGCTAGTTAGCTTGGGACACATGCCTATGAAGTTCCAAAACCCACACACAAAACACAGGCCTTAACGTCTTTTCCCTTTTCCCACCCCTTTGCAGAGCTTTGTAGATAGGCCAAAACACGGCTTGTGCTTCCAATGCAATTTTAGAACATGTAATTACAGAGACTCGCATGTTGTAAATTTAAACATTTTCAAAAACCTGTAATATGCGGTCAAATGTCATATTGAGTTGATAATGTGGATAGATATCAGGCCTGTTTTGACCTTGTTTGGAACCACAGATTTACATAAATAAAACTCATTTGTAATCATTCTCAGCTCTCTCTAAAACAACTGTCTAATTATGAATGTTGTTGCTGTTTTAACTTGGGCCTCTTCATAAATCATCTGTCTTGCCGTCAGCTGTACTCGACTCGCTGTCTTCTCTCCCCAGCTACCTCTCTACCTTCACATGTCAAAAAACAAAGACACTGGAAAAACAACCTCAAGAGTCAAAGCAGTGATTTAATAAAGTTTTCATTGTCCAAACCACCCGTTGTTGAACCTGACGCGAGGGGCTCCGGTGTCCCACTAATAAAAGTTTTAACATGCTTTGATATGCATGGATAGGTCTGATCCACATGCTTCAGTGTCCTCTGAGCTCTTATTTTTTCAGAGCTGTTCTGACCTGTATGAAAAAGGAACCACGTAAAGATACAGCTCAATTCTCCTGTAAAGAGGTTCTGCCCATAGTGGACTTGCCCATAAGCTTCATAAATACTCTGTAATCCTCGGAGTAGGAAACATTTACTTCAGATATATGGGCTAAGACGACTTTATTCAACTGCTGAATGAGCAATGTGCTGTGACTTTACCATGCACATTTACGATGTGAATTTGATTTAAAAAAAAAAAAAAAAAAAAAAAAAATCATCAGGAAAGGCCGTCCGTTTGTGGGGTATGAGATATATATGTAGCATAAATACGTAGCAAAATAAAATACCAAAATGCAAGGCCGTTCAGTTTGAGAGCAGCTGCTTCAGTGTAAACAGTTATTTCCAGCTCTGTTGCCATATTATCAAGGGCTACTTGGCCACAGAAAGGCTAAAAAATAACAAGAATATATGTTGAGTTACGGTATTTACTCCACAGCCCATTAAAACAGTGTTAAATGTGACTACTCTGTTGGAGGATAAATATTCCATTTCCCAGCGTTTTTTCTTCTCCAGAATCCCAGGCTTGTTATCAGCATGCATACGCTGATCTTGTCATGCCTGCAGACAAAACAGCAACCTCATGTGTCTGCATACCTAAAGTTTCCCCTTTTTCTTTATTCTTCATTTTTCTTTTTCTTCCTGTCCATTGGGGATAGCCTTGCATTACTTGCAGGCTTGTTTGAGAGCCACACTACATGACGAATCCTTATTTGGTCAGAAAATTCACATTGCCACTCCCAACAAAAATAACTCCAGTTTGTTGATGTGACTACCTTGGGAAACAGGACCACACACACGTCAGGGAGGACAAATTGGAGCAACTGCTTCACTACCCTTTCCTCATTGCAGTTTAATGAGCACTTGCATTCAAAGCAATAAGAGACCGGTGTGTGCACTAGGTAAGAAAGAAAAACAATCTGAGTAATTGGAACTTCAAGAGGACGATACAGAGTTTAAGGATCTCATTTTGTCCCTGTGATCTATGTTTGTCGAGTGACTCAAATTCAAACCGACTCATGTCCCTGATTTCGTTTATGTTTTGATAATGCATCATCAGCCAAGTGCACTTAAGCACTCACATTTTGAGGCACAATCACGGTCAAATCCTTAGTCTAGAATTAGACGAATAAATCTGTAGATTTACAAACTACCTCTGTCGGTACATGGAGCTTCACTTTGCATTACATGTATTTTTTTCTGCTATTTAACTAAACATAGCCTGCTCCAGCAACTTTAAAAGAACCCAATGAAATATTAATCATCACACCATTTCCAGAGTACGCATATGAGAGCACGCTTTAGAGTGTTTGAGTGGAAAAACCCCTGTAGGCTCAACCCACTCCTGTCCTGGGTTAAAATATTATGTTAACACTGCTCTTCCTTTTCACAAGAAAGGAAACAGGAACCTCGCAGAAGCCCACGACTGCGTCAGCCATACACTACAGTGTATAAACCTTGCCTCGAGTCTCAGAGGATAATTTTATATGTAGAACAATCCTTTTTTGTCTCATTTATGACCTTTAAAGTGTCACTGTCTTTAGATCTAAATAGACCTAAATTTGTTCATCATATAAATCCATCAATCGGTTGGGATATCTCAGTTGATCTCTGGTTGTTGACATAGGTCTCATGATTTTCCCTTTCATGGATATCATGAGACGTGTGACAGTTGTGCTATAGGACAGCTCAATAAGCTTTTGTTGTTAATATTTACTGCTTTGGACTTGGTTAAGATAAAGTGTACACTCTCAAGCGAGCAGCCATATTAACGGTTGGCATCTGTCCTGGAATAGAACACAAGCTCAAAACAATTTACAGTGGCATGAACTGCAATTGCAGCTACAGCAATCTTACCTGTCTTGGCGTTAATGGCAAAGAAACCCTGGGGGTTGCCGCTTGTGATCCTGTAGGTGAGTTTATCGCTGCCCTTGTCATCTGGATCAACTGCATTTATCTTGATGATTGACACATCTTTAGGGGAGTTCTCCATAACAGAGGGGTAGTAGACAGGCTCTGAGGTTTGTGGCGCGTTGTCGTTGACATCCTGCACTTCGATGTAGACCTCGACAAAGGCAGAGAGCGGCACCACACCACGATCCATGGCATAGACTGTGAGCCAGTAGTGAGGTGTTGTCTCATGATCAAGCACTTCTTGTGTTCGGATAACACCTAAAAAATGAGAGAGACATAAAGAAAGTCTTAAGTCTACATTGTGTCAGAAAACATTTTCTGTGCAACATTCCCAAAGTGTAACATCACTACCTGTAGTATCAGTGACCTGTGAAATAATTTTCTGACCATGAAGAGAACAGAAGCTTTTATTAAAGCTGAGGACTCATCCACTGAAACTTGTCAAGGTGGTGTAGTGCAACAGCCTCCTCCCCTCTTTACATTCACTGGTAGGGAAGTTTTTTTTACTGCCGTGTGGAGGCTATAGGCTTCAGCTGAGCAAACAAAGAGCTTTCAGAAACGTGGGAGTCCTCTACGTTGACCAAGGTTAAATGGAAGAGTGGAGGATGGGTAGATTGAGCAGTTTGGAAGAGCTAAGGGGAAATATAAGACTGAGAGCACATTGAGTCTAAAACAGCCTTAAATATGTTTTGTTTTTTAAGACAAAAACTTGTTCATCTTGTGAAACATTTTTGCATATTTAGTATCTGAATGGTGCATTATAATGACTTCAAAAATTGTATGTAATTGGTTTTAATAGCAATCCAGTGCTGCTGGACATGCAAATTACTTGGTCAGTGACCTGCTTGCCTAATGTAACGCCGCAATTATTGCATCTGTCAACATGTCTAAATGGTTGAGACCAGCCAGCACTGAGGATTTGTTTCGTGCTTTTCATTTCCATCCGACCCCACTTACAAGCACTCACCATGTGCACTGTAGGTAGGTTGGGATAAGTGTGCATGTTCAAGTAGTGGTATGTAGGTATTTCTGTTTGGGGAAGAGGATCTGTGTGCATGCCTTTCTCAATGATGCTGAATGTCTCTTCAGTGAACTGAATATGCAGATAGAAGATTAGAGATGAAATGAAGGGCCAGGTCTTCAGACAGTATTGCAAAAAACAAGAACAGAGCTGATGATGCACGAGCAAAAGCATGTTATTTGGATAACGTGCACATGTGAGGTCCCGTTCTTTTAACGAGTATAAAAGAAATGGCTGTGGATGGAAACATAAACATGCAGATATCTTCCCAACAATGGAAACACTGACAACCTTTATAATAGCAGCCTCTCTCATAGCTGTTATTTGCAATTGCTGTATAACTTTGATACCTGCAATTGAAATTTATGGCTATGACTATATTCTTATCTGAAACTAATAAAAGTGAATCATGGTTTAAGCACACCCATATCATGACCGGGTATGGGTGTTGTCCAATTTCCTACAATGGCTCTGAATCTATGGCACACTTCCAGTCACTGCTGGCCCAGATAAGGAGCCTCCAGAAAACCATACACATAAGGACAAATTTCAAAGGTTTGAATAGTTTACATAAGCTATCTTTGTGCAGCTGCTGTCTTTGTTCATGTACTGTAACTTGATGAATTGCGATGATGGAGTGTAACTGAGACCAGGCAAACCTCTTGCCTTCGGTAATGAAAGATTTCTCAGGAAAAAAAAAAGAGAGAGATAACACGCCAAATGACTTGTCACAAAAATCTCACATTTTACACAGGAGGGGAGGTTGAGGGGGGTTTGCAGCTAATCTATTCTCTTGCCCTGCTTTACTCAAGCATCCCTGTGTTTTCAGCCCTGGGATTCTCTCTTGTCATTAGTCATCATTACAGCTCTCTCAACTTATCTTGAGGCATGTAATAAGAAGGGATCTCAAGCACGGGAAAAATAGGTAGCTCCCTGATGATCCCCAAAGCCAGAAGTCCAATGGCAAAAACAACATACGCTAAATATATCAGGAGTGCAAATTAGATGACTCTGTCTAAGCAAAATAATGGGACAAAAACACTACCAACCATTTGGAGACATTGGAAAATGAGATTAAGAGAACAATTTGGAACTTAGGTAACACGGTAATGACTAACTTGTGACAACACTGAAGCTGAAAACTTAATGTGGACAATAAAGGTCTCTACTTGAGGAAAACATGTGCAGGAAACTGCAAATGTTAATGCCAGATAACAAATGCAAAATCAAAAAGGGTATGGATGTGAATGTTTCAGGCCCCTATGGAAAGAGAATTTTATGACATAAAGTGTTTCAGACAAGCAAAAAGGTGAGGTGAGGTTGGTGTAAGGAGGGGAGTGACACTAAAGCAGAGTAGCGCACAAAAGAGCCTAATGGTAAAGCAAGACATCTCTTGTGCTTTTTCCAAGGAGATGCCCATGTTTGAGTGTTCATCTGTTTGACCGGCAGATGCAAGCATAGCAGAAAAAATCCACTTTCACCGGGGTCATGCTTTTTCTTCACAGTTCCTCGCCTTGTGTCTATCAGCATAGAGGAGATAGCCTCACACACAAAAGTTGAAAACACAACACAACTGCGACTGCATGAGGGATGTTACCATCCACACTTTTACCATTTCAAACTAAAAGTAAATGCCAACTTGGAACACTAGTGAGCTTTTGTTCATATTTATCTCTGAAGAGGACCAAGAAACACACCAACTTAACCTTAGTGCGACTAAAATGAAAAGGTATCTGCCCTGGCCCTTGGGTGAATAGTTTCTAACAAAGCACATGAAAGATGAATCTGAAGAATTTAGTTGCCACACCCATCACATATACCTAGCCTACCCAGTAAGGCAGAAGCAAAACTTGCCCTAAGGCCACAAGAAAAAAAAGAAGAAAAAAAGAGCAGACTGTGCAACAGCCTCTGCCAGATTTGCTTTCCGCTATTTTTCCCCTGCTCTTTTCTTTCCCTCTGGCTTTGTTCTTCAAAGTTACTTGAGCACAGTGGCAGTGAGGTGGAATCTTCAGACAGCCAATGGATTTTTGAGCTATCAAGACCAGCAGGTAATTTACATATAAGTGTACTTCAATCAACATTGTGTGAGGACACACAACGAATTTATTCTAGAACAACTCAGAGTCCCAGTAAAGACACAGTTTGACACAGTTTGAAGTGGGTGAAATCTCCTTTAACAGAGCTGAAATTAGTCACTGCTTGTCACAAGTTGTCCAGTGAAACAAAGCAGCCTGGTAAATAGCCTGATGTGCCATCAATGCAAGATTAAGATCTTCACATTTCTGACTTGACTCTGGATACTTGCTATTGACAATCAACCTTCAAAATCTACCAAAACGCCCTTGTCCATCCTGAAGCAGAAGAGTTGGGGACTTGCTTTGAACTACCTTTGTTAATACCCCTCACCCCTACCCCACATTCCTCAGCCTTCTCAGGCCTCTAGCTCACATGCTTACATAAACTTTCTCAGTGCCCCCCCCCCTTCTCTTTCCACAGGCCTGGCAAAATGCTTCAAATTCCACCACCACGTAGAGCCTACTGTAATAGAAAAGGTCCTAAACTGAGCTTTCTGTTACCCAGCAACTTAATATCACATCATCCCTAAGTTCCCAGACATCTGTAGCCAAGATCTAAGTCTCAAAGCCATTAAGCTTGGTGGTACAAATGTCTGAAACATTTAGAAAATGTACAGATTAAAGGTATAGTCCAAAGTAAAAATACGTTTTGACACCACTGCCTGAAGCGTCAATTTCATCATTGCAGTGGAATATGATAGGGGGGTTATTAGTCAAAGTCAAAAAGCTCTTTAAACCTTTAGTGACAACTACTATTGTTTTGTCTTTAAATCCACAGGATATAGTAAACTTTACTACCTAATCTATATAGATATTTCATTAAATGACATCTGCAGACATTGAGGAAGTGTTTGATTCTGTATTCGTAATTTATGTGCAATTTAGTATGAATTGGGAACATTTGCAATGTTGACCTAGCTATCCTCATTTAGTAAAGCAATACAAGTTTTAGTTTAGAGATATTGTATTATCTATTATAAAAATCCTATATTATATCATTATTGAAGAGCATATTATTAAGTGTCAGGTTGTTCAATATTTCCTCCCTTCAGTCTAAATGGGTCATCTATTAGCAATGGATAGGCGTATGATAAACATAATCATTTGCTGATTCACTCTGCTTCCTGTGTTTTGGTTAAAGGGCACTTGGGCCATAATACATTACAACAGGTCTCTAAGATGATCATTAAGATAATAGTGTCCCACAAAAACCATGTCGATAATAGAAGCAAAAAAAAACAAACACCTATTCAATATCTTGCACAAATAACAGCCGACTGAGCCATTGAACCATTTCCACTTCATGCACCACTGTGCACGCCACACACAGTCACTACTGGCAGAAAAATGGCTGCCAACTGCTGGCGTAAGAAAAGATGATACTTAAGACAAACTTTGTCATTTCTCCAGCCTAACGATGGAGAACACTGATGGTCCCTGTATCAGTGTAATCCTATTGTAATTTTTCCATTATATGTCTTGACAATATATAAAGCCAATACAAAAGCCATTTGACAGCGAGTACTAATAGAGAATTCTGAATTTCTTTAACCCCAAAGAGAACACGAGAACAGTTTATTTGTAAGCATTGTGAGCATTAGAAAGAAACTGCAAAATTCCTTTGATGTAGTTGTTACATGTCTGTGAAGAATGAATGAATAGGGTTTACGCCCCCCCCCCCACTTTTTTTTTTTTTTGTTAAAGTTTTGCCTATTAATTCCAGTTGAGATAGCTTTTGGGACTTAGCTGACGATACAAAGCTTCTATTGTTACTGGGAAAAGCATTATTACAGAGCCTTTTGAACAGGCCTCAGAGCAATACTCCTTGATTCAATATCATAGTATCATTTAGACGCAGTTACTCTATCTCCATGTCCTCCCAATTCTTTCTGCCTGTGCCTCTGATAACAATGAGAAAAACCTTTCCATTCACATCTATATCTGCACCTCTATGAATATTTTTTATAGCCATCCCCAGTATAGCTCTATATTTACTTCTATATCTATGCTATCAATCTATATCTCCATTGTATAATAACTTGGAGTTGGCCTAGCTAACAACACACATCTCTAGGACAGCATAATGTGAGAAAACATTCACACCTTCTCTCCCAGATAACACTGCAGTGACCGGGACATGATCCCCTGCTGGCTTCCCACCTGTGCAGTCAGTCATCTTAGTGCATGGCAACATATCAATTCCCTTCTTCATATGAGCAAACAAAAAATGTTTATTAAATCCGATATTGTGGTGTTTCAAGAACTAGTTTGGCATTTTGGGAATTCTGCTTATTTGCTTTCATGCTGAGAGCGAGATGAGCACACTGATCTATCGATATGTTAAATATGAAGCGACAGAAACAAAGGAAGCAGCAATCATGGCTCTTTTCAAAGATTATTTTTAAGTTCTAAATACAATTTAATGAAATTTCATGAAAGTAAATGTGTTATAGTGAGAATGTTTGAATTACTTGATTAATTAAAAAAAAAAAATCAAAATAATGTAAATATTTGCATTGACAGATGGTAAATTTTAGTGTTGACGAACATGGCCATAACATTAATGGTTGACAGACAGGCTAATGTATTTTACCACCCCACTTCACTGCACCTGAGTGTGTTCATGGTCAGGACTGTCACTTGTCAAATATCACACTGCATGAAATTGCCTATAAATGCCTGAACTAGTCACTGAAAATTGAATGAAAGGATAAAAGCATGTCAATGTCTCTTACATACGTAGAGAGAGAGCCCCAGGTGTAGATGTTCAGATGTGTCTGTGGGGAAGATGCTAATGTTTTCAAAATATTACAGCTGTTTGCTCTGCTAAATGCTATAAACTGCAGTTAGACGAAGAGGCTCTGTTTAACATAATCAACAAGGAGTATCACATGATAACAAAATAATAATGAAGCTTTGAGCTCTGTATGTTATGAAAGTACTCAAGCAAATATTGACATCTGAACTTTCCTTGGGGCCCGACGTGAAAAAACTGCTTCAAAGTGTTAAGTCTACAATGCTACCCACAGAGCATCAACATGAATAGAAAGTATAGATCTAATTCATGAGAGTGTTAGCATGACATGAATTAACACACAATGCAGCACAAGGCAGCCTCGAGTTTCTTTAAAAAGATTTAATGGACTGAGAGAACAACATACTTTTAACTAGGGAAAGTGTGTTTTTCATTTAGCAACCTACAATCAACTTTGTCCCGCTGCACATTCCTGGTCCTGTCTCCACAGTAACTGCACTCAAGCAAAGACTATTTGGAATCATGTGCCACTTTGCAGCCCCGCTTTCATCTAAAACATATAGACTGAACAGAAAATTAGGGACAGAGGGCAGACATATTTTCAGCTTGGGCAAACTATCACTGATGCCAGAAGACCGACCATCAGTAAATTAAAGCATGCATCTTTTCCATACCGTTAGTAATCTGTTTACTTTAACAGGAAAAGTGTGGAAAAAGGAGTGAATGACTGACAATTTTTGTGGAAATGAAAAACAGGATTTTGCCATTATGCATCAAACTGTTTCATTTGCTTTCACAAAGAAAGCTTTCGCAGCAAAGGCTGCAAACAGCTTTGAGTGAAAGGGCAATGCATACATTATCCAACAAGAAAGGGCAGTGCATACATTATACAATCAGCATCTGCGTCTCATTTAGACTCAACACATTCTGCTCCGGTCACTTTATAATGGATAATTTCACTTCAAGCCGAGACACAACTTTCTTTGAGCATAGCTGTGTCTAGCTCTACACCACCACCTTGATGGCAATGAAGCTTTGAAATATTCTTTCTCACTAAGTATAAAGACAAAAATTGATTATCCTGTGGCCTATGACAGTTGATATTCAGGGCACCCAAGAATTAGGGGATACGTCCTGACATGTTTATCACAGTATATCATACCTTGCTTGCTGTCAATGTTCTTGGGCTATTATAATGGTGGTCTTTGGCTACAGACATTTTTATCTCCTTTAGTGGTTTTGCCATCCTGTCCAGAGAGAAAGTTTCAGATCTCATTGCCCGAAATCAGTTCAAACGGGGTTCATATGGTGCTGATCACATGACTGGACTGAAAAATCCTAGCTCAAACCTTGAGACCTTTTTCACCTAACCACCCTGTAGCATGAGATGAAATCAGCCAATGGTTTATTCAAAACTTCCCCTTTTCCTTGTACATTCCTGCCTTGTAATCTTCTACCTGTGTTGATTAATTGCACCCCCACTTCCTGATTTACCCATGCTGCCTTAGTCATTCCAGACGATCATGGACATGAAAAAACAGTTACTCATGAGCAATAAAAACGCCTTCACCTTTTGTATCTGTTGATTTTTATCTGGTAAGGCATAAGGTGTGTCACATTCAACATCAGCCAGGTGTACCTTGAGGCATGGAGTCTTGCACAAGTTTATAATGAGAAGCATTGTTTTATTGCATGTCTGCTTCGACTTGCAGTGGCAGCTGTCCTCAGATGGGTTCACGAGTTCTTCAGCTGAACACTGCTGGAGTTCTTCCTGGTGCTTATCTATCTTTTTTTTTTATTATTTTACTCATCTGATCTTTTATATGTGCACCATACATCCCATCTCTTGGGTTGCATTCAGTTTGTGGGACCTGCACAAGGAGTTATGATCCAATGAACTTTCTTCTGCTGATGCACAAATAGCGTGTACTGCTGTTTCAAAATTGGATCAAAAAATAGAACTAGACAACAGGAGGAAGGCAAAAAGAGAAAATATACCATGTGACATCTTAATTAAAATATCATAAATAGGCCTGTGAGTTCAACAAAATTTGTCTGTCTTTGTAATGTTTCAAATAAAGGGCTTGCCACATCTATTCTGTCATCTGTATCATGCACCTCCTCTGCATAAAGTTTATGCAGTTTTGAGCATCCATGTTCATGTCCACAAAGACGCTTACATAGACATTTGCAGTGTTTGTACACTAATGACTAGTATAGGAAAATCTCACAAATTATAAAATGTGCATTTATTTGTCAAAAGTTAGCAGAGTAAACCAGGGATAAAAGCTAAACTGCACCAGAGAGCAGAATATCCATCTTGCTCTGTTCCTGCTGAAACTCCACGTCGGCTAATGTGTTAAAAAACAGGCGCTTGGAAAGCTTTTAGTGCATCAAGGTTTAGTGTCATTACTGAGAGCCTTCGTGGTCCTTATCTGTCAAAAATCGCGGAACTATTAGCAGATTTTCTGATTAAAGTGAAGAATGGTAAATTTGGTCTGCATGGGAAGGGGCCCAGAAAAGAATCTTGATAAGTTTAAATTAAGATGGCACCGAGCCAGTGACCACAGCGCTTTTAATAACACAGAATGTCTGGGCAAACAGTTGTCACGGACTCCCTAAGCAGTCTGACAGGAGCCATATCTGGAGAAGAAGTCATTAAAAGGTTTTTCTTTTACTTGAAATCATTGCAGATGGGAACAGGGTGGCACTCAGTAAACAGCAGTCAGGGACACCACATTTAAATTTAATCACTATGTATCACAAACATGCAAATAATCAGTTTGCCTGTTTTAAAATACATCTTCTTCCCAGATTGGTTAGATACACCTACTCGCACAAGAATGACTGACTGTCTTCTTGCATCAGTGACCACAGTGTGCAATGCTCTCCACAGGAACACTTTGTCACCCGCAAAGTTGTATTGTTGTTTCAGTGATATTGTTCATGCCACTATGAGAGGAACTGCTGAAAGAATAATGATTTATATTGTGGTGAGTGCACTAACAAAACACAACAACATAGAATGAGACTGTGCAATTGACTTTTGTGCTCATGTGCAAGGGTTTAGGATTACAAATGTCAAGTGAAACAGGAAAAGGCTCAAGCAGCCTTCCCTCGCTCCTTCCTACTCTGGAAAAACAAATTCCATAACTGAAGGTGCGTGGCTCCTGGCATTTTTCCTTACACCACTTTTTCATTTGTTTTCTAATTTTAAACCTTCTTAAAACATTCTGGTTACGATTCACAACATGCAGCTGCAGAACAGAATATACAGTGGGCTGTGCACTCATGCTTATATTTTCCGTTTAGAGGCATAATACTCTAAATGCATATGGTACCCTAACAAACCACACCCTTCATCTAGTGAAATCTTAGGAGGGGCATTACCACCTTAGCTGTATTTAGTTGTCTACTGACCTCAGATGTAATCTATAATAACAGGACCCAACCCAGGACAATCCTATCATTGCATCTCCTGACAATCACTTAATATATGTCTCTGGGATTAAGCAGAAGATCAGACCAGACTCCTGAGTCCATACAATACACAGGATTTTGAGTTAAGACAAGGATGCTCGCCGGTCTGCATGTGGAGCCATCTAATGCTGAAGTGCTACATTCCATGTTAAACACTATTCCATGCAAAATTCAACTTCCACTACAGTCAATTTTACACCTAACCAGGAAAGATATCCTGAAACAAAACACTATAACATAGTACTTGGTATTCGTGTATGATGGCATCACAGTCACTCAAGACAACCACTAGTTCAAGCTCTAAGTATCTCTTTTGATAAACCAAAGTCATATTACTAATCAAGTATGTCAAGTATCAATGTACAAGCACTACCACAGAAACAACCACAGAAGCATCACATCTGGCACACAGCCCTGGAGGATGCATCCTTCATAAAGGCTCATCTCATGTGAATTTTACCACACAGAGGAAAATATTTCCCACTGTGGAGGACTGAAAAATCTGATTCCAGACAAACATTTAACTTGGAAAAAAATATAAAACACTTTTTATCGGCGGCAACACATTTCCAGCTTTTTGTGACATGAACCTTTGCAATAAAATGTGCCAAGAGAAATCAATCTATAATGCATTGCAAGTGTCATTGCTTCATTTATACATTTAACATAATGCAGAGAATTTTTTTTTTTTTTTAAAAAGGTGACAATGTCACACCAAGCTGTCGGTGAACGTGGTTATTGAGTTGAGGGGAAAAAAAGAGAGGGCAGCAAGCCAGGTCCAAAACATCCAAATCAGGTGATTACTGGGTTTTTGGGCAAAAACTCCTGAAATTCCAGACTGCTTATTTTGAGCTAATTTGAGTCAGCTGTTAAAATCATTCTAGGCAGCTGAGCAAGTATTAACATATTTTCAGTAACATAAATAAGGATCCCACAAGCAAAGTCTTGCCGTCAGTACAATATTACAAATATGGTGTTATAAAAACTATGTTTTAAATGCCATTAGAATATCATATCCTTAGGTCAAACAGATTGGAACATTTTCCAAGTTTAATCTCTTCTAAAGAGGAGTATGTATTTACACAGGGAGAGCGTGGCTGGGGAAGAGAGAGGGTGAAATCACTCTCAATCTTCTTAGTGCCACAACAACTACTCAAGAATGTCCACACAGGTCTGAGAGACAGCTGGACCATCTGTTCCTGCCGTCAATTCTCCCAAAGAGGAAAAATGACTGGAATCAGGAACCTTGCTCCTCTGTCTCCTAGAAGACTCCCTTACCTCTTTGTTCCACAGTGTGACATGACTAAATGAACCACGGCTGCAAAATACTTTGTTTATGCAAATTGTTTCATACCCTAGCAGACTTTAACACAAGCTTCACATAGTTTTATAGCAACAGCGGGAAAAGACACTCACCAGTTTCCTCATCGATGGTAAATATCCCCAGGCCAGATCCATCTCTAATGGAGTATCGAATCTCTCCATCGCGTCCTTGGTCTTCATCCTCGGCTGTTACAGTCATCACAGAGGTCCCAACAAGGGCATCCTCCTTTATAAATCCCTTTTCCACAAATGATCGGAACAAAGGTTTGTACAGGTTCTCATTCACATCCACCACATCCACCTCAATGAAGCAGGTCGATGATAAGGATATGGGCTTCCCTTTGTCTTTAGCCTTCGCCGTGAGGTTATAGACCTGTTTTGTCTCATAGTCTAGATTTTGCACAATCCGCACTGCGCCACTGAGCTTGTCTACTTCAAAATTCCCGTCTCCATTGTCAATAAGGCTGTATCGTACCTGACTGGAAGGTCCGATATCAGGGTCATGGGCCTCCAACCACATAATTACAGTACCAATAGGCAGGTCTTCCCTCACTTTCACACGGTAATTAGGAGGGACAAATTTAGGTGGATTATCATTCACATCTTCCAAGGTGATCTTGAGTGGCACAGTGGACACTAGCTGTGGCTCATTCACTGACTGGTCACGTGCTGCGATCTTCAGGATAAAAACTGGATGGACCTCACGATCCAGCGGCCTCGTCACAGTCACCACACCCGTCTCTTCATTGATTGAAAATTGATCTGTGCCGCCCAAAATCGAATACTTGACGACTCCATTATCTCCTTGATCTCTGTCTGTTGCATCCACCTGGATAATTTCCGTACCAACAGGTGTGCTCTCGCTTATATCAACTGAATAAGAATCTTGCAAAAACTGAGGACTGTTATCATTGGCATCTAGGATCTTAACATCCAAGAGACGTGATGAGGATTTCTGTGGTATACCAAGATCATAGACTGTAATGTTGAGGGTGTAGTGGTCTGTTGTTTCCCTGTCTAGAGGAGAATAAACCAACAGCCAACCAGTTTCCATGTCTACTATGAAGCGGCTTTCTGTGTCTCCTCCTGAGATAACGTACACCAGTTTCCCATTGAAGCCACTATCTGGGTCTGTGGCACTTAAATGGACAATTCTGGCCCCAACAGGGAGGTCCTCTTTAACCTCAATAACAGTAGGGAAAGATTCTGCAAACTGAGGAGTGTACCGGTTGACTGAGTGAAAGTCCATAAAGTTGTCATCCGGCTCAGTCTGAGTGTGGATTTTGCTGCCCTGGAGTAGCTTTTCAGCCAACATGGTAGCGACACCAGTTTCAACACATTTCAACTGGACTGGCTTGCGTGCCGTGATGACAGTTATGTTCATGATCATGGGCTGAGTCTCGTGTTCGCCGTCAGTTGCGATGATTTGTAAACTATGAAAGGACACTTTCGCTGCCTCTCCCTCGCTCAGTGAGTGCTTCAGTGAAAGCATGCCAGAGTTTGGGTTCAGTTCAAATAGATCAAGATCATTCCCAGCTTTAATATTGTACCGTACAAGCTGCAGTTCATCAGCATCTATGGCAGATGCGGTTGTTATCTGCTCTCCCACGCCATGGTCTCTTGGCACAGTCACTTCACAGTCCACATTTTCAAACAGGGGCTTGTTGTCATTCAGGTTATTTAATGTTATGGTGACTGATGCCTCCACCTCTCTCCGGAAAGGGGATCCCCAATCTGATGCCCTGACTTTGAGATTGTAAATCCTGGGCATGAGCTCATAATCTAAGACCTCGGAGGTACTGATGACACCAGAGAAGTAGTCAATGACAAATGGTTGAGGGCTCAGATTGGTAATACTATAGGTCACATAGCCATTCTCACCACTGTCTAGATCAGTGGCTTTCACTGTTACCACACTGGTCCCTATGGGTACGTTCTCATCAACAGTGGCCTTGTAAGATGTCTGATGGAACTCAGGTGCATTGTTATTCACATCAATCACATCAATGATCACTTTTGTCATTGCTTTTTTGTCACTGGTAATGACATCCAGCTCAAATTGGGGGGCAAAATCAGCATTGATTGGTCCAGTGGTGCTGATTAAGCCAGTATCCGGATTGATTGTAAATTTATTCTTTTCAGACTTGTGTCTAAACGCATATTTTAGCTGTGGATACTTTGGCACAGCTGTTACCATAGTGACAGGTGTATGAAGAGGGGAAAATTCACTCAGATTGACTCTGTAAACTGCCTTTTCAAATACAGGAGGACCCACTTTAAACTGTGCAGAAGTGACATGTACCAATTTAGCAGATGAAAATTGAGGGGGGCTGCCTTTGTCCTTTGCCTGTAAAGTGAGATTATATCCAAAAGGCTGGCTGTCCCAGTCAACATCTTTAACTGCCTTTATTTTGTACTCTTTGCTCCCAGGGCTGCTTCTCACAGCCTTAAACTGCTGAAGAGGGTCACCGGCAACAATACTCAATGAGGCTATCTCTCCATTTGGTCCCTGGTCATTGTCTTCCACTGTCACAATGGCATAAGTAGGGTCATGGTCTGTATCAGAGGGAGCTAAGGTTACTGCAGTGATAACAGGTGCATGCTCATTGGCCTGCTCCACCCTCACTGTAAGTTTGGCCATGCTGCTGAAGCCACTGCTGCCATACAGCTTCATCCCTCTGTCCACTGCAAGGATCTCTAACTCATACAGCTTTGTTTCAGAGTGGTCTAGTTTGCCAGTCAGTGTTACCACACCACTTGTTGGATGAACTGCAAACATGTCCGTCCACTCTCTGAAACTGTAGTAGTATTCTCCATTCGTACCGATATCTGCATCAGTTGCTGTGACCTTGGCCACACTGGTGCGTATGGCTGTGTTCTCAGGCAGAGAGATGCTGTAGGACGTGGGTGAGAAGAGAGGCCTCAGATCATTGGTGTCCAGTACCTGCACTTTAACTCTAGTGCGACACTCTAAATTGGTGCTCCTCTCTGAAGCTTTAACAGTCAGTATGTAGTGGTCTTTAACCTCCCGATTCAGAATGGCAGTGCTGCCTCCTTTGGTCCTTATTCGCAAAAAACTGAAGTCTCCCAGCAGGTAGTCCTCAGCTTTGAATAAGTTCTCATTGTCTCCAGAGATGATTTTGTACCGTATCTCCCAGGTGGGATCTGTGATATAGATCCCCATCTTGGTGTGACTCTCTAAATAAGTCTTAGCAGCAGAGTTCTCGTATATGGTGGCATTGTAAACAGAGTGGGGAATTGCATGGCGGGAGCTCTTGCCATCCTTTGGTTCCCTGCACAGCCACAGAGCAGCTGCAGGAGCAGCACAAGCAGTGAAACCAAGTGCTTCCCCATTATCGTACCGTGATCTTCACAGAACCACCTGGAAAGAAGCAAAGTTATGATTGTTAATGTTTCAATGTCTAATGTTATAATCACGCAAAATGTGTGTCATTTATTGTAATTACAGCGACTAAAATTTAAAAAGCAAATACCCACACACAGTCATCTCATTCCCGGTGTCAGAAGCCTGGTAAGATAAGCCCTTAAAAACCCCACACCTTACTTCTTTCGTCATCTTGCACTTTCCCAGATTTTAAATGTCATGGCAAGTGATGGTTGGGATGATAAATGGCTTAATAGGCTCCATGTGGAAAAGATGGGGCAGAGCAGTCAGTCAGGTGACAAGATGTAAGCCCACACTGCTCCCATGTCTGCACTATGCCATATGCCAACTATGTGCATTTCTCAACAGTAGAACCTCATTTAGCCAAACGTCAGCTTAATGGGCTCAGAGAAATAACGGCTCTTATGAAAACACATAAATCTTTAATTTCCTTATTGCAAAATGTAAAAAATATTTTCTATCCATGCACATCGAGGGCTGGTTTCTTCTGCAAAGAAATGCAGCAACTTTTTTCTTTTTTTTTTTTTACATTTCTGATCATCAACCTAATCACATTTACATTCGTAGTAGCTCTGCAATTCAACAACTCAAAAAGATATAGGACTTTTCTGCGTGTGACTGCAGCAGCAGCAGCACAGAGGTAAAATCTGCACAGTTAAATCAAATACAAGGGTGCTCTTTGCAATCTCGTCGAGCTACAATCATGGTTAAAGCCACAGGGGAGATGAGTAGGAAACTGTTTTAAAATTGCAGATTCATTCGTTTACAGCCGCTTTACAACGTCTCGGGCTCTGCGTGGGAGTCCGCACAAAGACAAATAAAAACCAAGACGTTGCTATGTCTGCAGCAGGAGTGCTCTGTTATAAAAGCCACATTATTTACTTTTGGCGTGCCAGAGTGACCCGACCGGGGTTCAGTTATCAGTGCTTTATGTGGGGTTAATAAGTGACCGAGTCGAGCTCAAATCACCTTAAATCCGAAACTATCGCCTGCAGGTACAAAAGAACCATCTGCTCGAGGAGCACCATTGTGAAAAATCAAACTCAAAACCAAAACTTATTCACCAACATAGAAAAAAAAATCTCACAGCACATTTGCGACATTTCTCCACAGCATATACTATCACCAGTGAGTGGGCTTTATAAAAGAAAAAGGTAGAAAAAGTTCAGTCTTTTGAGATAATAAGTTAGGTGCTTCCAGACCATTTCATTTCAAACCCCATCCCCCAACTAAAGCCATTCACTTCACTTCACTAGAAGAGGGCAGCCGTTTGCGTGTCAAAAGAAGGAAAAACACCGTCTAACGTAACACAAAGCAGCGGATGAACTACCGTCAGAATGAACAAGGGATACTCGAAGTGCCCGTGGTATCAAGATCAACATTAAACCTTCAGCTTTGTTGAGCTTAAACTTCTCCGGAGAGGTGGAGAAGGCAGCGGTGGCTGGTTTCTTCCACAGCCCCACTGCTCACAATAGCCGACCTAACCTCTCTCAACTTTTTTTCCCCTTACACGTTACAACAGATGCCTTTGCAAACCGCCGCCGACTGGAAAAACCTCCCCGAGGGCATAAAACAAAGATTCACGTACCTCTTCTATAGTTAATCTCATAGATTTGGAGGTTTTGCGTGTAGTTCATTTAGTCCAAATCTCGGCATGGTAGTACATGGACTTCTCTCCTCTCCGTTACTCCGACTACCACCACCAGGCAGCCTCTCTCGCTCTCTCGCTCGCTCGCTCTCTCCGCCTCGCTCCCTTCACTGCTTCCCTTTCTCTCCCGTACTGGAGCTGTCCAGTATCTCTCCGCGCTGCGCACGTCCGGATCTACTTACCGGCTGGCAGCAGGATAAAACCTTTCCGCTCTGCCTGAACCCCGGAGCGGGGCACTTTGATTTATAGCGGCTGACCACTATATATATATATATATATATATAAAGATAAATGTATGTTAAATAGTCCAAAAAAAGACCAAGGGGCTGTAAATCTGATTCATCTTAATCTTGTAGCCACCACTTCACCTATACCCTCAAGGCAACCTGCTCATTATTAAGGGCAAATTTCAGTGGAATAATTTGTTACTCCAACTTTCCACCCTTATCCACGGGGTCATTGATTATGGCTGTAATGGCTCAAGAATATTAACTAATCATTGTTTTACTCGGGCTATTGAGCGCACGAGATCTATAGGTCTCCCATGATGACCCTTTTTTCATAGGCCTTATCAATTTTTGTAAAATTACCTGTAGTATTCATCTTTCTTCGTAATTACATTAATCCACATTAAAACAATCCACCACAAAAGTCCTGCTGAAGTTAGTGCACGTGAGATATCCTTAGAAAAGGACACAACCTTGTGCTGTCCAAATGGGACGAGGCTTAATCCCATATTCACCTCTCCATCTGCAGCACACACCACTTAGGCTACGTGTCGTGACGAGGTTATTCCATGGGAAAAAAGAAACAGCAGGCTAAACAAATATAGAGGAAAAAACTTGAGTTTATGACCCTAACCTGATGATAAGCGAACAAATAGTGCTCTATAATACAGCCTCATTTCTGGTCTCAGTGCTGGGGGAAAATGGTCCGTGAATTAACATCAAAATGTTGTTGTCAGCACAAGAGAAAGTGTTTTGCAAATGAAATCGCAGTTCAGGGCATCACTGATGATGATAAATAGGTTCATAATACTTGCAAATGCAAAGTTCCTCGCGCGTGTTGTTGCAT
Source organism: Caranx ignobilis (assembly GCA_021432705.1). Lineage (NCBI taxonomy): Eukaryota > Metazoa > Chordata > Actinopteri > Carangiformes > Carangidae > Caranx > Caranx ignobilis. The sequence goes on from MU269982.1 coordinate 5,633,020, forward strand.
TTTATGTGTTGGAACAACAAGTCCTGGGATTATCTTCCTCTCATTATTCTTACTAATGCTATTGTATTTTAATAGCCTGAGTTGGGATGGAAATACAGCGCCCAGCAGTGCGTGCCTGGGTCTCTATCGGCATTAGCGCAGGGTGACTGATGATGGAGGTACAGTCGCCATGGAGGCTCTGATCCCATCACCCCCCCACCCCCCCCGCCCCCAGTCATCCTGACTGCTCCTCAAGCCCAAAGCTGCACTACCTTCCCTCCACAGGCGCTCAAGAGTGTGGCTGCTATGCGATTGATGGCGCTGTCTCACTGCTCTTGCCCGGACTGCAGTGATCCAGCTGGTGCGCCTGCAGAAAGCCTGTGCTGCATGCAGCTTGACAACTTGTCAACTTGTACTGCTGCCTGCCTGTGCGAGTGCGCTAAGCGTGCGTATTTGTCCATTTGGTTGCTTGGCACAAACTCACCCAGAGACTCACTTTTAACGCGTCCTCCTAAAATTTCTTTTTGACCTGAGCGCAAAGTTTTAAAGGTCATTTTAAGATTCTTCAGAAACAAAACAACGGGTCACTGTCCTCTGATTTCACTCAAGAGCTACTCACCAGACCGGCTGGATGATCGCCGGTGGCCGCTCCAAACTTCCCCTTCACATAAATCTTTGCAATTTGTGTTGAACGCTTTCTGCCAGCATCTCTAAGACCAGTGATGCTTGTGTTGGTGTGGATCCGTCAGTTTAGTCCTCTTCAGTCTGTCTCAGTCTCTCTCAGCCCTGTGTTCCGATCCGCTCAGCGCCTCAGAGCCATCGCACATGGTGGTGGCTTGATACAGTAGAGCTGTAGGCTACGCTTCTGCCTCGCTCCTCTCCTCCACAGCGGTTCAGGTGGTGTTGCATAGTGCTGTTGCTGCCTTCAGGTGATGTCGGGAAATATCGCTGTCCTGATAGGAGCGCGTGAGAAGAAGAAGAAGAAGATATATATATACACACATATATATATATATAGCTATTAAAGAAACGGTAAAGTCGTGATTTACTTGTCTACACTTCTCCAGCGCAGACAAGTGACAGGGATATAGAGGGGGCGGAGTGAAAGGAAGTCACATCAACAACTGATGGAGAAAGTGATGCCTTTGGTTTATGGCTTGTGGTGCGTTTTTATTTTGGCTTATAACTTAAAAAAAAAACAACTTTAATGTGTTTACTAAATGTATTAAAATGTGAATTTTAGCCTAGAGTTGATGCATGATATTTTTTCTCACTGAGTCATTAAAAAAGAAAAAAATGTCTCTCTTTCTATACCAAAAGCACCTGAGTGTCACTGGAACATCTACAAAGTTTAGAGGTGGTATATCAGATCTCCTTGAAGGCACCCAGGATCTGAACCCGTCCGTCCCAGAGAGACAGCTCTGACGTCACAGATTCCTCTCTCATGCCTTGCATTCACACAGCTCAGTGTCTTTCCTGTTTATTCTGTCTAAAATAAAAGCAGCCACCACAGCATTTTTTTTTTTTTTTTTCCAGGTCTAATCATTCTCTCAACACACCCTCAATATGAATTTGACCTTGCAAACTTAAAGAAACCACCACTTAGTTTTAGCAATGGGCAGTAAAAATGCATTTTGAACATCAGAGGCGCAAATGTCTTCATTCAGCTCTTCCAACATGTGGTTAACAACTAAACTCGACACCACGCTGCGAAGTGGCTGCCAAAAAATGCCACAGCAGAGCAGGCTGCTGCAGCCGGCGGTCCAGCGTGAGAATCTTTGCCTAATGTCCATTCAGCACTGGCTCATTAAAGTCACATTTGCCCACAGGCTGAGTAAACGAATGAGACCTATGGGTTTGTGTGTGTGTGTGTGTGTATGTATGTGTGTGTGTGCCTGCGCATGTATGTGTGTGCAAGAGGGAAAGAAGGAGTGTGAGAAAGACTGAGCTTGTGTGTCAGAGAGCAAGTGTGTAGTGTTTCATCTCTCTTCCTCTCTCTCTCTCTACCTTCACTCCTGGTCTCCCTCTATCTCGCTCTCAGTTTTGTCTTAGACAATGTTAGGTATCTGGAACAGCTTTTTTCCCCCTCTCTCTCTTAGCATCTCCTCTGATCTGCCTGTAAAGCTTTAATTGAATTCAGGTCAGGTGATGCCCTGGGCTGGTTCCACTGCTTTGATCTCACCAAGTGTTTGCACTCCTGGCTGCTGGAGGTCAAGTCCTAGATCCTTATAGACCTTATGGATGTATGTATAGTGTTTGTGCTATGGAACTATTTCAGCCCCTTAATAACAACTTAAATCAACTGCAGAGAGCAGGCACACAAGGAGCACTGTTGGGTAGCAACTCACTACTTCGGCTGAAATTATGTCTCTCTGAAGATAACCATATAACACATCTATGCAAAGATATACAGAGAAGGGGGTTATGGGTAACCAAAGGTCACAGTTGATTATAGTGGGACCATCACACAATCCTCCTTAATCTCAACAACACTAGTTGGTGCAGTTCCACACTGTAAAAAATATCAGTACATTTTAATGTTACCCAGTAAAGCTCTAAAAACAAATGTAAACTGCTAACTTCTAGTAGATACAACATACACTTCATTTACCAATATTTGACACAGTAAAACTTAAGCAGAAACATGCAGGCACATGAGGTCAAGAACATGCCTATACAGGAGGTGAAGACCTGTGATGGCCCATCAGAGGCCTGAAAAAGTTATGACCGACTCTCATATGCAACATTGATTTCCCTGTCTACACATCACTACTGAAAACTTCTGAATATCTCCACTGCGGAAAAAGTTTTGCAAAGGATCTGTTTTCCATGAGCTAAAATGCAATGTGCAATGATGAACGGCTGAAATGTGTTAAAAAAAAAAAAAGAAAAAGAAAAACTTTTCAAAAAGTTCTGTCTCTGTGCTAGGCCAAACTTGATAGAGACAGAAACTCTAAATGGGAAAAAGTCTTAAAATAAGTCAACCTTAGTCACCTTACTGAAAATTAATGGTCCTTCTTTACAATGTATGTACCAACCCAAGTTTCTTTCTTAGTTCAGGTTCTGTTAAGAGGTGAGGTTGAAACTGAGATGGAAACAAAAACAGCCAAGCTAATGTATCCAGGCAACTGCTGTGCCCCTCCTAATACATGCTACCCACAGAAGCATGATGCCAGAGAAAGAAATAGAAATGGAATTTGTGTAAAAATATTAATTTCTAATGTATGTCACGCTCTGTGACTTTGTTTTCCTCGAGCTGGAGGGTGTGTGAACACTGTCGCATCGGTGTGGGCGGACAACCTAGGAAGTGCTGCTGATAGTAAGGTAGCTGATAATGGTAATCTATACTACAGGCTGGTTTCAATTTTGTCATGTAGTACAGGGGATTTAGTTATTTAAAAGTTAACTTGGATTAAACTCTGCTGAGTAATTACTTCCTTTTTATTACACCCCAGCTGAGGACTAACATTTTGCAGGAGGCTTTCTGACTGATTTTCTCTGTCAGTCTGAATTCAGAGTGATAGATTGATAACTGACCTACAAGTCTCTGCACCCTGTGCCATACTACGGTGTGAAAGGCACCACAAATATTCAGTCTAGATGCCTTATATTTGACTCCACACAATGCTGCATATTTTCTCCCATGAAAGACGCTGCCGGCTCAATTTCCTCTTCAAAAAAAAACCCATCATACTAATCTACTACAGATTGTCTTCATGTTGTTGGTAGATGTTAGGAACGGGCATGGACCAGCATGCCGAGTGAGTTACTTCTCCTTTTGCCGTGACTAATGTCTTAAGCTGTAGGTTCCTCTGCAACTTGAAACTGGATAGAGATCTGGAAAAGATACAGATGATTTGTAGTGTGCCCGCAGCAATGGAGCACCCAGGTATCTGTTTCTTCCACCACCCAATCTGTGTAGAATCTGATTCCTGAGGCAGAGCTTAGCCGTAAAAGAGATTAGAATAATTCAATATCTACCTGCCTGAAGTGTCCTAAAGTGAGGACACTGACCATCTCTGAGCTGGTGTCACTGACCTTCTGTGGAAAAAAAACAAAACACAGAAGATGTCATCACAAAATGAACACACCACACATATGCACAGATTTGGGGGCTTTATAATAGGCTTTGTTCCATCAACAATGTACCTGATACTATTTCGGTACAGGGATTTTTTAAAATACAAAATAATACAAGAAATTTATGGGAAATAATAATAAACAATTTACATTTCCCCTGCAGCTGGAGACAAACTGCTGTGCTCTGAAAATAAAGTCTTCAGCTGCCTCAAGCAAAGCAGGAGATTATCTTAGCAAAGCCCTTGGTTGTAGAAGCTTCTGTAATTACCCCCCCAAAAAATGACACAAGAATACACCGCGCTATATCTGGAGCAACCTGTTTTGGGAGTTAACATTACTGCATTATTTATTGGTGTTGTAACTTTAAGAGAGCATGCAAGTGAAAAATTAAAATGTGTGAAATGGATTAGGGCACTTCTCTCTGCATGCAAGGCTATCATGAAAACCTATACCGTATCCTCAGCTAAATCAATAACCTCCTTTTTCCTTGCTCATAAACTCTATATTTAACTCAGCTCTGCTTTGCATTTTGACTCTCATTTTGTTATTCATCGGCCCCTAATCCAAATAAGACAGCTACATCCCCGGAGATGTCCCCAGGTGAATCACAGAAGTGCATTCAAAATATAATATAAACAAACTGTTTATGCCTTATTAGCTCCCAAGAACAAAGTCCATCTAGGACTCACCCAAGGACAGAGAGTGCAATGATGAGCCCGGATCTGTTCCATTAGCTTCTGTAGCTCGGTGCAGGCTTTGTGGGAAAAAACAACATTCAAGGGGATTTCTTACAGTATTTAAGGTAAATGACCAACACTGGCTATTAGAACATAAAACATGATTTAACTTCAAAACTACTGAATTATATATTTTTAGCATCCAAGAATGACAGCCCCCATGAAGTTGAAGTACAAGTTGCAGTGAAACTGCAAGCAGTGTGGATACTTGCAGGTATTTCCAGGCTTTATGCTAAATTAACAATAGCTGTCACTTCATAGTAAGGAATGAAAGTGGATAAAAATAGGATTGATCATCACATATACCTCTTGAGAAAGTGAATATAAGCTTAAATGTCAAAAAAAAAACAATCCCATTAAGCTTATCACAGACAGTGCTGTCAGTGTCCTTGTTTTATTATTTAGTTAGGATGCCTTGAAGCATGTCCCCCACCCCCCCACCCCACAGTCAAATCACCTCATCTCCTCTCTTGCAGAGTCTGGACTTAAGTGCTGATTGACTGGCTTGTAGAGAAGGTGGCTTGGGGAGATTGTATCTTTGAAGTGTGCTAAACATATCAGGACTACTTACCAGATGCAGCGCAGTCTCAGTAGTGCCACTGCAGACGCAGAGCTGGATTGAAGCAGAGTAAATTGTTATGATATGGGATAAAGTAATTTAATCTGCTTTTACATGCAAACTAGTAAACTGGTTCTACACAATATATGTTAATGTCACACAGAAGAAGCACATCATTGTACACAAAATGTCTCTCAAGCAGACCTTGTTCAGCTTGTGAGTGGCCGGCTCTTTGATGTGATGTAATATATAAAGGCGGTGGGGGATAAACAACAAACTGAGCACAACGCTCGCTGATATTTTTGATGTACTGTATTCCTGTAGTCATTTTTTCCCCTTCCTTGCTAAATCCTAATCCCACAGAAATTGTGTCGGGATTATACACAAAAGGCGCATTTTGGACATGGATTTGCATGGATGGATTAGTAAAGCCTTGTAATGGAGGCTCGTGTTTGTAGAGAAACCTCCATCTTTTTGTTGTTGCACATTAAAATGCTCCTCTTCATGTTAACACACATTACTCATCTCCACCCTGGGAGAGGCCAGATAAATTTCTCACTGCTATGAAAGTTGTGAATTTCTATGTATCAGCAAAGAACAGATACCAAAGTCAGAAATATTCTGCTTTACAAGGACAGTTTAACATGTCAACAATCCACTCAAAACAACTGGCTCCCAATGCTGAATGTTCATTTACAGCTCAGTGATACAGAGGATTGGGAGTGCTTTGAACCCCTGAGGATAATGTTGCCTTTCACTGTCACCCAGTCCACATTTCCACTTGAACTAACTGGTGCTCGGAAAATGGAAAATTGCAAATAAAAGAAAACCATTGAGTACTTCATAGTGAATTAATTCAGGCTCCACAAGACGCTGCCCCCATCTTCAGTTGTGTTCTTTGTACAAAAACAAGCCAATCATAGTCTAGTATTCACGTATTTACAGACACATTTGCTTATCTAATAGGAGCCATATCGTGTCTCAGATTTAGACAGCTTAGGGAATGCCCTAGGGCTCTCACACTGCCTTCTAATCCTCAGATCTGGGGGATGTCAAAATCACTCCTGGGAGTGAATAAAAGGACCTAAAAAGGACCAAAGTTTCCTTCGTTCTTCCTTTTTCTCTGTCTTGTGTACAAAACAGAGGCATTTGTGTGACTTGCACTAAAATAACACGCACGGCCTTGGCACAGTGGCAGCAGATGATGGGTACTTGGCCCTTGACTGCAGACAATATTTTGTGTAATCACATCTGCAGCAAACAGACAAACCACCGTGTTCACACCGTATCCCTTTTCACAAGGGGTACAAATTAAGCTGTGTAATTATTGGTGTCTTGTTGCTGAAATCACCTGAATCACCAGTTCTTTGTCACAGGTAACGGGAAACCGCGGATCGCTTTTATTCTAAACCAAGCACCCGCTAAATCTCTCTCTCTGCCTGAACAGCATTTGCCTAGTCATAACTTTACAGCAACTGTAACTTGGCATGACAGACTTGTCTAATTTGGATCCCTTAAGTGAGTGTGCATGAGGCTCAGCAAGAGACATACTTAGCATCTAAATATTTTTGGAGAGTGCTGTAGGCTTTTTTTTTTTTTTGTTTTTAGCCTTCGCAAAACCACAAACAAAAAAGATACCAGCAAAATGTCCGATGTGCAGTGACACTGTTCAATATTGCAATGACAATATGATTTGCTATAGATAAGCAAATATTTATTCAGGTGTGCATATTAACCATACAGGTATGAGGTGTATGACAGTGAAGGCATGGTGCCTGTAAATGAAACTTACTCAAAGCTTTTCAGGTGACCTTTTGCGATGTGTTTATTGTGCATGTGATATCATGATGACGATGAAAATAAGTTCAATCAGTCAGCCCTAACACACAGTATAGGGAAGTAAATCAAAATGTTAGCATTACCTCCAAGACCAAGGAGACCGGGCTACGTTACAATAAAAACAAGCCTCTTTTTTTTTTTTTTTTTTTTGTCAAGTCTGGATGGTATTGTATCAGACAATAATATTAGTATGAGCATTCAGCATTAGCTCATTCTCTTTGAAATACTTATCATTATTGTAGCATTAAACTTGACGCATTGTTTGAAAATACAAAACAAATATCTAACCATTAACTCTGTTACTTGCTCAGCTGTGTTTCTTGAAGCGAAGCATCCAAAGAGAGTTACGCTAGCAGTCTACTGTTGTCGTTTCAGCTAGTAAGGAATATAGACAGCCGTCAGGTAGAACTGAGAGGCCTCCGTACCTCAGTAGGAAATCAGTGGCCCAATCCCAATTCTCTTTCCTTAACCTTACACCTTGGTTTCAAGTGCACTCGCTAGATAGATTCCCCTCAGTGATGAAGGGATACTGTTGAGGAGTAGGAAATTTTACCCATTGGCAATTGGCACACCACTTTATGCAAATTAGCATGCATTAAGACTTTAAAAATTCCTTGTACGGTGAAAGGAAAGGAAATGGTGAAATTCGATTAAATGGCGGTGACAGGTGGTTATCAAATATGTTGATAAAATGAATAATTTTGTCATTGTTGTGCGAGACATAGAGCTGCAGCTTCAAATATACGAGCTGACTTTTTTGAACTGACCGTTTATTCGGCTGGGGAGGTGCACCTACGTGTTCCCACATCACACACACAATTTTTTTTTTTTTCATCAATCGATCCGCGAACCACTTGCATGCCAATCTGTGGGAAGCGATCGGATCACAGATCAACTGTGCGTTGCACCACTAATAACTTGTGCAATATTTACCAACTTAACTCGGCTTGCTTTATGGCTCAGTGGTTTCCAGGCAACGACTCCAGCCCTCGATTTTCTTCCCCTCATCACCATGTGCATCACATGGCTCTTCAAATTAAGTGGGGATTTTAAGGGCTGAACAGCACTTCCCTTACTCGTCCTGAAGTTTGGGACACCCTACCCCTCCGCGGGAACGCACAAAACCAAGGGCTAGGGCCAATTCTGAGGGGACGTGTGATTATTGGGATGCAGCAAATGATTCCCTGTTTAAAGGTGTGTGTGGCTTAGCGAAAGGTCGATTCAGTGGTTATTCAGTCATTTAGATGTGGTTGGTTGTCAATTTGGTTAGAAAAATGACAGCTAGAAATATTGTTTCATGCTTGTGTCGTGTTCCCAAGAGTTACTAACATTCAAGGGACATGAAAGATGTATTCTCACGGCGCATTATGTGCATGAAACCGACACCGCGAGTTCAGCCTCCTCTCCCCACAGACTCTCAGCAGGAAAATAGTAAACTGCTTTGGTGGCAAATAATCTGCCCTTAGGACATGTTGAGAGAGGGCTGTGTTGGTGGCCCTAACAGTGTTGTCGTTGTAATAAGGCAATATATTCTTCCGTGTGTAATGCTTGTGCACTTTAAAATGTGCAACACATCAACTAAACGAGCTAGCTTGAAAGATGCTGAGTTTAATTGACGTGCATTTGCATGTTTTAGTCCCTTCTGCAAGAGTCAGAGCTGGAAATCAGTGCCAGAGACAGAGATGCAAATCAGTGGAGCAGCAGGCAGAGAGTGGCATTCATCAATGTTTGATGGGTTTCTTTCTTTCTTAGTGGCAGTCTGGTGAACAGCATGGAGAGATGAGCGAGCAGCAAACACACTCAAACGGCAGCACAGAGGATCATTATTATGTCATGTTTTATCTAAATCAATATTCAGCAATGTAAACATTTAAAAGGAATAAAAAGCCCCTGAAACAATAAATCACCCAACTTTTGGGAGTGAAAGCCTACTGCTCTATCTGTCACTCAGTTAAATATAATGGGGTAAAATGTCTGCTTGCAGGGCTCAGGGTTATTTCTGATACATTTTTTTCCATCGTCTGCCCCTCAGTGAATGACATCACACACAATGCTTGCTGACATTTTGACTTGTTGCAGGTTTGCTCAGTAATCCATCTCAGATTTTTCTTCTGTTCCTTTTCTCTTTTTTCCCAGGGGTGGGGGTGTATTTGATTTGAACTATTATCAAGACTACACCTCATTAGCACCATAGTAGCTTGAGAGACACTCATGTTTCAGATACTGTAAGCTCCTTGAACTGAATAATGCCTTGTGGCAATAAAGGTGTGGTGCATCATCATCATGTATGAAGGTGCCTTTAAACAAGATGCAGAAGTCTTGGGATTAAGATGAAGGTTTTTGAGGCCCTCTCATGTCGTTCATCCAGGTTGCGTTCTGATGTAGTTGAGAGGGACATCTGTTCGCATCTGGCATCAGAATACATTTCATGTCATACCCATTAGGAAAACAGGGATATTGCATCTGTGATGTCACATGCTACTTTCTGAACAGATGTTTCCAAGTCTGGAGTTGACTTTGATTTGCTTGTTGTTCGTGGCAGTTGTTAAAAGCCTGAACATTCATGTTCAGAAGTAGGACAAGCAGGCAATAAGCCTGTCAGTCAAAGCAAACAGACGACAGAGCATATCCCATTATATCTTCTTCATAGAAGTTCTCACAATTGCAATGTCAGCAATTAAAAGGCTATTAGTCTCTTTAATTGCATCAGATTGCTTGACATGGCTCTTAATACAATTTCCTGTCTGTTATCAACGTGTCTATTTTGAAACAAACAAATCATATGGACAGTGATAACTATATACCACTCACATTAAACATTAGTAACTGGTTTCATTGTTGTGGCTGGTTGCATTTGTGTCTACACTGGGTTCCAAAAGACTGAGACCACTTTTCAATTGGAAACCACTCCTGCACACACACCTTGTAGTGGGTATCTACACTAATAGATACTGTATAGAGGATTTAGAGCTTTAAAACCAGTAACTGATCTTGATGTTGTCGCTGATAGGTGTAGCTCCAAATTCCTGACTAAATTAACAATGAAAGCCTGACCTGATCACCAAGAGGCCAATAAAGCATTATAGATTTGCCAAAGGTACATTCATCACTTTCTGGCTGGCTTCCCTCTGACTGCACTTATTAGCTATTTAGCAGACATTAAACTGGCTCTTGTTAGCTAATGACCGGCCACACACAACCATACTGCTGATTCAGCACAGATGCCCGGCCAAAGCCGAGTGAAAGAGCTGTGCATAACACAACGTGCATGAAATGAAAACAAACTTCCAGTGTTGAAATAATATGCAGCTAATACTATTAAATGCCACTGTCCATCTTTACTTGTGCAGAACTGAAAAGTTCACTCACTGTTTTTTGCTTATCTAATAACAATCACCTCTCAAGTGTATGACCTTTTCTGAGAACGGGGATCAATATGGCTTGCCATGATGCTGCAAACAAACCACTGTTTACTTTACCTTAGCGTATCTTTCACTCATTTAAAAAGGTCAACAGACTCTGTTATACTGATAGGGAGAGAACCCTGCCCTTTCTTTTTTGGATTGATCTGCAGGCTGCTGCAAAAAACACTGTACTCACTGCTGCTATCCATCTTTCCCCTGTGTCATATTATGTATGTGCACCCATGTGAATGTGAGTGTGTGTGTGTGTGTGTGTGTGTGATTGGTGAGTTTGTACAGTGCATGTGCGCTCAGGTTTTTGGTACAGTTCACATATTGTAACACTCTTCAAAGAGATGGGTCAAAACAGTGTTTTATCATCAGGCAGGTTCGGCTTTCCTTTGAAGGTCTAACGAATGCTTCTTCCAGCCCGGGCCCTCTCTGGGTTTGTGTGCAAAACATTACAGGGGCAGTTGTTGTGGGGGAAGTGGCAACAGCGGCTGCTATTGAAGTTTGGGAAGAATGAAGGCTGAGGATTAGGGTGTTCAAACATTGCTGTCCTGTGCAAGCCTTGATATGACTGCACCTGGGAACAGGCTGTTCTGTATTGTGGCAGTTTCCCAGAGTCCAGGAACAGCACTGGCAGTGCAGCACAGCAGTGTCAAAAACAGCTAAAGCAACAAGTGCAAACCCTGAAACATACAGCAACAAGTTGTGACTTTTTATACCAAGAGCACAAAACAGATGCCGCATTTTAACAGTATTCAACTTTTAAGAAAAGCTGAGGTTTTGTTCAAATGTACATTTTATTTGTACTGAAAAACTTAATTGAATTCAGTTCAAATTCAAGCTCATACAAACCATCTGTCACCCTGACCTCTGCAGCTTTGCTCTCCACTAGGGGTGCAACGGATCAAAAATCTCACAGTGCACGACATAGAGCTGCCACTTCAAGGACAAGCAGTTTTTTTGTTTTTTTTTTTTACCCATTGATTCAGCCTGAGCGCTGGGCAGAAACAGCGGTGCACCTCAGTCGAGGGGAAAACCCTGAATATGTTTTTGCTCCTGATGTTCCCACACTAGAGACCTTGTTCTACCTTGCTTCTCGACCAAAAGGCGCTGCTCTCCCTCTGCAGTCTTCCCTCGCTCTGATTTTTAAATACCACCTGTCATCACGCACGAGTTGCCCCATTCACAGTATTAACAGAATGCAGGCTCCAGGGGTGGAATCGCGCATGCGTATGTCTTTCAGAATAAAACACAAAAAGTCCAGGAAAGTGACAAAAATAATATTTTGTTTTGTTTTTCATCAACCAATCCGCGGACCATATGTCCGGAAAAGTAAATATTTACAGTATATTACTTGTTACTTTCTTTCATTAAGGAGATCTGGTCTTTCACGTTGCATTTAAAAACACCCCAAACCCACCATTCGCACAATGATATCTTCAGTTTAAGCACGTGTAGAAATATTCTGGTTGAACATACAGGCAGCAGGCAGCTAGGAGGTACTGAGGATCAACAGTTAACATTGGCTTAGCCTCAGTAACTCACAGATGTTGGTTTGTATAACACTGAAAAACGGGTTTCTGGTCAAACTTTTGATGTTCACAGAGAAATGGAAAACTATAGTTGAAGCATACACCAGAAGAAAAATGAGAAAAGACAGAATAACAGTATGGGATTTTGTCTTGGAGCCACATAAATGAAATTTAGCCGTCTGAGATAGCCGAATTCAATATTTTCATAAGGAATCAGATAGGCATATATTGCGATCAGGGAGCATTCCAACAGAGAGAGGAAAATGATAAGGTAACATAAGTACAAATGACAGGCTGCCGTGACTAATCGCAAGGAAAGCTTTCATCTACTATTTTCAGCTTGCAGCACATTTCAGGTGAATAAATGCAAGAGGGGAAAATGGGACTATTTTTATACCATCTGTACTTTGGAGCAACAAAGAGGAAGTGTAGTCTGTCCATTTTCCGCCTGATACACTTCCCTTAAAGAGAGGGATGGTCAGAATCTCATGATTTATGTTCCAGCATCAACAAATACAGCACAATCATGGTGCTGTTATATTCTGATAGGGAGGCACAAACACACTAACAGCATGAACCAAGTGAGTGCTCCCAGTAGAGTCAATAAGGCTGCATATTTAGCTTGAGCATAATTGATGAAGTGCCGGTCTACCAGTAGATCTAACAGTTATATACGGTGCTTTGTAATGCTACCTGTATAAAATGCTGTTACAGTCGACTCCCCGCTGCTTTGTATTTCTGTCAACACAACAAAACTCCATTTTTTTCCCGCCTGCGCCTGCTGGAAATAACAAGGGGAATATTCCCTCACTTGTCTCATTTTCTTGGTATACCCCCTGCTCTTCACAGACAGGAAAACGCCAATAGGAGAATATTGAACCAGATAACAGACTATGACAGTGTTGCTTTAGTGAGGTGTCAGTGACATTACAGAGGATTGCTCCTGAAAGTGGAAAATCCAATCACGCTGTGACTCTCCCTGGAGCTAAAGGCCCACAGACTACAGAATGATTCATTCAAATTCTTTGATCAGGCCGAGTTATCTCCAAACTCCTCTGGGACTGAAGACAAACTGAGGAGATCCGGACCTTGAGGAGGGAGACAAGAAGTCATCTTTATACTGGGATAATGCTGAGAGAATGTAACATTGCAGTACTGAATCACTGCAGCTGGGCACTATGAAATTGCCAGAATTAACAAATGGGTTTTACTTCATTGACGTGGTCATTAGAACACAATAGTCATGTCTATATACTGAAGCCTAAAGGGATAATACTCATAAAATAGTGTGTGCAGCATGAGAATCTGTACATTTTTTGTAAAGAGGACTGAAAAATAATCTGCATGAAATTTAAAATATTGATAAAGAATAATATGACTGTTTTTTTTTTTTTCATAAGCAGTAAGGAAATCATGAAAATTGCAGGGCCCTTGCAAAGTTAGTGAAATTGAAGTGAATATTTCATTTCTTCATTTCATCACAGACTGACATTATACAGCGAACTGTGCATGAGTGACTGGAGAGCCTTTGGACATGGCTGATGCTGGAGAATCAAAAATATATTAGATAAGGCAAAAATATTTCACATCACTGCAGGGGTGACCTGGGATGTTATTATCATCATCATTCATTTAGTTCCACCCTGAAAATTGCCCTTGGCTACTGAGACGCACAGTCCGCTCTTCACCCTTTTAAAATCTTTGGCATGTTTATGGCTTTAGTCTTTTTTCATTGTGCGAGTAGAGACAGAGACTTGGTGGTTCATAGTAACAAACGCACAAGTACAAAAAAAAAAATGAAAGAAGTGGGAAAATGCATACACACCGATGCATTTATTCAGTTCACAGATGCTGATGTTTTGACCTACATGTCAAAGGCAGGGCAACTGCCTCTGCGGTGACATCTGGGCATTATGCTTGGCCGTATGTTATTTTGTTCCCTTATTTAGGTTCTGTCTAAAAATAACATTGAAATGCTCGGCATCAGGTTCATTTGGGACTGTCTTTGTGGCTGTTTAACAAAATGCATTCATCCCATTGTTTCCAAAACAATGGTGACACCTGAGGTTCTTGGTGGTTACAGGTAAATGGATCACCTCTGGATACAGAAGAATGAACATTAACAGTAATGCGAGCATCACTTAGGTAAACTGACAAACGGTAACAATGGATTACATGCATCCACCATTTCCTGTGCTTCCCTGCAAATATCAGTCCAGATACTAACAATAAAAACTACTACAGAGAGAAGAATCTGACTCTGAACACACTGAAAGGCCATTACTGAGAAAAGGGAGACTGTAAATAGTAGCAAAACTAGACTTTGACTGAATAAAGGTTATAACTTCAATAGAAGCGCTTCAGCATCACAGAAATCTCTGGGGAAGTAAAATATTTTAAATCCTTTTTTACAGTTTGGCCTATGTACATTTATATGTCAGCTGGCCCCTATTAGGAGTAACCTATAAAGGTGAGGGCATCTGCTGTTCAATCAGTGATGTACTATGGTAACCCTCACCACAAAACAAGAAGAAACGCTAAACTGTGATTTACTTTTCACCAGTAACATGTTTTTCACATAAACTCTTTATCTCCAAAAGTGGATTTCCTTGTCAAGGTTTATCACGATTACAGTTAAGTGGTGTCTGAGCTTTATCTATGGAGAGGGAAAAAATCAAACAGTTAGAGCCCCCAATTCAAACTATACTGACGATAACAATCTGAAATTACAACTGTCCATTTCCACCGAGAAAAGAAAAATTGCTTGTGTTTGCTTGCAGTACCAAATTGCTATGGCACAATTATACTGTCACCAGAAACCTATGTATTTCTCATGTATTGACTGCATCTGTGAGCAAAAAAGGTAAACACATCCTTTTTTTCCCTGCAACTCATTTATTCTAAAGACTGTGCTCCTACTGTAAATCTTTGTTGGGCTTTTATTTTCTATCGATCTCTTAAGGAGCTAAGCAGCATTTTGGTGCTGGGATATAATTTTAGGAGTGGGAGGAGAGAAAGTGACGAGTTTGTTGTTTGTTTGTTAGATCCCCATTAGCTGCTGTGCTTTCACAGCAGCTATTCTTCCTGGGGTCTTTCCTCACTCAGCAACTGAAATTACAATGCACATTACATTAGTACATTGATGTACACATTCACAAACATTAAAATACATGTGAATACTAGTGAATTAGTTAGTTCGTTCAATATCTGCAATATTTAGTGTCTCTCTCTGCTATCACTTTGATCGTCCCCCCTAAGACTGCAGAAAACCAAGAAGAGTCCTTTGTACTTTTGTAATCGCACCTAAGACTATGATGTTCCAGGTTGCTGAGATAGTGGGTTTTCGTCAGCAGACAGCTGCCAACCTGTTTGCCAGCTTCTTTTTTTAAAACAGCTGCTGCTGCTGCTGCTGCTGAAAAAGCTTTGTTGAGAACACTGTGACCCAACCGTACGGTGAAAGCAAAACAAGTTGAGTTTGAAGAGGAACAAAATACGAAGCTCTATAAACCTGCACAGCAGCGATGTTTACCTTTGTCCATCAGTGTGAGCGACCCCTTTCATGTTGCATTGTCATTAGATCCAACATTAATATGAAAAAGAATAATTTGCTGAGTTTTAATGTTGGTTTGGGTTCCCTCATAGCCATTACAATCCAAGCAGACACTCTGCTTGCTCATGCCTCAGCAGCTATTTTTAATGATGAAAGATATGATGAAATTGTGCTTCCTGCCACTACATTTAGTTCATTAGGTTTTCCCTACAGCTAAATGGAAATGCCCTTCAGCTGAGGTAGTAGACCACCCAATCTGGCCCCTGGTGAATTTATGGCAGCCCCCCACCCCCACTCAAACTTCCGAGCAGTTGTACCCTGAGGTGACAGGCACGTCACCATTATTTACCCTCATGCCACCACCCGCAGAATCAGCAACTGGCTCAAAGGTCAGCAGGCCGCGTCTGTCTGCGCCTCAGCCACTAGACCCTCACTCTTTTCTCAGCCCGCCCGCGCCGCACGGACACTCCGGGGAAATCTGATACCCCCACAGCTGCAGCTACCAGAATCAACAAGTACAGAATCTGTGCAGTCCCACAGCACATTTGTGGCAATGACAAATAGACCTAATTAATTAGCAATTCATTTTAATGTGATCTCTGCTCTCTGGAAGCTTTGATCAGCTGCTTTAATCTATCCTTTGGAGAATACAGTGACATCAGCTCACTTGGCTTGTTAGTTAATATTAACGAGTGAGCCATTAGCAAACATACTAATAGTGCAGGCCATGTATAGAGAGGTGACATGTGTGCTGTAGTAAAAATACCAAGCTATGTCTGCCTTACAATCACCACTACTACTATAACAACATCATAGCTTCTACTTTTATTACAACCACAACTTACAGTAATAGCAGCAACATTAATAGAGCAGTATTAGAAAGCAAAAATATTATGTAGGCATTTTATAATGCTCACTGGTCTTATGAACATGGTCCAGGATATAAAGTTACTGTTAATGACTAATGTGTCTGCTGTTTGAATTAATAGCCAAAAAGATTATGCATATTCTCACTCTCACTGCACCTTTAAACTTCTTTAACTTTCACCTCATCTCTAATTCATATTAAACCATTTCCAATTCCAATATAAGGATTTATTAAATCAAAATTAGATCTGAATAAGAAACTATTAATATATATCCCATAACTACACCTTTTAAATATGAGTAAGAAAATCTCAGTAAAATTAAACCAATAGAGTCAAATCATTTACTCTTTATCATCTGTTGGGAGTTGGACACTCAGATAGTGTTGGCAGACACAAAATGTCTAAAAAGGGCCTTTTTTACCTGGTGTGCATTAGGTCACGATAAAATTACCGTTACCGCGGTCTAAAGCAGGGCTACTCACCCCAGTCCAGGCAGGCTCTGGCTCTGTCCATGAGAAACCGAACCACGTGAGCTGCTCCTCTAAACACCCCTGGATCATAGATGAAGAAGGTCTCTCTTGCCACGTAGCCAGAGGAGCAGCTGGGTTTTACCTGGTCATCCAGTGCTCCACCTGGTCTCCTTTCATTCCTAGTGGGGGCTGATGATATCCATAGAGGTGCTAGCGAGCGCCTAGCAATCAACCGTCCGTGCGCGCTAGCTTAGCGTGCTCAGACTTCAACACACGCGCAGTTATTTCGACATGTTGATAACGCACTGGTTCATCACTATGTATGTCCTGACTAGCGCTGTAAAGCACACTGGCAATGATAACTCCGTGCTATTAACACCATGTTATAAACTTGAAGATTAGCGTTTCTTTTCTGCCATTTTACCGAAAAGAAAGCTCTGAGGCAGCTCGCCGAAAACAATTCCCCTAACAAACTCTTGGTCCGAACGCTCGCTGTGTTTTTCGCCCCCTGGCCAATCAATAACTAAGGAACTTGACGTTGCTTGACAATTGACCAATAGAAAGATGGAATACAATATAGCATGTTTATATCTTAACTTATTATGTTACATTCAATGTCATGGTAAATTACACAACTCCCCATGAAAACGGTTAAGATTTAAACACTGTTAGCCTACATACAACACAATAGTATAACTTTCTGAATAGAATATAAAGGACAATATCCTAGTGTTTTGAAACAAAATGAAGGCAGTTACAATAAAAGAAGAAAGAAAAGTGTTTTTGTTTTTTGTTTTTATAACCAAATTTTATTCAACATTCTGTAAGCTTGACAAGGTTGTGTTACAGAGTCATATATTTCTCCCAGTAAACAATTGCAGTGAAAAAAAACAGAGATTAATAATGCACAAGTAATCAGCACAGCAAATGCATACATAAATATGTTAAGAACATAAAAGGAAGAAAAACAAAAAGCAAAACTGAAAACTCTAACATGAGCAGCAACAAAAAAGGCCATCATGTGACATACATCGTCAACATGTACTTCCTGGATCTCTAGAGGGTTATTGAAGCAAAGGAGAGAACACAAACATATGTTTTGTGAAATGTTTCATTAAAATAGATTTTATGTGGACTGTTGTCATAACTGACGACTTGCTGAACCTCCACTGCTGAACAGAGATTGTCATAGATTAGCAACCCCAAGTAGGCATGACAGGCCTGTCAGAATTTCTCTACATGCTGTGTGGTTGTGAATGGGGCCCTAATTAGAGAGAAACTTGGTCTCACTAGTGTCAATTCTTTAGTCTTTCCGAAATCCAAAACACAGACAGTGGAAAGTTTCCCTGTATCTTTACCAGCAGCTGCAAACTGTGGCATGTCCAACCAACGAGTTCGGAAGTTGGATATTGGAACCGAGATTAACGTCATGTCCAAGTTGAGGGAGTTTCAGTGCAAGAAGTCAGAGGACTCTTGTTGTGTTTGCTTGCTTGTCCCAATACCTGTTGATAATGACACAATACAGTGTATTTTGTATGATTTAATGAGACACAAATAAGACGTAAGAGTTAATTCACAGTATATTACTACAGCATGCAGAGTCAGTCAACAGTTGTGAGTTATAAATCAGATCCCACTGTTTCAAAAATGACAAAGAAGACTGAGTGGTAAAGATGCCAGTGTCATCACTAATCAGTTTGTATGCCATGCTAAAATGAAATGCCTCACAGGCATAACAACAGTAAATAAGAGAGTATGGTCAGTAGAAAATATATTTGTCTTTAAAATGCAATAAAGTGTGAGATGCTGAGATAAGGACAGTTGACTCTCCAGACCTGAGTTATAGCCACATGCAGGACAGACTAATGAGTTTAAATTTAAACTTGTTAAAATCATTAACACATTTTCTCCCAAGCTGTTCAAGCAGTATGTTTGCATCCTTGTGATATGACATTTTAATATTATCTTCCATAATAAGAACTCAAAGTATTGAAACTGGGTATATAAGCATAGAGGAGTGCTGATGACAGATTCCTGTTCAAATAAACTAAAGATAGTGTTGCAAACCACCAATTTGTTGTTTCAACTGTTAACATCATATTTAAAATAATATATGTTAAAAATCTGTGTAAAGATACTGAAAATGTCACGTTCTTGGTGTTGAGAATTTATTTGCTCTCTAAATAACGGTGAATTCTGCTCACATCCACCATTAAGTCTGGAGGGAGAGTGAAGCTGTGAGACTGTTCAGTATGTATGTATGATGTGTGTTTGTGTGTGTCTGTGTGTACTAGTCATGCACTGGTCACTGATATGACACAGACACTGGAGGCTACACTATATGAAAGAAAATGAAGCACCGGCCATTGGTAACTCCCACATAAAAGCTGTATTACACTATGGCATGGCTATGGCCGTGGTGTTACACCTCATTGCACTTGATTACAGCTATAACTGCATTGCTTGTGGCCACCTACATGTGTATGCGATCACTGTAATCTTGAATATCCCAGAGTTATACTATTGTCAGCACTGGCATCCTAACTTCTTGCCTGAAGACCAAACCTGAACTTTCCTTTGAACTTTCCATTATTTTACAATGCACCCAATAGGCTTGATTTTAAAGTGGGGCAGACACAGAATATTATAGCCTTAGTTGTTCAGCCAAGGGCTTGAAGATGATGTGCACCATGGGACCAAATACAGATTTCTAATCAGGGCAATCAGAATCACATTCAGTTCACCACAATCCCGATGTGAAGTACACATGAACAGTCACTGTCAGACAAATTAATATTACAAGCATTCATCGCCATGGTCGACATTCAGCTTTGCTGATTTTTCATTGATAATAATATTAGATAAAATTGAAACTTGAGCCACTGTGACCATGAACATCGACCAAAAGTACCAAACACTGCTTATCTCTGCCAAGGCTGCACTATCCCCTGAATTCATTATTGTGATAAGAAAAAAATAATTCTTATTCAAAACAAAATATGAATGTGGTTGTTGTTCTGGACAATCAGATGGTACTTGTGCAGAGACTAAAATCAACAATGTTATAACTGAAAATGCTTTTTTTTTTTTTTTTTAATTTACTTCCATTCATACCAGTCCAAAGCCAAGTGGTTGCTTCTGCAGACTCACACAAATATGTAGTTTCACTTCTCAAAAGGGATCTGTTGGGTCCTGAAACAGCTGAGCACCAAATGATATTCATACAGGAAGAAACTGCACATTTGTTATTTTCACCACTGGATAAATACATCAGTGGCAAAGTGTCAAAATAAACTACAATTTCCCTGTTCACTGCAACTTAGGAACATGTCACCCGGTTCCCATAGTGGCTTATATGTTTTAAGATTTTTGACAGCAGTGGAGGTCTATGGCACAGAAGGAAAAAAATCTGCTGTGTATCCAGCCACACAGATAATATTTGTTAGCAGGACCAGTGTGTTGCTGGCTCTGCACTTTTAACAGAAATTGTTGCCAACAAGAAATATATGAAAGACTGCCAGGCTTGCCCTTTAAGCTCCTCAGTGGAGATAAGTGTCAGAGTCTGATGTAAAGACAGGGAGATGATTCTTGGCATTTAAAACTGGAGAGGGCTTACAGTGCTAAAATTTTAGTAGAGTTATTTTATTTAAGAATGGGGACCCCAGACACATGTTCTTTCATCTGGTCCAGACTTGCTTTACTAAAACTCAAAAATGAGGTACACATACTAAAGAGCTCAACTTTTCACCCAAGGTACAAATTACTTTTAGTGCTTCCAACACAGAAAATCACAAGACATAAGTATGAAGTATCAAAAGATATGTATGTTCCACCAATAAATATGAAGTGAGTCATGAGGCTAGTTGAACATAGTTGATCACAGAATCACAGCTGCAAGGATGCAAGATCAAAGAACAGCCCAGATATGTGAGCAGACTTTGACGGTTTAGAAATACACAAGTCGAGCCCAGAGCTGGCCGACTGCCTTGCAACATCAAGAAGCTGTTAGCTGTTGTTATTAGTGTAAGAACAGGTTACATATTTGTTTCTGTAAATCTAGAGAATAAATAGTTTATAGCCCAAAAAAAAAAAAAAATCATTAGGCAAACATAAATACTGCAGTGTGATATTTGTTGAAGTTGTTTAAACAGCTACTTTTGCCAACAGTTCTCAATACTATCCAATTTCATTTTGTAAAGCAGCCAATTAGGGTGAGGGGGATTTATGTGTTTTCTCTCAGCACACAGTCTCAGACAAACACACACACACACACACACACCTGATACCAACACTAAAATTATTAAACTTATTACTCTGGAATTATACTTCTGCAAATTTCATAATATTGAGGAAAAATCTGTTGTTTACCTTGAAAAATAAAATCTCATAACAAATACACTGCGCACACAGACACACACACACACACACAAAATCCCTAGAGCAACCGTGGCAGATAGCAGCTGGCATAGCTTGTCGGCATGTGTATGCAGCAAAAGACGAAAAAACAATCAGAGGGCATTGCTGGTGACCTCTCTGCATCTGCACCTCCACTGGACCATTAAACACACAGCATCCTCACTGCACTAGTTAGTGTGAAGCATTGGTTAAAAACACACAGGCGCGCAATTTGTGTTTACCAAAAGAAAATAAAAGCCCCAACTCCTACATAATCCACACAAGTTTGGGTGTACTGTAACATGCATGCATATTTGCATAAGATATAGTCTTTTCTTTTCAAATAGCTACCCATAATGTGCTTCACCCCAACATAAATACAGCTGAATGCAAAAATCTCCTATGTGGGTATTAGTACAAGTGTGTTGGAACGAAACCTCTCAGTATCATACAGAAATGTGCCAGTGCATGTTTTTAAATAATGTGATCAGAGAAATGTGTGTGGCCATCTTCTCACAACTGGTAGGTTGTTACATTATACAGAACGGCCTCTCACATTTGTGTGGTGTGTGTTTGTGTTGAAACCACAAAGCTTTGCTCTGTGTGGTGAGACACACATCCTCAGAGACTCCTCTTCATCCTGCCTGGAAGCTTAGTTAGCTGCATAATCACTTGTTTGCCTCTGAAGAAGAGAGAGGAGGTTTGTTAAGATACAATGGTTCTTATGGGGCAACAGCCACACACGCACATGCGTACACATATACACACACTGCACTGCATCTGTATTGTTTTCAATATGATTTAGTTTCATTAAGTCAGTGTAATTGATGCCCATCTCTCACTGAGGCAAAGACAGATGTTACCTACATCACCTCATCATCCAGATTCATCATTCATCCATCATGTATGTGAATATGGCTGTTATTTGTATATTTTCTATCTATCTATCTATCTATCTATCTATCTATCTATCTATCTATCTATCTATCTATCTATCTATCTATCTATCTATCTATC
The DNA here is from genome assembly GCA_021432705.1 of Caranx ignobilis. Classification (NCBI taxonomy): domain Eukaryota; kingdom Metazoa; phylum Chordata; class Actinopteri; order Carangiformes; family Carangidae; genus Caranx; species Caranx ignobilis. Next base: position 5,655,457 of record MU269982.1, read on the forward strand.
TATCTATCTCTATCTATCTATCTATCTATCTATACTATACTATCTATCTGTCTGTCTATCTGTCTGTCTGTCTCTCTGTCTGTCTCTCTGTCTCTCTGTCTTGCAGAATGCTGTAATGAGGCAGAAAACAGCAGCAGTCTCTGTCCCCTATTGTCACCACTCTAATACATATGGGAGAGACTGTCATATAGATGTTATCTGTAAATGTCACATCTGTATTCCAGCCTGTTTTACAGAGCCATTTACAGGTCCCTCCTCTATGATTTATTACTCACTTAAGGGAGGTTTTGGTCAAGAGAGTGCCATTAACCAAAGGCGTGTGGGTTCCTTTCAGCCTATTCATTCATTCATTCCCAGATAGACATGAAAGACCAAACAAATGCTGCATGCAAATACATTTACATAGGTTGTTTGTGGACACAGTGTGTAGATGTCTTATACATAGATAGAGATCAGTTATCTGTGCTCTGTTTCAATTGTGTCTCGCAACAGACCAATATAACATGCGGAGCCCCCCAAGGCCAACTGCTGGGGCCATTTTATTCAAACTGTAACATGTTTCCATTGTGCTTTGGCTTTGTCACCAGGCATTGCATTTTTTCCCACAAAAGAAATAAACAAACAGTAGATAATGTGACATGTGTTGAACTAAATTAAAAACGTAACTGAGGAAATAGACAAACTTTTTAACTCTGACTCCGTTGTTAAAAACTAACTAACAACAAAGTTTGTTTCAAAACATCTGTAAAACATAGTAAGAACAAGATGTTGCACATCCAGGCAGAACTTTAGAGAAAGTTTTTATTTCCAGAAAGTTGAATTACTGTAACACTTTTTTTTTTTTTTAGGTCTCCCCAAAGGAACTCACACTCATATTAAACTTATTCAGAAAGCAGCTACATGTACCCTAACACGAAATATATCACACCTATTCTCAGATCTTTGCTCTGACTTCCCATCTCTAAAACTCTCAGTTGTTTTAAGCAAAACACATCCCTGACTGTCTAATTCATCTCAGATCTTCAGGGCTAACTGTTCCCAGGGTTCAAAGTAAACATGGAGAAGCAGCATTTAATTACAGATCCACAGAGCTGGGACACACTGTGAAAAGACTTGAAGACTTGCCCCAATTTTGACTTTCTTTAAATCAAGATAAAAAAAAATAAAAGTATGTTCTTCACTGCCTGTGACTGAACTGATCCTATTCAGTATTCATTTTTATCCACCACGTGCACTGCTTACATCCTGAGGTTCCTTCAGTGTTTTTTGTTTTAATGCCATTCATGTGTTTTAAACTGCTCTCTATCCTTCTGTTCATAATGTCATGATTAATGTTTTGAATTACCTTTTTTGTGTGTGTGCACGCTATATAAATAAACTTGCCTCACCTTGCTCTGTCATGCCTTGGTGTATTTGAGTGATTACATGTATACTGAGATGGGGATAACACTATTTGTGTATTTATTTTCCCTCACCTGCTCATTCCTGTGCAGGGTCATGGACGGAGACTGGAAAATACTTCCAAATGCAAAGGGTGAAGGTGGGCAGGGAAACATGCTCACAATACTGATATTGTTTCCCTCAGTTTGCAACAATTCTTTCTTTCTTTCTTTCTTTCTTTTTGACCTCAGATGTTTTCGGGGGCTCCCCAGCACTTTCTATGATTTTTGTATGTTGTATTTAATGATGTTTTCAAATGCAGCGTATTTTGTATTTTAGATCTGAATCTAATACATAACAAACTTTGTCACAGATTGTATCGCATCAGTGCTCCCTTGTAGCATATAAACTTCTCTGAAATTATATAGAGGGAAATATATTCCTGAGATTGCATATAACTCCAGGGTAACACTTGAAAGATGACATTTCCAAGCTATACTCACGTCTCTTTAAAAATTCTTACAAGGTACTGTATATTTTCCATGCACAAGGACTACATCATGTATTTTCATTTATGTTTGGTTATACTGAGGATCTGCAATAGAATCTGTATGGCTGTAATAAAATATGGTCTCTGGTCGCTGGCTGTGGGGACAACAGCGCTCTGTATCCCAGTGTGCAGAATGGGGAAAGAATCTATTTCCTTGCTGTTTCTTGCTTGTAGGGACAGATTTGCGGTTAACAGCATCTGAGCAGAATCCCAGAGCAGCATGCTGTTCCACCTGCCAAGGGACTGTCAGCCATACACTACAGAACTGCTGCTAGACAGTGAAATTGGAAAACACACACGCACATAAACTCATATTCAAAAACTATGGGATTTATTTTCTTTTTTTTTTTTTCTTTAATATAAAATACCACTGCAAGAAGACAATATTGTGAGAAGGCTCTATAAAGTGCCCATGTACACATTTTCATTCCAAATAATAAAAAAAAACAAGACTATAAGAATAATCCAGTATCCATCTGATCGCAGCTAAGATACAATAGACTGCCACAAAGGGCAGGTCACACCGACTTCATGTACAGCTGGATATTGACTGCCAGTGCTCCACTATGGTCTGAATTGGCTGTGCTTGTGTTCTAAACAAAGGGCTTGTTTCTCCTCTGGAATAATGAAGTCGCCATCTGCACGGAAGGTGTGTGTGTGTATGTGTGCATGAAAGAGATATTGTGTGTATTATGTGGACTACACAGCTGCTGACTTACGTAAGCGAGGTGGGTGCGGGTGGCGGTGGGGGTGGGGTGGGAGGGTTTTAGTGTAAACACATTTCCACGGTCAGAAAGGTGTCAATCCCTCTCTTTTCTTGCCTCACCTTCACAGCTCATTTATTCCTTCCACAGGAATCAAATAACAGCACAAGTCACCCATAAGAAAAGCTTCAGAGTTTCCTCTTTTCTCTGATAAGAATCAGGCCTCACCTTCTGGGCAGGAACGTTTGGAGAAGGTGAGGCAATTACTATTGGAGGTTGTTTTTCTCGTTTGTTTTTTTTTTTTTTTATCAGACTCAATGGCATTTTTTGTTCTTTGATATGTTACACATAAAACATCCACAACCTGTTAAATGTCCTGATATCACAACTACTACAAATTATACATTTTTAGTTTGCATGTGACACAATATTCACACAAGCTGTGATCTCTGGCCTGTTTGTTACTGAGTAACTGACCAGGAAGTGTGTTTAAGGGAGAATGATGTATGATGCTGCTACCGAGAGCTTTTACTTGATTAATGATTTGGAATGAACTGTGTGTTTTGTTTGTACAGCAGTGACCACAGCTGTTTTGACACTAAGTGAGGGGTTACAGCTTTACTCAGCAACTTTGTTCTGAACAAATTCACAGATTGTATGAGACCGAACTACAAGGTGGAGCTGTAGCAGTGAATGCGTATTTGCACCCATCAAATCCGTTTAGATTCACCTCATTTGACCAAATTGTTTATGTGTATTGCTGGGTATTTACAGCTCAGGATATTTAAAATGTGTGTTATTTTCCCTGCAGGTATAAGTACAAGTGAGTTATGATTAATCGTCCCTTTAGTTGCATTATTAAAGGTGAAGCTCTTCACCTATTTTAAAGGTGATCATGCTCGTGGGAGATATAAATGTAGGAGCAAGAGAAATAAACACATGGTGCAAGTGATGATTATTATTTTGTCGTGTGATATTTTATGTTTTTTTAGCATCTAATTCCATTATGTTTAATGAGCAAATGACATTCCTTGATAATTATGACTTCACTCATCAGTATGCTCTTTTAAGTGCGAGTGAATTATATTATCCACAGTACATATAAACATGTTAAAATTGGTTTCAATAAAATAAACAGTAAATGATGGGCTGATATTTGTGATCCAAGATTTTATTTCTGGTTGAATCTTATTGGAACCAAGAATTTGTGTTTGTTTTAAATGATTTATATTGCTTTCCCCCTCTTATGATGTGTTTACTGTGGGTTTATGGAGTCACATGACCACATATTTTATGCAATATTAAGACTTTAATGCACCATCATTCAGCCATGGATGCTGCATTGAGCGAGTAGCGAATTGAAAAGTGCAAATCAAATGTGCTCATCTTCCAGACAAATAAAAGTTTACATTGGATCTTAGTTACCCAAATGTATTGTGTGTTAATCATTGAACTGTAACATGTGTGTTGACTGAACTTCCTTCTAATAAAACATTCAGAAAGTATCTTTTTTGTTTTTAAATCCATATTTACTTGCTTGAATTCCTCCTCTTCACTTTTGTGATGGTTTATTGCTGAATTCCCGCAGATGAGTGCAATAGTTTGAAACCACTGGCAGATACTCTACAGGTAAAATTCAAATGCACAATGTGTATAGAGTGTAGATAAAGATGAATGTAACCTCTGTGACTTCACACACAGTTTTCTGAAGACCTGTTTGTCAAAATGAGCTCCTCGCAACTGCCTTGGCCAAAACAGCTTGTTTCTACAAGGCTGTAAACATGTTTACTTGGACATTTTCAATATAGGAGTCTTTGAGGTTTGATTCCCTTTTGGAGTCAGTGTAGTGGTTTATTAGTGGAACTTAAGACGTAAACTCAACAATTCTAGATGAGTTATCTTCTGTCACAGTTGTACATCGGACATACTGGAGTCTATACTGTCGTCAGAAAACCAGAATGGTCCAGTAGACTGTGGCATGGCACTCTACTGGGCAGTGGTGGATGTACCATCACTCAGTCAGTCACAATGAAGTGTCATCACTCAGTCAGACAGTCAGTCGGTCGGTCAGACAATCAGTCAGGGCTGGCTGATTATAGGGCTGGTCCCACTGTTGCATTCCACCCAAAATAAAAGAACCTTACAGTACAAGTACGACTTGTACTATTGTTTTAGGATGGTAACAGTATTTTATTGCATATTGCCCAGCCACTGCACAGAGCACTGTGTACTTCATATTGCTGATTGATATAGAGTACATTACAATTTTTTTAAGTACAGATGTTCATTGGCTAAATCCAAGAGAAGTGCTTGAAAGTGCGCACTTCATTCACACACTCGTTGTGTTGGTCAGGTCTATTTAACAGGAATAACATTTGGATCCACTCTGTTAATAAAAGCTTTATCTGGAATATCAAGCCTGAAGTGTCTCCATTAATCCCTTAACTGTGAAATGTTTAGTGTTATTCAGTCCTTGTAATAGCATTCACTTATTGTATTACATGACTTAAAAGGTGTTCCATCAGGAAGAGAAGTCTGTTTAAATAATTTAATACGACTGAGCTTCCTTCATTAGTATTATGCATGTCTTGAAAGCAGCGCACTTGACACAGAGCAAGACTAACTACAGAAAATAGTTGGCATCACAATTCATCTGAGACAGACCTCCGAACTAGACTCCTGTGTGGACAGTACAGGGTTGGCGCGGTCCATCTTTATCCGTTCTGTGTGCAGCACACAGCCCACTCTGTCTATCAAACTGAGCACACAGATTTATCTCTGACAAATAAATTGGGAAATGTAATGATGGACTCTGACTTAGTCATGACTTGTAGCCTGCCTTCCCCACTCGTCGGCCACCAATTGGCCTATCTGTCAGTCACTCGGCCTCATGATTTTCATGTGCCTCAGATTATGTATCGTTTATCATCTCAACTCATCCAACCCCTGCAGCTGTCTATCATTTAACATAATCACCTCTCTCCCCCTTGGAAATTTGCCTGCTTTGCGACTCCCTCATGGATAATTTTTTCCTGTCATAGGGAAACTATAAAATTTAAACCTCCCGTTTCCCCTCTTCCACTTTCTCCTTCTCGTCTCCTCATCTTCCCTCCCTTGCTGTCTGCCCTGGATTCAAACCTAATGAGTCCTTTACATTTCCCCTTTGCCTCCAATAACATTCAGGACTGTTACAGTTCCAGATTGGCATATCAAATGGACAATTTATGAACTGTATCCACAGGAAGTCATTGGCGCCACAACACAGCAGCATATGTCCTAACAGAAGACAAATTCAAAACAGGCAAAGCACTCATCCGAATGCCATTATCCATCATGTGCTGGAAAAGTCTTTTAAAATCCTACATATATCCAAACATTGTCTGTGCTGCTTATCCATGCAGGGTGTAGGGGGGGTTCACCATAAGTGCATACGTTTTTTGTTTGTTTGATTGTTTTTTCATTTTAGCATTTCCTCCAGATGGAAACAGCATTTTGGGGCGGCTGAAAATGGTATTTTTTGCATTTTGATATTTCTTGAAACGATGCAGTGTTTATGGGAAACTTTTTCAAAACAAACAAGAAAAAGATCGTTTTGGGTGAAGCTCCATTTCTGTGTGGACAAGGCCAGATTAACCTAATGTGCATGTCTATGGACTGTGTAAGGAAGCTGGAGAACCCAGAGAGAACCCACACAGGCACATGGAGAACATACAAACTCCACCCAGAAAGGCCACATGCAGACCCAAGAGGCAACAGCACACTCCTAACATGCATTCATAACAAAAGATATTCTTAAGCCAAATCCAAATGTTAGATTTATACTGATGTCACTGAAGTCAGTCTACTGTATGAAAGTGGACTCATTTTCACGGCTCTTTGCAGACAGATCAGTGTGACCTGCAATATCCTCACAGTGTCATAAATACTCCCATACTGTAGCTTAGGTTGACACCTTCTTTTCCACCGAGTCCTTGACCTGTGTCAGACACAATTCAACATTAATGTAATAGTGTTGCAGTGTGTCCAGCAACCCGTGAGGATGACCCACCTTGAGAAAGGGGTCCCAGCAGAGCGTGTGATCCGGGTCACACGATGGAAATAAGTGAAATTGGTGATTAAGTAGCTGATTTACGCAGTCCATTTACTTGCTAATAAATAACGCAAACCTCCCAGGAAATATACCTAAAATAATAGTATATACTTATCATTAAAGTGACTACTCTATAATCTCTGGTGTGTTCAGCATTTATCATAGTCAACTCATGCGCATCGCTGCTGGTAGCAGGGGGAGTGGGTACCTGAGGGAATCACTTCATATTATCTTCAATAAAAAAAAAAAAAAGAAAAAGAAAAGGAAAGGAAAATGAAGCTTTAATCTCTTCTGCAAATCCTGTACAGTGTTCAGTGTGTTTCTAATGTGGTTTAGTATGTATCCCCTTAAATTTCGGAGTGTATGAGAAACGATGGTGCGTGGTGTAAAATTGGAATTTTACTCAGCAGCCTTGTTAATGCCAACTCCTCATTACTTGGACTGAATTACTGAGGCAGCGATGTAGGCTACAGGAAATGTATCTTATAATAACAAAACTAATTCAATTAACTAACATTTTTCAGCTTCATAAGGTGACAAAACTGAATTTTGTCTGCTGTAGAGAACCTCACCTGAAATTACTGTTAATGACAGGACGACTTCTTTATGTGGATCTTTGCAGTCGATCAATATGAACTATGTAATCTTCCACCAAAGAGTGTGACCAGGCCTACTGCTTCAAAAGACAGAGCTGTTAAGATTGCAAAAGCATTAATGGCATGTTATTGGCAGCATCAACAGTTGCTGACACAGACACTGGCAAAGGCCGAGCGTAATGAACTAAAAAAAAAAAAAGAAAGAAAAAAAAAACAGCAAGGCTAATTAAAAATAATGAGCTGTGTGGGTTGCCTCAGTTCCGTTGTAGCCTTTAAAACAATCTCTAAACCACTAAAACCTTCCAACACCTTAAAGCTAATCATTAGATTATATTAAGAATTGATCAAAAACACCCTTATGCAACATTGTTGATATTGTTGGTGTTGTTCCCTCTGAGTGATAACCACCAACCACATGCCTTTAGCGGCTTAGGTGGGATAAATTTCCCCCAGGAGTTGGTGGAGAGCAAATACAGAGCTTAAAGCGGAGTAAAAATAGGACTTGCATTCATTAGACTGAATGAAACCCACCTTCAAATGAATGTTAACATTTGCTGAATGTGATTTTATAAGGTTACAACCACAAAGAAAAACGATCAAATTTTCTTTTAGTCTTTTATCCTTCATTGACCCAAACCACATCCCTTTTTCATTTCCATCTAAATATCATTAAGGACGGAGAATGTACCAGCTAAGATTGAAAGTGTGCTTGCATTTCTATTTTATCCTCAGAAGAAATGTTAACTTTTGTATCCCTCGTCTCTTCCTATCTCTCGTCTCCCTCCCTGGCCTGTCATAAGTAATAAATGTATGACCTAATGGGCTGCTGTGGTGAAACTTGAAAACTGTACCACCACAGAGCGTCTCTGGCATCAGCCCAGTCTCAGAGAAAATTTCCTCGCTGCCAGCCAGCGACTACTTGAATCAAGTTGAGACAGAGCAGGCTGATATTAGGGATGAGGGGCGCAGAGAGCCTCTTCTATGTGATCTTCATATCTCATCTCCGATGGAAAAAGAGAAGAAGTGAGTGTGTGGGTGTGAGTACATGCAAATGGCTTGGGGAGGGGCAGACAGGCAGATGAACAGACAGATTGAATTGAATAGTGAAATATTCCTGAAGACAGCCGAGCAAAGATGTAATGAGGAATAAAAGGCCATGTTGGAGTCGCAAAAATAAAAGATTTTCTAATTTTAGAACATCTCATATTCAATCAATCATATTCAAACACCACATACAAGGAACACACATATTTGATTGAGTGCCTGTCATCGCAAAGAATACCCAGAGAGAAACATAGCTCCTCCTGATCTATTGAACATCAGTGACATGCAGCCTGCTGATCTCAGAACTGAACACAGTTTAATTAGCAACTAAAACTTAGTTGTTCTTCATTTAGTGATTTTCTTCCCCAGTTTTCTTTAATAATGCAGAAGAGCAGCTGTGTAGAATATAGGCTGCACATCCATTTGAACTTGAAGGAGCTGTAAGTATTGTACAAGATAAAGAATGACTCTTCAGTAAAGTGGGATTGCCATTACTCCTGACTCATTTAGCACTCATTATAGATGGATAATTTGTGCATAGAACAGCTTGGGATGCACTCATTCATTGACATGTCTCCTCAACCTTTTGACTCTGTGTGCAAATCCTCTGCGGGTGTTCCTCCTTAAATCATCTTAGGGGTCATTCAGCAGCTCGTCCGGTCTGATCAGTCAGATCTGGTCACAGTGGGATTTTAAAAAAAGGAATTTTTAATGTAATTCAGTGAATTAAATTCACAAACTTTTGTTTGACATATGAATTTGTGTCACTGAAAACATCTGCCTGTCTGTGTTGGAAGTGCTGCAGCTCTGTGTCCCCCCACACTTCGCGATTATTTATGTTCAGTGCCATTGTTCGTCGCCAGTGCAGGAAGCTATGCGCCTTCAGTGTAGCATGATGGAGAGTAGGAGTGTGGAGATGGGAGTGGTGCATACACAGTAGAGTGTGGCTGATTTCCATGCAGGACTTGCATCCCTTCACAGACCTGAAATGATCATTTGCCTGTGAATTAATTACACCCAGCATCTCAATACAGTGTGATAGTTTATATTCTATAACCACAATCTTTAGAATTGCCAAGAGCAGAAACTAAGATTTAAATCATTGTTATACAGTACAGTGTATATCATAATAATTTGGGGTGAAATACAAAACCTAATTTTAAAAACTGGCCAACTGCACCATGTCTCTCAGATAACAGCACCATCTTTCACAAGGATGAACAAATTATTATTGCTGTGCCATTTTACAGTATGATGCTAGGCTGGAGAAACGGTTAATGTCTGACTCTTCAGTTATCACAGGCCTCATGCTCATCAGTAGATCTATACAACGATCATCACCTGCAAAAAGTCCTGCAGTTTAAATCAGCAGCTAAGTTCCCAGCAGCTGCAGCGGGGTGAAACTCAGATGCATATGGACCGCAGATCAATAAAATCAATTCCAATTTCATCACACATTGCTGAGCAAAAACTGCAAGGTCAGTTTTAAGAATGTCTATGTAAATAAAAGAAAATGGATTGAAGGGGAATAATAAAGTTTCATGGATAAGAGTTAAAACTTTAAAGAGTTACCAAGTGGGAGTATTTGCAGTGTCAGACTTTGTGGTGCAAGTACCCTTGACTGCAGTGAGATAAGGTATTATCTAGCTCTCATGTTCACTGTAACTTCCCTCTCTGCTCTTCTTTTTCATTTATTTCTCTCAATCTGTCAAAGTGTTTTGTTCTTCCTTCTCTGTTGTTCACTCTAGCATTCAGCTCATAAAAAACTGGCTACCTGGTTCGAAAGCAGACGCTGTCCTAACTCCTACACACATAACTGGCCATTTACTGCCCTGAATTTTACCTGTGAAGTCTTTAGTGTTGGTTGAGTGTCAGGTTTTAAGAACATAAAACCACAAATATCTTGAAAATCTTCTTATGGATCGAAGTGAAATAAGAGTGAAACGTATCAAACACAGAGCCTTTAAAAGATAAAGTAAGATGTTCTCAAAATGCCATTAGGTGATGACTGTAGGAGAGTCGGCTAAGTGCAACACCGCACAATCAAAATTCATCCTCTCCCATCATCCTTCCTGTTTATTATGCCTCGGATGTTACACCTTGACACTCTCTGTGTAATGTATTCACGTCTGAAAGACAAAAAAGGTCCCTCCTGTCTTTGTATCATTCGAAAAACACTGAGCTGATTACAGTGTAGATCAAATATGGCTGCTGGATACACTCTGACCATGTTTAGTTGAGTAATGATCCCCAAAAAGGCCAAGCTTAAAGCACAGCTGTATTGATGAACAGCTGCTCATGATATAAATCTTGTTTTGAGGGCAGGGAAAATGCAGAGCAATGCTGCAGAGACTCTCAAGGTAACTACCTGCATGTGTTGTGTTTTCCTGTCTTCCCCAGTATGATAATAAGTGACATATATAGTTTAGCCTCTCAATAGAAGTACACAGTGTGCTATGTTGCTCACAGGGGCAACGGCCTGAATGTCCTGAACCCAGAGAGAGCGATGAATTCACCTGTTGGCAAGCTGGCACCGAGCATGTTTTGGGAGAGGGGGGCGTTTGAAAATGTTTTGGTGACATCTTTTGACTTTAAAACATCAGATGGGTCCATGAACTGTAGTATCAGGAGCCCTGGCAGTGGAAACTGGCTCCTCACACAGGCTGTTATGACTGTTTCTTTAGTATGAACACTGGCAATGATTTCTTGGAATCACTCACAGAAGTTTTTCTCTGTGGGAACTTTCTCCATCATCATTAGCCTCCACAGCGGAGGGCTACGGCTGCAATGAAAACAGAGACTCACAGACGATATGAAAAGAAATACGATAGCACAAGTGTAATTAAATCCACATTTGTCTGGCTTGAAAGCAATTGAGGCAATGTAAAAAAAATAAATAAAAAGAGTGACTGAAATGTGTTATTGCTGTTGCAGATACAAAAGTGAGTGACAGATGGATTGAAGCATCACCCATTTACAAAAAAAAAGTTCAGCACTTCATTGAGATGTGTGCATAAATTAGGCACGGCTAACAAACACAAATCCCAGTGTTTTGAAACCTTTATATCTTTTAGAAACGGAATATTATATGTTCCATTGTGATTCAAATACATTTAAATTCAGATACAAAAGGAGGGAGATAATATTATTCCACCACTATCTGTTATCACTGGAGAACAGCCCACATCTTTGAATACGGACACAATAAGTGCTGAATAACTGGCTTAATTTATTTAGAACAACTGATTGGTTCTGCTGGATTTGTCGGTGTGTGTAGGCTCTAGATATTTTTAAAGAACAGAGGAATTTAATCATGTGTTTGACAATGCGACGGACCGGTAACTGTTGACAATGGCAACGGCAATAAAAATGTCTTTTCAAAATTTGGAAGATTAATATATTGACAAATTTAAGAAACAGAAAACATCATTGTCGCAGCTGCTTGAATGTTACTCTCTGAGCAGGGTCAGTGTTCACTTTGGTAGTGATGAGCACAGTGATGACAGCCATGTTGGCCATGTGTTGTATTAGAGAAGAAAGTTTCTACTGACTATGGGATGACAATCGTCCTCTACATGAGACCAATTCAGACCCAAAACAGAAAAGCAATGCTCTTAGGGGAAATATACAACAAGCACAGAGTCTTGGCTTGTGGCAGGCAGCAACACTGACACATGCACATGGAGGATATGATGGTATAGGTGACCAAATCACATGTAATCACATAGGTTTGACAGTAGCTGGGCTCATGACATCATTATTGTATTACACCATATACAGTGCTACTTGAAAGTTTGTTAACCCTCCAAACACGGTGCTTGTGATTTTGGCCAAATAATTCAATTTGGAGAATGGGCTACCAGAAGGCCTCTGGTTTGTCCTACCAGACGACTCTGGTTTGTCCATGTGATCTGTGTGATCTGTGGTTTCCCCCTCCAGCAACTCTCCCACGACTGTCATGTCTATTCATCTTTGCCTGATTGTTGATGCATGTACATTTATCCCAGATGCTGCCTGAGAGGTCTGCAGCTCTCTGGCAGATGATGTGTGGGTTGGCCTTTACCTAATTTATTATTTTTCAGGTGCTTCTTGGCGAAAGTTTTGATGCTCGTCCACTTCTGGGCAGAATTGCAGTGACTGGCACGCCAGTTGTTTGGTTGGTTTCCTCTCTCTTTTAATCAGTGCTGCTCAAAACCTTTCCTAAGGACATCTCATTTGATTGGTCTGCTTAATTGATGACTTGAGCACCCACATGTGTTTCATCTGAGTCTATTACCTACTTGATTTTACCAATGCAACTGGGGGTCACTTACTTTTGCACATACTCAGATTTCATGCTTCATGTAATTTGCCAGCTACTCACATAGTTCCCTCAAAACAAGTGCATGGAATTGATAAACATAAACCTGACATTTCATGTGTAAAAACTGGTGATGATAAAATAAAATCATGGTGACGCAACAGGAAAATCTAGACTATGCAAGAGGTTCACACCTTTCAAGCAGCTCTGTATATTACATTAAAACATCTAAAGATTACTGGACCTATGTAATAAATACATGTGGAAAGGTTTTACATTATAACTTTTAAGTATCTGTTCATACTCCAGCACAGGCATGCACACTTTACACAAGTACAAATAACTCTGAGACATGAAATCCATTAAAGAGTGTGGACTACAAGAGAGAGAGAGAGAGAGAGAGAGATGACTGAGGACAAACTCCACACTGAGCTGCTGCCATGGGACATGCCCACCCAGAGAGGCTCCACTGTTTGCTTACACACACACACACACACAGCGGGAGAAATGCAGTTCAACTTTAAAAGAGAGAAAGATGAGACGTGATTACACACTTCTCAAACAGTGGATGTCTCACTCAGTCCTCTTTAACTTTAGATACTGTGCACAGCTGTGTTCAAAAAAGAAAAGCCCTGCTGTCTCTTTTTTTCTGGGGTATAGTTGTCGGTCAGGACCGGAGGGTTTCTTTTACTCAGTATACTTTCAGTCCTTATCAGCTTCCCGCCCGGTGCTGAGAGCTGACCTTCAGACATTATCTTTCTCCACTCTCTTCTCATCAAAGGGAGAAACGATAAGAACTGACTGTGCAGTGATAGAAACCTTCCAGCGTGAGTGCTCTCCTTGTACTGTCTTTTTTTTTTTATTTTATTTTTTTTTTTGCAGCCCACAGACTGGCCGGCTCTAGTCTTGGGGACTCCCCCAGCAAGAGATTTACTGCATCACTGGTCATAATGGGAGTAATGGGAGGAAGGAAGGAGGGAGGACATCATTCACAGCACCAGATCAAAAATACAACGTGACATTGAGGTCAAACACACAAGGAGACAGACAGACACACAAGGTTCAGTAGACAGAACTATTCAAGTTAATCTTTTAACTTCATATCATAAAGTGTCAAATAAGTGCAACTGGGATTTCATTACTTTAGTTTGAGTAGCCTTGCCTCAGCTCCTCCTGCCACCCTGTCACCAGCTAAAAAAAATTCTCTTGATCCAAAGAGAGACAAATAATTATGACCACGGGCACTCCTGATTTTTGGTGTGAGGCCACGGCTGTGAGGTGGCATTACACACCCATCTGGTTGCAGCACCTGGTGTTGGCGTGCTCCGTTCGAGTGGGATGCAATTAATGTAACCTACAAAGGCAGGATTTGTTTGTGCTCACTGGTTGGCCCACCTGCAGCTGCTTTTGGCAGGAGACTATTCTGAGAGTGGCAGTCAGGGGAGATGGCTCCTTCTCCATGTGTTAATTAACAAGGAGGTGACTCTGGGGCGTTTTTTGGCTGCGTTTGTGTGGAGGAAGAGGAGGGGGTGGGAAGAGGTTACCAGAATCCATCCAGCTCTCTCTGATAAATATGCTCTCATGTCAACGTGTGCAGGAAAACTGTTTAAAAAGGCCTGTCTGTAAGCTCACCACTTCAAATACGCATATGGACTTTATGCTAATTAAACAAGAAGATATTTTAGTAGCTTTGACAAGAAACTGACTAAACCAAAGACTGTAATTTATTTCCAATTGGCCAGCCTGGTGCCAGCCTATAACAATCTGAATTTGTTAACAGCTTGGCATCTTAAACAAAACTCATTAACTCTTTTGTGTATTTGGAAAGATAATGAACACTGAGATAACTGGAGCTGCAGTGCTTAAACTGGAAATAAACAGCCTCTGATTGTATGTTTAAAGCGATGGAAGCCCGTGGAAAAAGTCAGAGATCTTAAGCACGAAAAGTTCTTCGCGAGTATGAGAAAAAAACAGATTAATTAGTTACCTGTGCAGCAGGTTGGACAACAGAGAAAACACATTCTATCCTTTCTTCCAGATGTCAAAGTGGCAGGAGGAGGAGAAAGAGAGAGAGAGTGGTGCAGACATGCAACAAAAACATCTCTGGCTGAGTTCGAACCAGGGACGCTATGGCAGTTGATGTTTTGATGTGCCTCAACCGAGGCTACCAAACTGCTCCACCCTCCCACTCTTTCATTTCTCACTGAAGTGTGCCATCACTAAAAGTTTCCCTCAGTTGGAATCACTCTCACAAACTTTGTAATACAACTTCTTCCTAAAACACGATTTATCTGTAATTGCAGATTTTTGAGAAAATAGAAAAGACTCTTTGACTAGAATTATCAACACAGCGCTGTTACCCTGTATATGCAATCATAAAACAAATAAATAGTCAATAACTGAGAAAATACTTTTTCCTTTAAGTCCCTCTTAAACACAGTAACTGTTCAAAAGGGACTTGAACAGAGGAACATCTGTTCATCCCCACAAGCATACACAATAATTACACTGTAATTTATAGATTTTAGTATAAAGAGTTGCAGTATCTAAAACGTTTAAGTCGGTACAAATGTTGTTGGTACAAATATGTGCTTCTGTGCTTTGGAAATTTTGATGATGCACTGAAAGATTACAAGCTGTTCACTGTTTCACTGTAAGCACCATTGTAGCTGGTACCCTGCAATGTGGTGCATCTGTTAACTTCCCTCTAAGACCTGTCTGTGCGTCCTGATCCCTGCAGAGTAGGGCTGGTGAGTGGGAGCTCTGGAGAGGAGGCAGGAGTGGGCTGCTGGCGCACAACGACAGCCCCACTGATTTATACCCTTGTGGATCATTTTCTGAGAAATTTGTACTCTTCTTAACACAGATGACTCACACTCCACTCCAGTATGTTTTTATGCTCGATACCAAGAGAGCCCTTCCTGGCTGTACTGTACATCTTTGCTGCAAAAGCACAGAGCTGTCAGGTTTATTACAGTGTCAACAAATCTTATGTTCCCTCTGGGTGGACAAATGTCACAGCAGAAGTTCAGCATGGAGTTTGAAAGTTCTCAGTAGCTACAGACACATAGATTTTAATCAAATTCAACAAGTTTTGTTTGTTTTTATTTCGTGGTTGTTTGTTTCTTTTTGTTGCATTCTGGTATTTTCATTGGCACACAAACACACGCAAAAACCCCCCAATGACGTTCACTAAAACAATGTTACCAACATATTACATATCTGAGCACTATTTTCCACCAGCAGTGGACAAAGAAGACAGCAGCAAAACAAAAGACAACAACAGAGGAAAATTATTCATTAATACCTACTTATCAGCTGCAGCATACATTTCTGCAGCATCACTGAGTAAAATACAAATGAGTGTTTGCTTTGTTTAAGAGACGGCAAGGTTGAAAATTCTACATTACTGCACCGCAAATTGAGACAGTAAGCGCTGTGTGAAGTGAGATAATTATTAATGCATTAGCAATGGGCTTTTGCATGCTCTGAATACATTAAATGGGCATTGGATGTCTCAGACCTATGCAGACATGTTCCTTGTTTTGCTGGAACAATTACCCCCTAAAAGGCCTCTCATTTCAACCAAACTGTGCAATATTCATCACAGTTTTGTGGCCAGCGGCCCTTTGAAATTGCTTGTTTTGTGTCCATGCACAGGGATACTACAAATTATGAAGCAAGGACATCATTATTGGAACAGTGGCATGTCTAGACTTATTTAGGCCTGACAGAATCCATAGAGTGGTACAGCCCTCAGTGTTTTTTTAGGATGCAATAACTCCTTTGCTCTTGTCCCTTTGAAAGTAAGGATAAACAACGAAGGAAACTTGGTGTGTGTGTGTGTGGTGTGTGTGTGTGTGTGTGTGTGATAAATGGAAGTTACTGAGAAGAGAATTTTGCTTGATGTTGACTCACCCCCATGCTTTACACAGCAGGTTTCCTCAGCATCGATCCCTGTAGCTTTCAGGTGTGTGAGTTAAACAGTTGCACTTATTCGCACAAAATCTTGCCGTCCTGAATCACACACACACACACACACACACTGAAGCTTTACATGTGAACCCACAGATCCACATAGCCAACCTGTACCCTCTTGACTGCTCCCTGTGCTTGTTGTGTATTTACTTTTGGTATATGGCCTAAAAGCACCTCGAGCTGTTTTTTTTCTTAAGCTGAAAGAAGAGCAGGGAAAATCACAGGAGTGAAAGCTCTGGTGGGGAACAGGCCAGAAAAAATGTACACATATACATATACATATATAGATGCGATATAGACAAAAAAAAAAAAAAAAATAATATATATATATATATATATATATATATATATATATATATACATATATACATAAATTATAACAGACATGAGCAGTAAAACGGGGTGTTGAGGACTTTAGGCTGTAGTGGAAATACCACTTTAAGAGGGGCCGCTGCATTTTTAAATAAGTAAAACTGTAGCAATTATGTATTATATTATACAACTGTGACATTTTATGTTAATATGGCAAACAAGATTTCAGAAAGTTGCTCATCACCACATTCAAACATACAGAACAATTCTAATTCCCTTTGGGTCCTAATTCTGGCCACATTGCTCTTTTAGCTCTGTTTTTGGTCTCCACCAATGTCTGAGGTGGAGTTGTTTATGTTTACCTGCTTGTTTCACTTTCTCGAGTCTTTCTGTTGGCCAGTTTTCTGACTGTGGTGTGTAGCGTTTTAGGCCTTTATTGAAAGCTGTTCTTAACATCCAATACAAAGTGAGTTTTACCCTCCATTTCTGTTCACTCAAATGCCAGCTTTCATGTATTAGCATGTTTCCACTGCATCATTTAATGTGTTTTCATCCTGGAAATGTGGGTAATTGTGTTCAATACACACATAAAGGTCATTGTGTTTCTCGAAATAACATGGTGCAGGAGAAAATTAAATCAAAAAAAAAAAAAAAAAATGAGCGGTCAGTACTGGTATATTTTCTGCCCTGCAGTCAGATGTATTTAATGAAAGGGAATTCAAAGGAAAGAAAAGAAGCTCTTATTTTGATAACAAAGTGCTGCAAGCCCTGTTTGTTGATACCTTTATTTCTGTAACTCTATCTATCTTCTGGATTGGCTATAATTTAGAAGTGGCCAGCTTTGGAAGAATGTTGTCCAATTTTGGTTAAATGCATTCACTATATGTAGGTGTCAAGCAATGATGGACCACAGAAAAGGCTTACTGGAGATGAATGATAACTGAAAGTAGACAGTTCAGCAAAAGCCCTTGATAGATAATCAGGTAGACATGCTCAGGTCACAAAGCACCCTGAAGGCCCCGCTGCCCCTCCCAGCCCCTAGACCATTAGATCACTCTCACGGATCACTGCTCAAAGAACTGTCACCTTACACAGGAGTCGCTCTATAGTTTTGAGAGCCCTTTGCAAGATATTGTTTGAGCTTCTTCGGATGTGTCAGTTTCTCATTTTCCACAGAACAATGAGTCTGAGTTGTTGAATGTTAGTTTCAACCACGAAGGCTGCTCTACCATATATTTGATCCTATAATGGGATTTTTTAGCCGTGCTAACAGCATTGCAGAAGGGATGGCACACATTGGACCAATGTTTGGTCTGGAGTTTAACATGTTTAAGTAGCTGTTGGGCAAGTTGCAGTGAAATTTGGCACAGACATTGATGGTCCCCAGAGGATGAACCCTAATGATGGTGATCCTGCGAGTGTTTCTCCAGCTAAACCATGATGTTTATATTGGTGGTTGATGTCTCAATAACTACTGGATGAATTGCCTTCAAAAATAATTCATAATACATTCATACTCCCTTGTGCACAGATTGCAATAACCTCTGTTTATGATTAAGACCTGCTAAAGCAATGAAAATGCCATCAGTTCGTGCTAATTAGCAAATATTGGCACGCTAAATTTCCTGTGAAAACGATTATCAGCATCATCCCTGCAAATTATCAATAAATTAGTATTATCATTGTCAGCATGTTAACATGCTAATGTTGGTAAATGGTAGAGCCACATGGTCCAGAGATCCAGATCTTATTGATCACTAATACTGATTCATAAAGAGGATTTAAGTGAACATTACCTCAACATCGTTTTCCTTCAAGTTAATAATTAAAAATTAGAAATCTATGCAATAAGAGTCTCACTATCAAGTCCAATTAGTGAGCTGACTCAGAGCTTTAAATGACATGAAAATCAATGAGAATGATTTGCTGATTGTTATTGTTGATCGTGTAAACAATTGACAACAATCCCACTATAAGATGACGGCACTGTGGAAGGCAGTCAATGTTTGGTCCTGGTCTTTGCTTTGTTTTCTTGTTCTGCTATGAGGCATTTGTGGAGGAAACACTAACACACATTCTTTGACCTTAGACAGACTTAAAACAGTACAAGCAAACAGTTTCACCACAAGGACAAAAAGTAACAGAATACAACATCTCACAGTCCAGAGATGTGCTATTGAATTGGAGCTGTATATATAAAGTATTGTTTTTGTGTTTCTTCCCCTTATCTAGAGCACTGTGGCCTGCCTCTGTGTTTGTAAGGTTCACATGACCTTGTGCTGCCTTGACAGGAGGAGGTACGAGTGCATTATTTGAATGCAGTGATCCATCCGGTTGACATCAACAGGTACCTTTATACGGTCCTTGCCAGTTTTCGTGCAAGTGATGTCATTCCACTCACTCACTCGCAGATGCAGATTGTTTCCAATTTCGGTGACACTGAGTTTCATCTATGCTAAATACAAAGTTTGTTTCTTTAGCACCTTTCTTCAGCTGTTGTCATGGCTGCATAACAAGAGATGAAGCTTATTTATGTTCATCACATAACTGATCGCTGCAGAAACCCCATTGGAAGGATTCATTTATTTTATTGTACTAGTTAAAAGTGTAGATGGAGGAAATGTGTTTCTCTTTTTCCCCCCAAAAAAGAGAAAAAATCCCCAGCTTGTATTTCTTTATTTAAGCTTTAAAGCATTGCTGAGTGTGAAGGGAAAAGCACAGCATCCACCCGTGGAACAAGCCCAGAGCCTCACACTGGGAGATTGAGAGTGAACAACAATGCTGCCTTTCTCTCTCCAAAGCACCAGAGACAGTTTGGCGCTGTGTCCATTTGGCTTCTGCTCTGGCCATCCATCCATTCCTGAGTACAGAGCCCTCATCCAAGAAGTGTATTATGGTCAACATAATGGCTTCAATATAGAGCCACTTAAGAATGAATTCAGCATTCTGGCTTTTTGTAGGGGGCTTTCGGCCAACCAGGTGTGATGGGGGTGTAAATGAAAGAAAAATGTGTGTGACACAATTCAATTCTCCATTGGAGAGCATAAGAAAAGACCAAGAAAAAAAATTAAATATCTTCTTAAAAATATGCCAAAGTCCAATTTCATTACATTTTCCAATTTTTCCACATAAACTACAGAGTTAATAACCCCCTATCCTGATAAGTAGCAGGATATTTTAATCACTGTCAGACTCTAATTGGACATTTTCCACTTTTCCATTCGCACCCACACACATAAACAAATCCATCTGAGCACCACTGTGCACTCCAAAAACACTTAAACCTTCCGAGGTTTCAACAAGATTGTTCTTCTGTAAAAACATTAACCCTGAGTCTCTGATGCCAGCAGTTTATTATCGCCCATAGTTATGTTTTATTGTCATGAAACCTTATTGCTGTGGGTAGTAATTACAACATTAGTAAAGGAGGAGGAAGTCGGCCGATGTTTGAGTAACAAAGTCCATGTCAAGAAGCAGATGCAGTGAATGAATGGGACAGTAAAACACAGGACTTTGACACAGGGTAGGGCTGGCTGCCTATTTCCTGTTCGAAACCAATATTCAGCATTGCATCTCTATCTGTGAGTGGTCCACAAAGTTTTTTGTGTGTTACCTTAATGAAGTCATCTAAACCTTGGTTCTTTTCCCACCCCCCCTCATGAGTCTCACTGTTGTCTCCCTGCACTCTTGTGTATTTAAGCCATGCTTTCCTTCCTTGTGAGCAGCGTCCCAGCATTCCTTGTCCGATAGTTTCCTCGTGTATGACCTTCTAGTATCTTGTTTCCTCGAGTTCTGCTGAATGATTTTATTACTTATGCCTTCAGGTTTGTCTGCCTGGTTTTGATTCCTAGACTGTATTAAAGACTCTAAGACTGCCTAGCCTTATCCCTGTGTGCTGCTGCATCTTTGTGTCTATCTGCCTGTGAGTTTGTGATACTTTTGCATAACATTTGTGTAACCACTTTTTGGTTCAGGGAGTTCTAATAATTGTGCAAAATATACATTGTAATCCCAGTTTTCTAAAGAAACTGTGAATGGAAGCACCTCAATAAGGTTGGTGAGCCACTAAAATCACACTGACATTAACACTCAGGTCAATGCAATTTTGAATAAATGACTTAGTCTACCACATGTATTATGCTGTGTTGTGGACCGACCACTTCTCCCCTTCTTGTCTAAACAAAATGTTATTCAACCTGAAGCGTGGGTTGTTAACTTGCATTCTACCCCTGGATGAGACATTGATCCGCCTTTGTGTCTCACTCAGCACTGCATTATAATAAATGCAGCTGGGTGAAGTAGTAGGATGAATATGGAGCTCATTTTTATAACACTACAGTCTTCGATCGTGTTTAAGTGGCCTGTAAACTTTCCTCTGTGCTCAACTATAGCACGGGTTATTCATGATGAATTTCATCAAAGTTCAGCCTTTGTCACATCCAGAATGTGTCACAGCAAAACCCCACCAGGTTTGTCTTCATGTAACGTACAACTAGTGTATGTCATCAATGGCTGCACTGATGTTCAGAGTCCGTGCTTTTCTGCACGAGCAAAGTGTTACATTCATTAATAGCAGCTGTGTTGCCAGGAGGTGGTTGGCAGGTGTATGAAGCACCCGACTGTCACATCTGAGACTGGGGTTTGCACTCAGAGCTCTGTCTGTGCACAGGTTTAGGCAACAAAAAGCATGTTAGTTACAGGGAAAGGTGGTGGTTTTGGTTACGTGATCTGAAGTCACTTAAGTTTTTTGATTTCTGCACCAGTCAAATGCTGCCAGTGCCCACAAAGATCCATAAAGAGGTTCAATGGTGCTGCAGGGCTTGAGGGACTAGAGTGTGGTTTAACCATGTAGAAATCATGTAGAAGTGTAGGAGCATGTTAGAATTAAGTCAGTTCCTGATTGAGTCTTGAGTTTGTCATTCGTTAGAGGTGTGAATTTGAAGAAAATTTCTTTCATAGCGTTCAAGTTCGAGTTCTTTATTGTCACTGTACAGTCACCTACATGAAATTTTGAAAGCAACTGCTGTAGGATGCACTTAAAAAGTTTAAATGGATTAGAAGTAAAGAGCAGAATATAAACAAATCTAATAAATATGAAGTTCCTATGCTTAAATGTTAAGTGTAAATAACAGAATATACACAGAATGCCATAAATACGAAATTGCACATCATGTTGAGGACATTTTTGCACATCAGTATTAGGCTGGTATTTACAGTTACTGTGTGTTCAGAGTGCTGACTGCCCAGGGGAAGAAACTGCTTCTACCAGAGGACAGCATGCTGGACAGCTGATGGTTTGGAAGGAAGTGATCACTGAGAATTGCTGTAGCTCTGGAGAGGCAACGGGAGCTAGCAGTAGAGTCCAGGGAGGGAAGTGGACAGCCGATCACTTTTTCTGCAGACCTTATCACTCTCTGCAGTCTCTTCCTGTCAGCTATATTGCAGCCAGCATCCCATACACCAGCACACATGGCGTACACCACCACGCTCTCAGTTGTGGAGTGGTAGAAGGAGATGAGAAGGTTTGCCTGCAGTTTATTCCATCTCAGGAAGTGGAGACGTTAACAGTTGTGTTTGCTGACCATGATAGATCCTCTGAGATAAAGATCCCTAGAAACTTAAAGGTGGAAACCCTTTCCACAAGATCACCTTTTATACAGAGGGGGGGGGTCAGTCTTGTGCCTCCGTCCATGACGACTTTCTTGGTTTTTCCTGTGTTGAGGGTCAGATTGTTCATGTCACACCTCTCTGTCAGCCGCTGCACCTCATCCCTGTAGGCTGTGTCGTCATCGTTGG
Source organism: Caranx ignobilis (assembly GCA_021432705.1). NCBI lineage: Eukaryota > Metazoa > Chordata > Actinopteri > Carangiformes > Carangidae > Caranx > Caranx ignobilis. Next base: position 5,678,207 of record MU269982.1, read on the forward strand.
TGATCAGCCCCACCAAGGTGGTGTCGTATGCAAGTTTTATTAACTAAATTATGAAATTTACTCATTAACAAATTTACCAACGTTCCTTGGACAAGAAAAAGACTCAATTCTGATTAATTAGAGTAGAGAAAAAAAATGTTTCACACTTTTAGGCAAGAATTTCCCACTTCCAAAACTAATCAACAACCATAAATTCCTTTTCTCCACAACTGACCTTTGAACACACACAAATTTTAATAGATCCTCCAAGATACCAAATGACACACTTTGTGAGGACTTTGCAGACCACGTCAGAAGTAAAATCAATGACATCAGATTGAGTCTTCTATCTCAACAGATTTTAAATGTCGACACACCCAGATCATTGATTTTACCTGAGGAAACGCTGGAGAGTTTTGCCCTGGTTGATGCAAGGACACTTGGTCGAGTTTTTCTCCCAAGTAAAGCCCACAACTTGCCTTTTAGACCCAACTCCCACACCGTTTTTTAAAACATTTATAGAATCTTTGAGGAACAGCTGTTATACATGGTGCATTGCTCTCTTCAGCCAGGTGTCTTCCCCACCTCCTTTAAAACAGCAGTGGTGAAGCCCCTTCTGAAGAAGAGCAATTTAGACCCCAACATTCTTAATAATTATCGACCAGTATCCATATCACCATTTTTAAGTAAAATTTTAGAAAAACTTGTTTTTAACGGTCTTGGTACCACTGGATCCAACCGCTGCCTTCAATACAGTAGACCATCACATTTTATTAGACTGAAGAACGTGGTCGGCCTCTCTGGTACTGTTTTTAACTGGATACTTGTTTCTCAGGAACCCATGAGATAAAGTGTGGGGTTCCCAAAGGGTCAATTTTAGGTCCAACCCTTTTTAATCTTTACATACTTCCCCATGGGAATGTCATCAGAAGGCACAGCATCAGCTTTCATAGTTATGCTGACGATACGCAACTGTACATCGCCGTGTCTCCTGATGACACAGGGCCAATTGATGCCCTATTAACTGCATTTTAGATATCCAGACATGGGCAGCTAGCTTCCTGCAGCTCAACCAGGACAAAACAGAGTTTTAGTTATTGGTCTTGAAGGCCAGAGAGAGAAACTTTTACCAAAACTACAGGATTTTAAACCATCACAATACTAAAAAATCTGGGTGTGATTTTTCACTCTGAGCTTAGTTTTATTCCACATATCAAAAACATAACAAAGATTGGTTTCTACCATCTTAAGAATATAGCCAGAGTCCGCCCATTTCGCTCTCAGGCCAGCAAGGAGGTGCTGATGCATGCTTTTATCACTGTCGGTTAGATTATTGTAATGCCCTGCTCTCTGGTCTTCTCAAAAAGAGCATTTCTAATCTCCAACTATTACAAAACTCAGTCGCACAAGTGCTGAAAAGGACCAGAGGGCAGGAGCACATTACACCAGTTTTAAAATTGCTGCATTGGCTCCCCGAGCGCTTCAGGATCGATTTTAAGGTTCTCTTATTAGTTTTAATTTCTTAATGGTCTTGGGCCTTCTTATCTATCTGACCTACTTTTACCCTATCAACCCTCGCGGACCCTGAGGTCCTCCGGCACTGGCCTTTTAACTATACCACAAGTTAGATCCAAAACACACAGGGAGGCAGCATTCAGTTATTATGGCCCCCGATTGTGGAAAAGCCTGCCAGAGAATCTCAGGGCTGCAGAGACTGTTGATGTTTTTAAAAAGGGGCTCAAGACTCACGTTTTTAATCAGGCTTTCAACTGACTTTAATTCATTTTTTTTTTAATTCCTTTTATGCTCCTACACTTCTTTTTACCTATCTTATGTTATTTCATATACATGGTTTAATTTAAACTTATTTTATATTATTTATTTTGTTTATTTTTATACATTTTACATTATTTTACTGTTCTTAGTCCCTCAGTTTTTAGCCTTATTCATTTTTACCTTATTTTACTGTCTTAGTCCCTTAGTTTTTAGCTCCAGTGTTTCCTCACGGGGGCCTGCCAGACTGGAAGTTGTCTCTGGTCTTGAAATGGGGTGTCTCCTGTGACGGGTCTGGCCCGGGTGGCTAGAGGGCTCTGCACCTTGGTGTGGAGCCCTCCTGTCTGCCTAGGTTGGGTGGTCTCGGTGGCAACGCCCCCTGCTGCCACGGACCATGACTTCTCTCAGTGTGGCGGGCCCCCAAAGGAAGCTCCTTCCTCGCCTCAGGTCTTGGTGCCCAGCCATGTCTCTTTTGTGTGTGTGTGTGTGTTGCGCGCGTGCATGTGAGAGTGTGTGTGCGTGTCTTGTTTTTAGCCTCTATGAGACACTTTGTGTTACTAAGGTATGAAAAGTGCCATATAAATAAAGGTTGATTTTTGATTTGATTATTAATAGGCTATTTACATCACTGAAAGATATGACAGGATGGTACATCTTTGACAGAAATTAAACTCTAAGTTGGCAAGCTTTAATGAATTTTAAAGATGTTTCCTGAGTGTCACTACTTAAGGGTACTAACATTTGTGATATCTTGTTGACTAAATGTGGAACTATTTCATGTTGTCAGATTAAGACCCTGTCATCCTTTGGGGAGTCATGTTAGAAATGGAAGTTGTTTATGGTGCAATGAAGCCTGTGAGTGTCATCATTGCCTTGCATTATGGAGGCCGCAAAGCCCAGAGGGACTCTCAAGAAGACTCAAGGTCAGAGAGACAGACATCTGGCTTCCTTATTGAAGAGCTGACTATCATACAGCAAATGCTGCCTGTGCTACAGACTCCAAATATACTCAAAGGCTCATTTTGGGAACAACAACAACAAAAAGGATAATTTTGCACAGTTTAATCATAACTCTGTATAAACAACTTAGCTACCTGTGCCACACAATGTTGATAACGATAATGATAATGATAATGATAATGATGATTATAATGGTAATGATACAAAGCTCAGTCACACTATCAGTGTATTTCCATGGCAGTGCAGAGTCTAAACATAATTCCTCCTAAAAATTGTCTGCAGGACAATGTTCATGAAGCTAATAGCAATTTTGCCATCAGCAGTGAAAGCACCTCTCAGCAGCAGCAGCAGCAGCAGCAGCAGCCCATTGAATGTCCTCAGCATTTCAATAACCTGCGCCATCATGGGAGGTAGTTACATTGTGAAGGAAAGATCTCAGAGCACCAGACTCAGCTCTGTTGCTGTCACAGTGAGTCATACATTCTTCCTCCTCGTTGTGTTTGACCTGGATCATGTTCTGTCTGCACACAGCAAACATCTGAGAAGGTAACAAGACTCAAGGACAGATAGCTGTCAGTGATAAATATGTCTAGCTCTCTTTCCTGTTAGGATGCATTGATCTCATTATTATAAAAACACCACTTAGAATGGCAGAAAATGATATGTTAATTTATAACTTATAGATTGCTGCTTACAGGTTATCTCTCTCTCTCTGAGCTGCATTGGTCCTGAGAAACAGATTACTTCTGACTGGAGCAGGAAGGGTTAGAATGATAGTATATAAATTCATGAAGCACGCACTTTTTGCTTCCTGTGCAAATGTGGAAGAATTAACCAGCAACAGATCAAGTTTCACTGTAGCATTAAAACATCTGAAGTATCCATTACTGAGAGAAATTAATCTCAGTCTTCACACTTTAAGTGTCACTTGAGTTTCTGCCAGTAGAAGCAATTTTTCAAACAAATCTTGAATTGACTTTTCTTTCACTTGTCAGAATGTACAGATTTTATTTTATGTCTAAATTACAAGTCTATTGGGTAAAAAAGGGAAAATGCTGGCAGTTAATCTGCGGAGAGCTACAAACATTTCTCCAGAAGAAGGATGGCTTATCCTTGAGTGCGTTGACATGTGAAGGATTTATTCAGTGAGGTGAATATGCTGCTCAAAAACACCCATCTAAAAAGGTAAGTGTAACTCACAAGGGAAATCTGTGGCACTGAAAACTCAATGGTGCTATTAAAAAGGTCAGCCTTCGGCTCAAACTCTAGATATAGTAGTTTATTAAATCAGCCTGTCAACAGGAACACACTATATTCAAGAATCTACTGACATAAATGCTTGTGATAGAGATTAATATTTCACCTATATCATTTCACAAAGATGGTCAAAGGAGAAAGTGGCATGAAAGACGTGTGCCACCATCTCATCCACCTCTTGTTTTCGTGGAACCGTCAATGTCAGCAGACAGTCGGAGCGTTTGACACTCGGTGAATGATACTGCACACTGTGGACCGATGGACATGAAGTACTTCACCAGTAATTGACTGGAAAGATCCCATGGCATAAAACTGCAGAGCAATTATTAACTGGAAAAGAGCTGGAAGAGCACAGCTGCTGGCAGTGAATCGATCCACTCCCAGAAGGTCAGACAGATCATAAATTGACAGCCAATCAAAACTATAGTGCAAAATCAATTCCACTGGGTTCTTGAGATTTCAGAAAATTGTTGTTGAGATGTTCTTCCCCCTCATATGTCGCCACAAACACAACCACGTTCAATCAGGTGGACTTTAAGTTTTTATTCCTCAATTTGGTTGCTACGGTCTTCTGTGCAACAGCTTATCTGATTTTATTGAGTGATTCCTCATGTGTAAAAGATACGAAGAAAACTTAAATAATGTCGAGGAAACCTGAAGGAGAAGACTTGCTCCATGTAACCAGCCCCAGGACATTGATGTTCAACTGAAGCACCTGTTTTTAAACTAGATCAATCAACTTTTATTGCCTTGAGCACAAGAGAAGACAAGCGAGAGCTGTGAGAGTCTTTTGTGATTAGACCTCAGCCTGATGTCATCATATTTGAAAAGGGGGTGAGGGTCTGTGAAGTATAAACTATAGGCAATCCCCAGGGTCTAGAGACACTATTAGACTACTGGTGGTAGTGGTGATAGGAAGAGGATGATACCGGAAATCTGGGTGTGATGTGTGATGTGGACTCTGATCAGCTGGACTTGACACTGGAAATGAAAACAGGAGGTCACAGCAATACACACTGTGAAGACTTCTCCTGGGTGGGCAAACAAATGTCACACTGAAGAGAGGGAGTGAACATAGCTGACATCTTGGTGTGATTTTTTTTACATTTTACTAATGAGCAACAAGTAAGAGGTGCCACAGTGACATGGCCAAATGGAGCTCAGCCATTGTTCACTGCTGTTAAATACTATACACACACATGAATCCAAATGTCTGGTTTTGCTAAGACACAGTGTGTGGAAGCTGAACTTGGCTGCTGCTGACGCCTTTTGAGTTCCTCAGAGTGATTAAAATGACTACACTGTGTAGCTTTTTAACTACACGTGGTAATTTCAGTATCCAATTTTCAAATAAATGAGATCCTTTTAAATATTAAACCTGCAAAGTCGGTGTCAGGAAAGCATTTTAGTGAGCTGAGCTTTTGACTTTTGTCACTTAACGAGCATGCACACAACCACACTCACACACACAGTCACACAACCACACTCACACTCACACTCACACTCACACACACACACTCACTCACAGACACACACACACACAGTATATGGTCGATTTGGCACATGCTTCTTTCCTGTGTGAGGAAAATGAAGAAAGGGGAGTGTGTCAGCTGAACTGAGAGCTGGCTAACTGTGGGGAGGCGGAGGAAGAAGAGGAGGAGGAGGAGGAGGAAGGAGGAGGAGGAGAGGAGGAGGCTGACTTGCACAACCATATACCACACCACAGCCCACAGCGCTACAGCACAGAAAGAGGCAGTAGCCATCTACATACTCCATCTGTGGAGGAGACAAATGAAGTGCAGTTTTATAGCTTATCCTGCTGAGCCGGAACATAAGAATGTGCTGGAGGATTTTAGAGAACCAATTGGTAGGAAAAATGTGTGCGGGAAATGCTGACTTATGGGAAACTAAAAAAAACCCCACACCAAACAAATTTTCCTCAACAAAAAGGAGATGGCTGCCTGGCGGTTTAAAAAGCTATGATCCTGTGATGGGTTCTTAAACTGACAGTGTTTACAAACCCCCTTGTCTTCTAGCTACAGGCTGGTGGCTGAGTTTTCCTCTTTATGAAGCATGTGGTATAAATAAAGCCCTTACCTACACAAAAATATTTGTGTGTTTGTCACCACATAGATACCTACTGCAGTGCCCTGTTGCTCTGGAATCAAGCCACACCTTGTGCCAAATGCACCAAAGAGGACAGCAATCGCTACACAAAGCTGAAATACTGGCATCTCTTCACTGGTTACCTGTTCAGCAGTGATTTCTAGGATGATAGCACTCTCTTTCAAAACATGATTACATGGCCTCAAGCTTTCATTCTCATCAGCATGTCGCTTTGGATCCTCAGGGGCGCTTTAAACTGAAAGTATTGAGGTGCTTTGAAAAAGTTGCCCAAGTCGTGCAGGGTCGCAGGCAAAACCAATTTTATTACAGCTTCTCCTTGATGTAATCCCTTTTTATTTTGTCCTTTGCATGTGCAATGTTTTATCCTCTATTTTTTGTGGTGACCTTTAAAAGTGTTCTTTTTTTCTAAAGCGAACACAAAATGAGTGAGGCCGTAACACACTTTGACAACATTGGAGGTTTAATATTAAAAAGACACAGTCCGCCCCTGCAGGTGTGCTCACTCATTCACCTGATCGCAGTCTCCTCAGGACTGTGTGGGGGTGCAGACTGTGGGTGATTAACATCTTCTTCCCTCGGGGTCATGTCCACACGTTCTCAGCTATCGATTAAAACAGGCATGTCCAAACCATTCCTCGAAGGGCCGTGTGGCTGCTGGTTTTTGTTCCAACCAGCCAAGAGCACACAGTTTTGACCAATGAACTCTCTGAAGACTGACATCAGTTGATGAAATGAGTCAAGTCTGGTGTGCTGCTGCTTGGTTGGAACAAAAACTGCAGCCACACCGGCCCTCAAAGGTCATCAACAGCACGTCAAACTAAACCAACAGGTGGCGACATAAACTGAACCGTAAAGTCAAGCTGGCCAATCAGAGGCCTGGGAAAATGTTATGACTCGCTCTGATAGGCTAACAACAATGAGGTTGCTTGTTAGAACTGGATAACTTTCATCTTTTCTGTCAGTACATGATGTCCAATTCAGTGCTACTGTGACTCTACAGTGTCTTGTTTTGCCCTACTCTGATGTAGTGATGCAGAGAGGAACTGCTTTGGAGTTGGTGATCTTCTTGGTCCAGTTCTACTGAGGTGTTTGTTATTGGTATGAAAGAGTTTTGCACACAATCCAACCCCGTTTGTGTTTTTGTGGGGACTGGAGGCCAGATTTCAAAATGCAACCCTAAAGGCAACAGTCATGCAGGTAGCATGTCCACTCTAACCTGCTGACATGTGTGCCAAAATGAAAACCAACACGTTCTGCAGCTGTCACACTGTCAGGGCAGACGGTGTTTACCTCGTCTGTAATATTTATTGATATAGATGTCGAATCAACCCTTTCCCAAATGAATGCACCTTTTGAGGTACCAAGAAACAAGCTGCTCAGATTTTCAGATATTACACAAAATCTAAATTTTTCCAACAAAACTACAAAACAGGAGGAGGAACCTTTCATAGATGAAAGATTTGTTCACATTAGAGTGTACTTTTGCAAAACAAGCAAAACTAATGAGTATTATTCCTAAAATGTTCCAAAAGATTGTCTGTGGTTTGTTTTGAATAGACACCTTGCTCTATCATGCAAACATGTTTTGCTATGATTTCCTCTATTGTGCTGTGTTTAATAGTTTATGTAATTTGAAATAAACACTTTTATGTGTCTGAATGATTTGCACCTTGTCTGGATCATAAATTCTGAGAGCACCAGGTGTGAGGCTTGTTATAAAGTCGGGGTCTTAGTCCTACGATGGAACTTGATCATGACAAACCCCTGAAAGCATCTGTGTAATGTGTGTTTTTGTGTGTGAGTAGTGTGTGTCTGTGGTTTCTATTGGCACAATAACAGCGGGTGAGAGCCGAGAGTAAATCTTTGTAGAGGTGCTTGGCTCACCGTCTTGGTACTAACTGCACACCTGCAGAGCATAGATTAGACCTGAATTATCTGAGGAGCGAGCCTCTGCTGCTGCCTCTCCCTCCCTAATCTCAGCTTTCATCTGAGGCTTGTTATTGCTGTTTTCCTCCCTCTGAAGGAACTATACCACAGGACTCTGTGTCTCTCAGATCACCTTGGATGTGGAGAGCATGTTAACCTCCATACAAATGTTTTGTATTACAATACCAGTGACTGGAATATGGAAAACTGGAATATGAGAGCTACATACACTGATCAGGCATAACACTCTGACCACTGACAGGTGAAGTGAATAACACATCAAAGATCATGTCTTAGAAGCAGGAAAAATGGGCAAGTGTAAGGATTTGAGTGAGTTTGACAAGGGCCAAATTGCTAGACGACTGGGTCAGAGCATCTCAAAAACTGCAGCCCTTGTGGGGTGTTCCTGATCTGTAGTGGAGAGTATCTCTCAAAAACTGTCCAGGGAAGGAACAGTGGTGAACCGGCCACAGGGTAATGGGTGGCCAAGGCTCACTAATACACGTGGGGAGCAAAGGCTTGCTTGTGTGGTCCAATCCAACAGATGAGCCACTGTTGCTCAAATTGCTGAAGAAGTTGATGCTGGTTCTGATAGAAAGGTGTCAGAATACACAGTGCATTGCAGTTTGTTGTGTATGTGGCAGC